>VXAA01007015.1:3445970-3539001 GCA_013399115.1 Anseranas semipalmata
CGAGGGGGCGGTGCACGTGCGCGCCGCGAGGCCGCGGCCGAGCGCCGGGGGCGGGGCAACGCGCCCGTCACGGCTGCCCGCCTCGGCGGTGACGTCACGGGAGCCTTTAAAAAGAGCGTGGCGGGAAGCGGCGGCCGTTGCGTGAGGCGGCCGCGCGGCCCCCTCGAGGGCGCCTCTCGCGGCCCTCTCGCGCTTTCTCTCACCGCGGTTCTGGGCACCGGCGCCTCTCGGCTGGGCTCTGAAGCGAGCGCCGCCTGAGCTGTTCCCAGGCGCCCCCGGGTGAGCCCGCCCTGCTCCCTCAGCTTGCAAACAGCGCCGGGCTAAGAAATTCTGAGGAAAAATAGGGCAGTGTTTGCCTCTGAATTTGATACTCTGACCAGAGGAGGCCTCCTGAGTGAAGTAAGCCCCCAAAGCATGCTGCTGTGGCACAGATTCAGCAGCGTGGGGCATCTTACACTCTGTACAGAGTAGTTCATTTTAAAACAAAGAAAGGTATGTGGACTCCATTGTTTCCTGAAGGTCCTGGTTGTATTTATCAGGGCAACTTAGGTATAGTTATTTTACATTAGTTATACTCTTGTGATTATGGGGTAGGGGGAGGCAGACACTGGAGGAAAAGCTTTCATGTGTACTTTGTAGAGAGTGCATTTTACGTGGCAAAGCAAGGAAGAGGAGTCTTTATGTTCTTCCTAAGCACTCCTGAGGAGGTTGTTTAGATTTTTCACATTTCATGTATTAATTTTCTTTATTCTGTTTTCATAGGCTAGTACAAACCTAGGAAGCTAACATGTACCAGTTCTATGGCTCAATAATTGAGTCAGTTCAGCAAGAAGGCAAAGTTAATCAAACAGTGATAGTGTAATCAAGTAACTTACATCAAACTATTGATGGACATCTTTATGATGTATAATTCAACAAATGAAAAGGAAATATGGTGACATTAAATTCATCTTCAGAGTAAAATGGCTTCTCTTCTAAGGATCAGTTCTGGCCTGTGTGTCTTTATCCAGCTTGCTGGTGGAGATTGAGCAATGATGTGCTCATGGTTTACTTGGCACACTTGTTTTTTTCATGGGTATGTCTTTGGGCTCATGCTAAGAGCCAGAGCAAGCTCAAGTGCTCTTACTTCCTGTGGTCTAGAAGTTGACCAAAGGCTCTTCTTTGCTATCTGTAATGTGAGCAATATGTATTTTTCTTTACCTGCAGAAATTGGAATGAGGTTGATCCTTGGTCCTCTTGACGAAGAGGTTAAGACATTTTAAAAATATTTTTTCACTTTGTATTTGTATTTCTAGGGGTAACAGGGATAGATAAACATTTTTGGTGATTTGTGTGATTTATAGGCATTTCCTATGTGAAATATTTATTTTGAAACTAATCATTACTATTTCCTACATGGAAATCATCTGTCATATGGTTAGAGCTTTTTCTCAAATCTCGAAAGAAAAAAAAATGCACTCTCTTCACCAGGAGATGGCGCTGTGCGGTGTGGTTTGGAAACCCGTACCAGAGCCGCCTCTGATTATAACCGCGTTCCTGTCTTGCGAGCGCGGTGTTGCAGGTGTGTTTCAGTAATTTGTTTTCCTTTTGTTTAGCAGCTGATTAATATAGGCATTACTTCTAATACATTTAGAGTAGAGCTAGTAGTCAGTTCCAAAGTCTACCTTTAGAGCTGAGTTCCTCTGGAAACTCATGTAACAGATATCCTGTCTGTGCTCCCAAGAGTTTAAAGCTCTGAGTGGTTTAGAGTCAAGGAGTAACTAAGGTTGGAAGACACCTCTGAAGACTGTCTAGTCCAACACACATGCTCAAGGCAGGGTCAGCTAGAACAGGTTGCTCAGGACCATGTCTGTCTGGGTTTGTGAAAATCTGCAAGTTTGGAGACTCCACAGCCTCTCTGGACAACCTGTTCCAAAGTTCAATTGTGCTTACAAGAAAAAAGGTGTTTTTAATGGTTAAACAGAATTTCCTGTGTTTTAACTTGTGCCCATTGCCTTGTGTCCTCTCACCAGACACCAGCTGAGAACTGTCTCCATCTTCTTTTTTCCCCCATCAGGTGTTTATACACATGCATAGGATCTTCCTGAGCTTTCTCTTTCCCAGGCTAAACAGTCCCAGCTCTCTCAACTTCTCATATGACAGATGCTCCTGTCCCTTAATCATGTTGGTAGCCTTTCACTGGACTTGCTCCAGTACATCCATGTTTCTCCTAGTGAAAAATCCAGAACTGAACACAGCACTGCAGATGTGGCCTCACCTGTGCTGAGCAGAGGGGAAGGACAACCTCTTTTAACCTGTAGGTGAAGCTTTTCCTAACACAGCCCAGAATGCTGTTGGCCTGCTTTGCCATGATGGCATGTTGCATCTGTATTGTGTGCTTATCACTTATGCTGCGTGTTTGTCATATAAATATGCACATCGTGTGTTTATCATTTTTCTGTGGCATACATCATCTAGGAAGTATCAGTGCTTAATCTGTTCACACAACCATCAGGATAACAGACTCCAAATACCCTGTTAGAAGAACCACAGAGTAAGTCAGGTATAAGAACTTACAACACTTTTTGATGGAATTCTGGGCATGTTTAAAAACGGTAAAAATGGACACCTAAATTAGCTCTTAAACTTAGGCACGTAAGCCAGAAGTTTGATTTTCCAAAAAGATAATTGAGAGTCTTTTACCATGCCACCCATATGTATTAGGAAACAAATTACAAAGGTCCAAATCTGTCACTCGGAAAGATGCTTGGCTTTCTTATATTGAGCAGCAGTAGTAAAGTTAGATAACATCAAGTAAATGTTTGCAAGTGTGGGACCTTATTTCACCTGTGCTTCTGCACAGACTGCTGCAGCATAGCTTGCAGGAGGTGGGGCTGCACTGGAATTAGTGGGGCTCTATATGGAAGGAAGATCCATTTAGGATGAAGAATTAGGGTTGGGGTTCCTAAAAATCTTACTAGGCACCTGCATATGTTGGGATTGCAACCTGTTGTGTCTGGGGCCAGCTAGAAATATTCAGTGTGTTCACTTTGGAATTTCCCCAAGAAAATCCTCATTTTCCTTCTGGTCTGAGTTTTTTTTTGTATGGTTGTAGCATGTTTTCTAGATTTTCTCTGTGAGCATGCCCTAAGGTTAGAATCTTAAAGTGGAAACTTTCACAGAACCTCTGCTAATGAAGCAAATTAGCATGGAAAAAATCTCTAGCTCCCTCTGTACAACTGCTTATTCTAGTTCATGCAGGCAGTTTCTCTTAATCCAGTTTTGAGTGGTTCTGGTCTTTACTTACACTAAAACTTCCAATTAGAAGGGCTAATGAAACCTTGTCACTTCTGTGCCTTATTAGGTACTGTGCAAAGGAAATAGTAAGACCTGTTCAATGTATAAGCACAAAAAGAAGAAAAAACACAAGCAGTCTGCTTTTCTCATACGAAGTGAACATTTTAATAAAATTGACCACAAAGGTATAGCAACAATAATATTCCTGTGCTCTAAAAGTCTGGTTGCTTGAACCTTGATTACTAAGGTTTGTTTATACAGGCAGAGCTCTGTTACAATTATTGAAATCCCATGAAGTAGTAAGGATCCATCAAAGAGAACTGGTTAGGAGAATGAAAGCTTCCATTTTAGTAATTATTTTGAGTAATGTGAATAATTACTGTCAGTAGTGTGAAAAATCTGTGGTCTTAGCATTATGTTGCCTCTGTTCCCTCCTCTGTTTTTTCCAGATGAGTGATTAGCTTTTTCAAAAGGGCTTACAGACATTATTAACATATTAATGACAGTTATGCTAACCAAAGGTGATGATGGTACTTCTGCCTGGTAATCCTTATACAGACATATGTTCATGAAGCAGCTTTAAAGACATAATTAAAGTTAATATATAAGGTGGCATGGTATATAGGCTTTCATCTTCATGCCAAATGCTACGTGAGCCTCATGGAAGACAATGAAAATTAGTCCATATCTTAGGCAGAGTTCAGGTGCACAAAATCACCAAAACAATGAAATGGGCTCTTGGTTATAGGAAATGACAGTATACATAACTTGTTGTTCGCACTTAAAATGGAAAGAACCAACCTATTCATATCTTGGAGAAAATGCAAGAAATTTCAATTCCGTGGCATACTATAAATTCTAGTGGTAGAGAGATTGCTCTGAGTTCACTTCTAATCTTTGTGAGGTGGCTTTTGTAATACATAAGCAGCTTCAATGAATCTCAAAATTTCATTCCTCAGTGAAGGCATAGAGGTGGTAATTTATGCAGCTTTGGTTGCTTAGTTACTAAATTTATTAAATGTATATGGGTTAAAAAGTGGAATATGGGAACAAATATGAGGCTAGAAGATGGAACTCTCTTCTTTGTTTCAGAAAGTGCAAATGTCTTCCTCAAGAGTGAACTTCTGTTTGGCTGTGTGTTCACTAAATATTTCGGAAGCCAGAAAGGATGCTGAGCAAATGTGATAACGGTAAGAATATCAGATTATTAAGTTTAAGTGAGAGTTCTTCAGTATGGTGCTTGCTGGAGTATGGGCTTTTATGTTTTATAGATAGGTTAGTATAATGTTTTTTTTGCTAATTCTGATTGTGTTGTTCTCTTTGCTTCTTTCTCTCACCTCCTTTCTTTCCTGCTTCCTCCCAGTACAATATTTCTGCAGAACTCTTCAAGCCTACTATGGTTCTTAATTTTTCTTACATCTAAAGCAAATGATAATTAGAATAAACTGAAGGTAGTAGTCACAACATGAGAAAATAAATCTTGTTCAGGATGTGAATGTGTGATGTTGTTTTTATGGCCTGTAGGAACGCAGCTCCAGTGTTTCGTAACAATTATACCAGGTCTCAGAGTGGTACAGTAACTCCAGTGAACCAGTCCTTCCAAATATGACCTGACTGAGGCATGAAATGCTACTTTGTGACAGGCCTTTATCAGCTTTGATTTTTGTCCTGTTCTCTGATGCCTCATTCCTGCATTACTCTATTTTCTTATTATTTCTTTACAAATTGGTTTGCTACACTCTGTATCCTCGTAAAAAGAAAGGCCTTTTTCTGTTTTACATGCTCTTCTTCCTTCACATCTGCTCTTCTATCCCTGCAACAGCCCTCACTGTCTTCATATGCTGAATCATAGTCGTGAGCCACCACTGTGTTGCTAGCCTGTCCTGCATGCCTACGTTATGTGGTTCATTGCTCAATTTTGCCACCTGTTATAAGTTGACAAGGGAAGTCAAGAGCATAGTTTTCCTTCATGATCCTGCAGGAGTCGACCCATAGATCTCAGGGATTTTGACTGAAAGAATGTGTATCATGGTTGATCATCAGTGATGAGAGATAGGCATATAGAAGTTCCTCTGGAGAGAACTAATGGCTTATTCTCCACTCCAGCCTCCCTTAGCTCCCTAATAGACCTTTGTGACTGCCTGTAGAGTGGTTAATTAGTTTCATCTATCAGAGGCTACTACATCTGCAGTTTAAGTAGAAAGGGTACCATTGCAAAAGTAAGCTTTAGTACAATCAATGCACTTTTTCTGCAATCAACTGTTTCATTGCCTGTATAGCTCATACTAATCCTGTGCTTTCATTCAGAGCATATGCAAACAGCATAGAATACAATTCTGGTTGTGTATGTTTTCTCAGGCAAAGAAAACGTCTTTTTTTTAATTATACCATTTAAATAAAAGCATTTTGATAGGTGCTTCAACAGAATTCTTGGTGAAGAAGAATTGTCTGGTGATGTGACAATAATATCTGTAGCCAAGTACTAATACAAATGAATTTCTATCTGTTCAGATGTAGCAACTGTAATAGTTCATGGTACTTCAGAGATCTTCAGAAAACCATGCTTCCTGTCCAATTAATGTACAAGGTACACATACATATGTGCATCTTTGTATTATATTTTATATTTGAATTTCCTTTCAAACTTTTTTCAGCTGCATATGCATTCAAATTGCTAGTTTGCAGGTTGGCAGAGGATTGGAATAGCTGTGGAAACACCTGTTAAATACTGATAGGAAATTCCTTTGTAGATGATATGCAGCTGTGTCTTTCACTGTTAAGAGACTGTGCCAGGCCTGGCTCATCATTCTTTCAGGTGTAGTAACACTTAAGGAACTGAGTTATGTGTCCCTGTGGTCATGTGCACAGAGGAATTCCCAGCGGCTACACAGTGATGGATGGCTAGGTCTTGACTCATAGTTTTATTAACGTATTAGTGGCAACAGTTCAAATGAAATTACACCTATTATGCTCCATTACAAGTACTAAACAATTTACTTCTGCTGAAATTCCTACTGACAGCTCTGCCTGCCAGCAGCCATCTTTTGTGTGTGTAAGGATATTCTGGAGAGCATAGGGGAGAATAAATTATACAGTCAACAATTTACTGAGTTGTATGAAAGTGAGAGTAAAAGCTTTTCAGCATGAAAAATAAATCCGTGTTCTTTTTCTGTCAGAGTTGTGCTGAGAATCTAGTAAAATAGCAGGACATATGATCTCATTTCTGTTTTTTCACTGCTGAAAAAAAGTAGAGTATAAGGAATTAGGAACTACTGCTGCTGTTTAATATAACTGTTTCTCTAATCTGTCAGTCCTTCCTGGTAGCCCTTTTGGCCACTTTAAATAAAGAATAGGAGCTTTAGATCAAATACCTGTGAGTGTGGGGAAAACTGCTGAATGAATAGATGAGGATGCCTCAAACAAATGCCCTTACTGAAGGAAAGTTGAAGAATGTGGCCTTTGTACATCATGTTTGGAAGCAATTGCTTGAAAATTCAGTATGTGTTGGCTCCACATGTTGTAGCCAGCGTATGCTCTCTGTTGCCTGGTCTGGTTCATAGAGGATGTCGTGGGTAGGAAGGGCTGGAATTACTTTAACAGAGAAGTTTAGGACAAAGGACATGAGTCTATTTAAAAAAAAAAAAAAAAAGCTTTGGTTCTGCTGTTCATGGAACACCTAGTTAAATAACAACATTGTTTCTGTGTATTGCAATTTGTCTAAGTATACAAGAAGAAATAGTGGCTTAAGGAAACTGTAAACTGGTATAAATCAATATAATTAGGAGATCTAGCTGGTCTTTAAAAGAACACACCGTGGCCCAGGAAGTGGAATGGAAGGAGATTTTGTTGTTTAAAGTGGGCCAAAGCTCAGCCCCTAACCGTTCCTGCAGTCTGAGGTTTGGCAGTGAAATTATGAAATTCTGTGCATGCCTGCAACTCAATTTCCCTTCTCATTCTTTTCCTGGCTTTGTGGACGGGTGCTGCTATGTATTCAACATGACACTAGCTTCTGCCTTCCTTTTAATTGACTTTGCATGTACAAAAATGAGGTCAGAATTTGACCTCAGATGGTATCTTTGCACCATGGGTTTCTGGAATTTGTACCACATCCTCTGCTCTAGCTTTTCCTTCTGAAAGTGGCTTGGGACACTGCATGGTACATTACACAAATAGGAAGGAAATAGCTCCTCAACTTGAAACTAGTTATTTGTCAGTGAAAAATATTTGCTTAGGTGGAGGATTGCAAGAAGTCAAGATTCTGCACTAGTCCATTTGTTTATAGGATGCTGATCTAAAAAGGTATTATATTCAAGTGGAGGGGACAGGCACATAAAGTGAGGGACAGATTCAGCTGACTTCCAATGGATACAGATTCTTCAGTTTCCAGTAATATTCTACAATAGCTAATGTCAATGGAAAGTATACAGCAGGCAACATTTGTGAATTTGCAGTATCGCTCTTCTAAGGGCAATTTTTCATTTCTGTTAATGCAAATAATTCTTTTGAGGTCAATGCATAATTTGGATGAGGAATATGCCTTTTATTTGCGAATAGACTTGGAAGATTTCAGCACATGTCATATAGATACTGTAAATAAAGGTATATCTAACTTAAATCCTATAAGTCAGAGTATTTAAGCACATGCTTCTCTTGAACTTTATCAAAGTACTTTAAGTGCAGGCAGAAAGTTTTATACGTGCTTGTGTGATTTGGTGAATTGAAGGTATTTGGTATTTGCTGCATATTTAAAATGTTGAATTTTTATCTTCTCCTAGGGTAGAACTGCAGTCAAGCAGCTACATATCTCTAGATTATGCCTATAATAGTCCATTTTAGTCAAAGCAGCTCTGGTTGATATGTTAGGTAAGAAGATCTCTTATTTTGTGTTTGTTTCTAAAACCCTTTGAACTGTTGCCCCAAAAGAGAAACTTCTGTTTGACTGGAAGAAAGGTAGAGCTTATTTCCCACTTGTCTGCTCTATCTGCTACTGGTTTTCAAACTTTTTTCCATTTGCAGAGCTTAGCCATTGGAAGTACCAGCCTTTCCACAGTGAATTTCAACCTACTGATGATAGGCTTAATTATTATCCATCTTGGACACCTCTGAGATTGTTCATAGATCTGCAGACCTGAGTAGAGATTTCCTGAATAAATAGGGAGTTAGGAGTCCATGCTACGATAATTTTATAAATGGGTTTTAAAGACAAGTTTTTTAATAGAAATGGATACTACTGAATGATGACATGAAATCTGATGGAAGATGTTTGGTGAGATTTGAACATCTACTGGCAGAAAGTTGCTAATGCACATGGAAGGTTTGAAAACTACCAGTTAGGCATCAAGGCAGTTTTTGACACCTCTTTATTTCAGTTTATGTAGCAGCATTGATTTCTTTGCATGCCCAGCAAGTTCAAGTAGCTGTCTAAAAGTTAAGCTTTGAATCCTGTATGAACCTCTGTGTTGGAGGCCCTGCGTGACCTGAAATTCTTTCAAAAATCTTATTTGCTTAGAATTACGTGTAAGAATACAGCTTTGTTTTGGAGACTCTATGCTGAGTTGCCATCATTTAGCTATTGTAGGGGATGTTACAGAATGTACTGATGATCAAAAAGTTCATTATAAATAACCCTGTGGTCAGTAGCCCTCTAAACTAAGGAGGGATTATAGTGAATCAGACAAACTGGGATGCAGTATTAGAAAGGGTATAATGACCTAAATTGCATTTTCTGTTGAAATACTATCAAAGGTTGCTCTGTTTAGATTTGTATGGTAAACTTTAGACTCATTGAATTTGCAGGTAATTTTGCCACTGATTTAAATAGGAATAGAATTTTAGCTATGGTATGCTTCTGTTGATTTCTCTTTGAATACCTGACTCGTTTTTTAGTATTTGTGCTGTAGATGGTTTTTTTGTGTGTGTGTGAATGTTTAATTTCATTTGTTGTTTTACTTGTTATGTCTGTTAAAAACAGCTTAGCTGCAGAAAGCTTTAACACCTGGTTTAGTGGTATCCCTCTGACTAAAATTCAGGTGAATATTTAGGGTAGAATAACAGAATTTGGGATGCAGAGTCTGCTAAAGTATGTAACTGACTAACAGTATACAGGTAACATGCAAGAGATTTTAGAGAATACAGAGTAATGTAAAGTCCATATAATATAGGGTATGTATATACTTGAAAGTAAAGAAGGTGACCTGATTAGTCTGATGTAATCAGAACACTTTAAAATCAGTTTATTAATAGGGTTCTCTTTTTGGTGATCCATCCTATTGACTTGTGCTATTAGATTTTGCTTCTGAGTGGTACTAAGACTCTGTCCTAGATCTAGCAATGATTTAACGGTCATTTTTAAGCATGTGAAGTCCTACTGATGTCCAGAGCTCAGTCAACTTGTTCACTAATTCCAGATAAAAATTGTTTTAATATAGGAACATTAATGCTTTAAAGAATTGCTTCCTAGTTACCACTGGTAACTAGGCCTACTGTGCGCAATACCATGCCTAGTAAAAGTTTTACCATATTTCTATTTGAAATTCAGGTTGCATAGTTTCACAGAAGCTAGCACCTGTTACCGCAACAAGATAGCCCGTCTTCCATGCAGGTAGAGGGTTTAAGAATTAGTGCCAGTTATGAGAGTTCAAGAATAAAAGCCTAATAGTAAGAATCCTATATAATTTTACAATAATGAAAAGACTAAAATTTTCTAAAAAGTACATCTGTTACTGAAGAGCAGTGTCGTATTTGTACAGTAGTAATGGTGTTATACCTATAGAAGTGTAAAGAAATGAAGGGTTTTATAATTAATATAGTTGAAAGATAGAAGCTT
This sequence comes from Anseranas semipalmata, assembly GCA_013399115.1. Taxonomy (NCBI): domain Eukaryota; kingdom Metazoa; phylum Chordata; class Aves; order Anseriformes; family Anseranatidae; genus Anseranas; species Anseranas semipalmata. Next base: position 3,456,073 of record VXAA01007015.1, read on the forward strand.
TCAGACACTATCCTGTTGTCAGGCCTGAAAAAGAGGGGGAAAAAAAAAAAGGAATGCCAGAGTAAACCAAGTCAGTAATAATGACTCTTAACTTACTTTATTATACTAGCCAACGGGATAATATTTGAAAAAAGTACAGTCTCTGAAGTAGAAAGAGATAATAACAGGAAGAAAAGTGATAGAAAAGAAGAAAATGATAGTTAACATCTGTGAAGGAGAGAAGTCACCAGGGATATAAATAAATGATAAACCAATGTCTCTGAGAGTTTTAGTATCCTGTAAATTTTGTGGGGGTATTTGGTAGGTCTTCAGTAAACAGTGTTGGGAGGCAAGAGGTAGAGTAGTTGCTTTATGAAAACAGTTTTACAACTCTGAAGTGCATGTTGTAGAAGACTTCGGGGATTTTTCTGCAATATTCAGGCTACGCCAATGTAATTGTAAGTGCACAGGCAGGGAAAAGAGTATTAGAAAACCTGGAAAAAAAAGAATTTGTCACTCCAAAAGAAAGCAACTCCAGACAAGCAGCAGTCACATCTTGATTCATATTGGAAAATAAACAGAAAATCATTTAATAGGTATTGCCTTGACTAGAAGTAGTTCGTATGTTGCAATGTTTTTTTGTTAGCCCTTTTCTTTGTCCCTTCCTGTTTTGAACTGCTTCTTAGCAAATGTTTGGCAGACCAAATAAACACCAAGTGGAAACAGACCTTGTCACCACCATGTAGCAAATGGGTGTGTCCCACAGCAGAACCATTAGCATTTGGTGATCCAACACATTCTGATCCAATGTGGTGACATACCTCATGCAGTGCACTCATTAATTTCTTACTGTTTCACAAAGGTTTATCTTACCTGATTTCGTACTGTTTCTGCTCCACAAGCACTAACTTTTTTTCCTGTTAATTGTTTGAAATAATTAGGTCAAAATAAGAGACATGGTTTCTAACCTGCTTTTAGCTTCCCGTTTGCTGCTTTATCACGTCTGGTACAAGTACTTTTCCTGAAGTCCATTCTGTTTAACTATAGTCATTACTCTGATATTTTCCACTGGAAACATGGATAGCCACTGTGGAACAAGCCAAAGAAAAGAGATTTTCATGATAAATGTATAGAACACAATTTTAAAAGCTCAAGAGTGATTTTGAATGCTTAACTAGCATTAATTGAAGAGTTTGACTTCCTAACATTACTCTAGTATCTGTTAACTCAGTTACATTTCATATAGCATGATTACTGCAAAATTAAGCCATCAAAAGGCATCAGTGACATTTGAAAGATATGGCTGTAAAAAGGGACCGAAGTTATTCTGAAGTAAAACTACAGAATTCAAAATTTGATGCAAATATACTTTTCTCAGAACAAGTAATCTTATAAACCTCGACTAAAATCGTGCTTGTTAAAAAAACCACGAAAGCTTTGTGGTTTTCATCTCCTTGTGTTTCATAGTTTTCAACTGCCAGACAAGCTACCACTGCTGAACAAAGGCTGATAGGTGTTTTTTGATGGCTTTGGCTGAAGCAAGTGAAAAGCAGCACAATTCATAAGAACAGCTTACAGGGTGATGTTGAATGTTGTTATAGTTGTTACCACACAGCTGATCTCAAGACTCGTATTACCCTAACTTCAAGGGCTGGTTGCATTTTGTCAGACCTCATTTTAGAAGTAACATATAGGATAGTGGAGTTCTTCTCAGAAGACATGAAACTGAAGAGAAAAAAGTAGGGGAGCTTTCTCTATGTGAATATTTGTGATGTGTGACTCGTAAACTTCTAAGCGCCAGTCCTTTCTGGCAGTGCTGGATTTTCTGAAGCGTTATTTCATGGATAAAGTTATCCCATTTGCGGGTCATCTTAGTCTCAGTGATCTTTCAGTTTACTTGAAGCATTGGTATCTGTAGTTACTATTAACCTGTTCTAAATAAACTAACCCTATCAAGAACATAATTACTGGGATCTCCTGAACACTTGAGCTTTTCTGTCTCTTCATAAGAGAAGCAGAGCGTGGCTTTTACCACCTTGTTCCCTAGCTTAACCAAATATAGAAAAGAAAAATACAAAGTGAGCTGTTACATCCACCTGAAGTGTATGCTGTTAACCACTCCAGTACTTTTCCTAGTACCATGGCCTGTTTGGTGTTCTCTCAAGCTGCATTGTCAGAGTTCAAGTCAAGTTTTATAACAGCATCTTTTCAAAGAAAAGGACTCTTAAATAAATTTAGTGAGCAGTAAAGACTTCCGAAATTCTATTGAATGAAAAGTAAAAAGAACAGTATGCAAGATGCACAGATGGCAAAGATACCATTTGGAGCAAGCAATTCAGCTTTTCCCTCTCTTCCCACACTGAAGAGTCTATGATTTTTCACCATCCTATTTGTTATTCAGAACCATTCATAAAATAGCTGTGGGCATTTGTTTGTGGTATCTTTTTTTGCTTGTGATTGACTGCATATATTTGACAACTCAAATTCTGAGCTGATGTTTTTGATTGGATGTTTAGGTCACATGATATGTTTCCTTTCCCTGACTTGATGGCCTTTACTTCTATTGATTAAGACTTCCCAAATATTCAGTTCCTAAATTATCTGCAAATAATTGTTTATACTTATAAAATTCCCTGTTCTCATCACTTTTGCTGATAAATTGGAGTACTGAGATATCTATAAACAATGGCCATGACCTGAGATTGAGATTTTTGGTTGGAAAAATGAAACCATTTTTCAATTCTGTTTCTGTCCATCTAAATTTGAAAGAGAATGTGGAGCAGGGCATCAGATTTGTGCCATTCTAGAATACCCTCTCTAGTTGTGTAAAAAAAAAAAAAAGTCAGAGAAGGAAGGATATTTGCACTTTTAAATCTGAATGTTTCCAAAGAAAAACAGCATTTTCTCCTTATGGACAGTACAGCAAAACATGCAAGTGGTCTGTCTTTCTGTCCCAAACCTTTTCCTGTCCAGGAAACACTTGTAAATTGGAATAATTTCATCTGAATACTTAAGATTAAAATGTCTGTTGTAATATGTGCTTCAAATGCTGCTGTTATGCATCCTGTCATGTGCATGCTGTCTGCATTCTTCACATCTGCCACTGCAGAGTTCTCTGCAAAAATGCCAAGCTCAGATATAAAAGGTGAGGAATATCCCCACTTCCTCTTGACTTCAGCTGGAGCTAAAAGCACTCATGTAGAGTACTGCAGAATAAAAAGTGCCATACAAATCACTATTCATTCTGTGGCTAGTTGAAAGTCATCACTGTTTCACTGACTTTATAGGCTGTGAAGTCTAAAATTTCAGTAAAACATATGACGATAATGTATTGGCTTTAAAAAAATGACATTGATTTATATACAGCTTTATGCTAGGTCAGTGGGATAAATTTTCTGTATAAGAAGTGCCAAAATGCATACGTGGTATTCTGGGGGATTCATAAGAACAAGCCTAAACTTAAAGCTGTCTTGCAGGAAGAAATGCTTTGCACTGTTTTATGAACGTTTAGAAAACAAAGTTAGATTAAATGTTTCAATTTTATCCAAGCAGAGATGGCTACATTCTGACACTTATGTCTGGAGAGGATAAAAGGTCTTCATCTCATGTTGACCCTCCCAGTGAAATTTGGTTATACAAGCAATTTCTGGAGTGTCACCATTGCATGATGGGTTGCTTGAGAACATGGCAAGTACTGGAGATTCTTATTTTTTTACCATGTGTACAAAAGCAAACACTCATTTTGATATGGTGCTTGATTTTTCTTGAAATTTTACTGTATTTTGATATTAAACTGTTTTTGATACTACTTCCAGGGCTAAGGTGGCCTAAAGTGGAAACCTTTTTGGTGGAAAGGCTTCACTTTATTCCACACAATACAGCATCTTTCCTTTATCCTTCAGGAAAGCTTTACATGATTCTCATCTGTATCTCAGGATGAGATGACCCAGGTTTCCAACCCTACCTAAAACTGTGATTGCTAATTTGAGGTGTGTTGTGGAGTGAGGAAGAAACAGTTGAAAAGCAGTGGGTCCAGCCCTGTACTTTCAATTAGACCAAGAGTTTGGAGCAGATTGACAGAAGTCGAAGGAAATAATGTAAAGACGGTGTGTTTGAATTAAGCATAAGCCTTTATTTGCTGTTATAACAGGAGCTTTACTACATCAAACTTCAAAAAAATGCTTTAGCAGCAATAGAAATCATGGTTTGAAGAGCAAGAGGAATGCCATTCATATTCATATTTTAACTACTGGTTACATTTAATACTGTGGCCTGTGAGAGCAGAGCATTCAGACCTGAACCACAGAAACAAAAAGTTTGTCTATAGAGGGTATAGTGGGTGGGAGGAGAAAAATCTATGTCAAGCTTAAACATTTTAACTCTGGGTTGTAGTGAGATGACTTGGTTATAATAAATCTTGTGTTTAAGCACTCTGATTATTGTTACTTACAATACAGATTTCCTCTGCTGAATCCTCTTCCTTTTCTTTTGTAGGTGTCTGAATCTTACCCACACATCCAGAAAGCTCTGTAATAGAAATTATCATTATAGACCTGATTCCAACGTTACAGTAATGCGACTTGACCGACTGTTGATTCTACAGGTTTGTAAAGTGAGATCAGACCTGAGTCACTATTTTAAGTGTTGTTTTTTAATATGGTATTTCATTTCAGAAAATACAATATTGCTGGTAGCCCTTGAGCATCTCTTTGGAGGGAGGTGAATCTATTCACCCTCTCCTTGTTCTTCCATCCTGTTTGCAGGTAAGATTTGACAACAGATTTTTACAGAACAATCCTGGTAGCAGGGGTCTTTGAGTTAGTCTTTCGGTATAATACATTGCATAGTTCTGGGAGGTGGGGGAATAGGCAGGGAGCTAGCCCGCTAGACTAGAATTTTTCTATTACATCATTGTTTTTGTTGAAATTTCACTCAAATTATTCTTCATGGAAAATATTTACAAATTCCCCAAACCAAGGGTTTTCTCTTAAAAAAACAAAAAAACAAACAAACAAAAAAAACCTCTACAATTACAATGAATCCTTTTTTTGTGTTTTACTTAAAACTGGAACTCATCCCACCCCATGGGTTTGTGTCAAGTTCCACATTCTAGGAGTAACCATTTAGAATTAGAAGCTCAGCAAGGACTCAATGATTTTTTTTACCTTCAACTTTGACTTTTTTTTGTCACCTATGTTTCCATTTACCTGTCCTTGTGTTTCATTCATGTCATTGAATTGACTTTATTTCCTTCTGATTCATCTCTGTGCAGATGAATGTTGGATCAGCCTTTGGGTTGTTTTTAAGTATGTCAGACTTCACTGAGATCATGGAAATCAGGGTCAGCTTTTCATTTTACTCATACATTGTGTTTTCTTTTCCAACACAAAGTAGCACTGAACAGTTAATCAGGCTGCAGGAAGGTGGAGTGGCATGTAATTTCAGTTGTAGCACAGACCTCAATGTAAAACCCATATCTGCTTTGTCTGTTATCTTACAGATTGTTTCATAGACCTATATGGATTTCTAATTAGTTTTAGCCTCTCACAATATACATTTTCAGGATTGCAAAATGCTGCCATTATTCTGGGGTTTCAGCTCTTAAGGAGCTGTTGCTTTTTCACTGCTACATTAGAGGGCAGCAGCTGGCTACTAATGTGGGAGTCTCACAGCGTTATCTTTTTTTGCTGTCATCTTGCCACCTGGTGGCAAAATGTGGAACGCTGTAGCAAGTGAAAAGCAAAGAGTTCCCGCTTTTAGAGAGAGCCTTTCTTCTGCTTACATGAGCACAGTGGACCAAGTCCTGACTGTTTCCCAATAAATCTAGGCTCTTTGTCTCCAAGTGAATCACTGATTCACTTGTATTATTGTGGTATTTAAAATAAAGTATTTTAATTAAAATTTTTAAATTAAATTTAAAACAATGGTTTTCACAGGGGTCCAAAGGAGTTAAGCATTCAGCTTGAAAGAAAAAAAACTTTCCTAGCTACTTTTCTCAATACCAGCTTAAACACTTGGCTTTGTGCTCTGTTTCAGAGGTCTGAGCCTAACTCTGCTTTTGCTGAAGAAAACAGTAAAACTTGTATTGACTTACATTTTTGTGCATGTTGTGTACATTAGAAGTAAATATCACAGAATCATTTAGGTTGGAAAAGACCTCCAAGATCACCTAGTCCAACCTATGACCTAACACTACCAAGTCCTCCACTAAACCATGTCACTAAGCTCTACATCTAAATGTCTTTTGAATACCTCCAGGGATGGTGACTCAACCACTTCCCTGGGCAGCCTATTTCAATGCCTCACAACCCTTTCAGTGAAGAATTTTTTCCTAATATCTAACTAAAACCTCCCCTGGCGCAACTTTAGCCCATTCCCCCTTGTCCTATCACTGGACATGTGGGAGAATAGACCAATCCCCACCTCGCTACAGCCTCCTTTAAGGTAACTGAGCCTCCTCTTCTCCAGGCTAAACAAGCCCAGCTCCCTCAGCCGCTCCTCGTAGGAGTTGTTCTCCAGACCCCTCACCAGCTTCGTTGCCCTTCTTTGGACACGCTCCAGCACCTCGATGTCCTTCCTGTAGTGAGGGGCCCAAATGAACACAGAACTTGAGGTGCGGCCTCACTAAATATAAATCGTTTACTTGTATTTAACAACTTCAATGTTGCTATAAAGTGGTCACATTAAATCTTTTCTGTTTTTTAAACAGTTGCAACACAGTAGCAGCTGAAGCATAATGGTACAGTTTCTCCAAATTGAAACAGACAACAGCTCTGGTGTGTTGAGTAGCACATGGTGAGTTTGCACATTTTTGTTTTATGGTAGCCACTAATTATTTTAAAATTCTTGTAACAGTTTCTAAATACTTTTAAAATGCAACTTTCCGTTCACTTTCAGTTCTTTAGAATACAGTAGTGAATCAGTGTCCTCAAAATGAATGAATAAAAGCTAATGCACAGTTGACAGGAGTTCTCTAAGCCAGGGCAACTGTTCCAGGTACTCCTGTGACATTTCTTAAAAACTTAATGTTTGAAATGTTTTGTTCTTTAACATTTTTAGAGTTTTATTACAGGATCCTATTTTTATATAATATCCAGCTGTTATTTAATCAGGGAAATAAGATACATATATATCCTCAGTTTTTAAACAGCTTTTTGATGTATTACTTCTTGACTAATGCAAGCCTTTATCCCTCTTCCCACAAGGACACCATTACTAAGGCAGTTGTATTTTAAGTTTTAAAGATTACCAGTGGTAAATATATACTTATCTGATAGAATTAAAAAATAAAGCGTTAGGTAGATTTTTCCAATATTTTCATAAGTAAGGTTGTATTCTTTGAATTTTTTAGTGTAATGAACACTTTGTGTGTCATTACAATACAAATTGAACTTCTGGTTTTGTGTATGTATGAATATAAAGCATGTGGATATACATACAAATATTCAAACATGCATCCTTCAGTGAAAATAATTACTTCATCATATGCTCAAAAACGCTGCCTTTGGTTAATGCTGTTTTGCTGTTGATTCTGTCATGATGCTTAATTTTTAATGAAAATAAAATGTAGTTCTTCCTTTATTCTTGGACTGTTTCACATTCAATTCCTCAAGGAACTGTGCAAAGGCAACATTAGGTTTGCATTAGAGTTATTTTTCAGATCATGCACATTTTGCAGACATTGAGGGTTCAAAGCCCATGATAGTTGAAATAAGGTGGCCATTTAAATTGTAGACCTGAGAGCTTTTCAATGTTTAATGTTTGTTTTCTGAATAAGAAGGTGCTGGTATAATTTAAGATGCTCTATTGAATGGAACACAGTGAACTGTTCTTGATGTAGTAGGTTTTACTGAGGTAGCCTTGGCAATGGGGTTGATGGGATTCATGCCAGTTAATCAGTCTAAATATGTGAATTAGAATACCCAGTTGTGCACTGAAACCTGGACACTGGCTTTGAATATATTTTTTGTCGGAGATACCTGATAATTGGATAACAATTATCAGATAGGTTTTGTATCTACTAGCAATGACTGCCAGAAGGACATTCATCCCTCCAAAGTGTGTAGTCAGGCTGTGAATCTCTTAGGTTTGTGGTGTAAGCAAGGCTACAGTCACTTCCCAAAGTACTTGTAAACATCTTCAGCTCGCAAAATAACTTTGTAGTTCCACAAACTACTTAAGCTGACAGGAACCAACGCTGCAGCTCGAAGAAGTGATCATACTCTCCCCCATCTGGTCATTCTAGCCATGTTGCTCTCCCTTCCTCTGTTCCAACTCACCTGTTTATAAACATGTTAAATTCATTCAGAGTCTGAGCCATCTTTAAAAACAGTGAATTGGCTGATCACAGTATAAAAGAAGCTAGAGAAATCAGAGCTTCTAGCATGAATGGATGAGTTGATTTCATCATGTGAAGACAGTGATATGGCCAAATTCTGAGTCATTTGTGTAATCACCAGCCTCTTAGGAACATGTTATGGTGATAAAACAGTACTAATGCCACTCTCAAGGAGACATTTATTAGATAAATAATCTCTAAAGGAGTTTTCAGTAAGTGCATACAATAGCTGGTGATTCAATTTAATGCTGCAAATTCTTGATGTGGGTATGGTAAGTCACTGCCCATGGAAACCATGCGTTAAGCTCTGTCACCTTAATCATCTAATTACTCCTCACTAGCAAGATGCAATTTTTCTTGGCCTCTCCAGTGAACAAAAGCAAATCTGAGTCCTGTTTTCTCTCATTTCCTTGGATAAACATACATGCCTCAATGCAAACATTGCACATTGTAGTTTCATTGGCTGTATTTTTCCAGTATCCTTATAAGTAATGAAAGAACTCTGGTGTAACACCTAATGTGCCAAAGATCAAGTGACAAAACTGCCTAGTTCAGTGGAGCACACTGAAATGAATATCTGCTAAGGGAATAGCTCTGCTATTCATTTTCACTTCTGTTGGCTGAAGAATATCATGACTTTTTTTATGCCAATATCAACTGCTAGCTGTGCGTTTCATTGGGTCACAATGCAGCAAACCTTCATCTTTGAGAAGGTCTGAAACACTTGCACGTCCAGTTTGTATCCTAGAATAAATTTCAAAAGTGAGCCAAGATGAAAGCTTGCTCATTGTTGGGCTGTAGCCTGAAGAATAAAGAAAATGTTAGATTGCACAGAGATGGAGAATAGTATGAGAAAGTTAAAATGCTGTTGTAGAAAGCTAAGACTTGTGTTTACTTGAATTGCTGTGATGTGGTTACCATTTTGCAAGAAAACCTGGTACAGAAATAAAGGTGGGTTTGGTGACAAAATAGGTAGAAACCATGAACTTTCAGGAAATGAGGCTGAAAATATTGAAATGTTTAGTTTCAAGTGTGGATGAATAATAAAGTACATGGTAATCCAAAGTTATCTAATGACTGGTGTAGGTTGAGAGGTAGGTCTTGATTCCCATTTCTCATTATGTCAAAAGGAATCCAATGAGTGTTGAGTGTATTTAAAATTTATAAGAGTAAATTTATAATTAACACATGGAATTCTGCTACAAGGTACTGAACAACTTGAGCCAGAAAAATTAGTTTTTTTGTAGCTATTATGAGAATTACTGTTCTATTTCAATGGGGGGAAAAAAAACAAACGAAACTGATTCTTAGTTTGCAGGGTGTAAGCATAATTTTTAGGTCTTAAACTTTCACTACAATCACCTTTCATGGAGTACTTTGAATTCAAGCTACTTACTAGCCATAATTGCCTGTCCTAAACTTGTCTGAATTATTTTTATTATGAGATGTACATACAAGCATCTCATTTTTATGCATATCCATATGCTATTTCAATGCAACTGATTGACCTTTATCTCAATGCAAGGAAGAAAATCTAAAACTACACTTCTCCTTTGTCAATTCACATTTTTCTTTACTGTTATCTGATCTGACACAATTCTATTCCTTCAAAATTATGTATGTAATGTGTGTATATACTTGTATATATTTGTGTATATATATTATATTCAAGTGTGTGTATATATAGTATATATATTTATATATAAAAGCATATATATACTTAAATATTATTTATGGCTTGTTTAGCCTAGCAAAGTGAAAACAGAATGTGATAGCTTTACATATGGAGGAACTAGAGGTGGAATAAATACCAAAGCAAGAAGAGTTACTTAAACTGAGGGACAACGTTGTCAAAGAACAAAAAGACATAATATGGTTATAAGTTCCAATAGGAACCTAGAAGGCTCCAAACCATCATTAGAGTGAGACTTTGAATCATGTTTTGTGATTCTTAGAGAAAGAAAGGGAGCGAGAAAACCTCACTAGTTTTAATTCAGAACTTAATAAATTTGAGGGGAATCAAAGATTAAATCAGCCACAGACTGGATATTAACCTAGGAGGTCCTCTCCCCAGTCCCATATCCCTAAATGAATAGTTTTGAGTGTGACAATATGATACCAATGTAATATAAATTTCACATTAAATACAATGATGCTTTTAAATGTAATACATGTTAAATGACCATTTCTCTTTAAATTTTAGTGTTCAGCATATTTGTTTTGTTAGTACATGAGAACTGCTAGAACCACTATGTAAAACTGCTTTGCAAGTTGCCATAGCGATTAAATTGTGGAGTTCAACAATGTTACTTCCCTTCTTGTGTCTTAATTCTGTTCTATGATTTTTTCAAAACAAGCCAATATTTCATTTTATTCTCATTTTTCTGGCTAGTTGGACAACAGGTCCAAATTGTTTTGGATTTTGATTTGTACTTCTTGTCTTAACTGTGCTAAAATATATCACCTGTTCTAATTTTCTCGTAACTAGGGTTCTTTCCGTATGCTTAGCTTGCTCATGCAAGTTGCAGACAGCACAGGGCAAAGCCAATGATTTCAAAAGATCTCTGACAACCTGGGTATCTGTTCTTGTGTTTTAAACATTATCCCTCTGTGTGGCTCCATTTAACGCTTCTAAGCTGTATTTCTACTTAAAAAATATTATTGGGAGGGTCTTTTTTTCCCCCTATCTGCTTTGCTGTTGATCCTTAAAATTATGAACTCAGGCAGAACTTAAGGAAGGTGTGCTTGGAATCTTTGCTTATTGTAGCTCTTCCCAAAGGCCACAAATTAGCGCACAATCAGAGAGCTCCTCTCCTGGAGTATTTTCAAATCAAGGCCATTGGAGAAGTCCGTCAAAGCTGAAAATGGAAACAAAATCTTCTCTGGGTTCTTGCATTATTGATAAGACTAATTCCAAACCACTGGAGATGAGTAAATACCTGTTTCCTTCTATATTAATAAGGTGGTTAGTGATGACTTCTACTAGAAAATGTGTTTAATAGAAAACCTCAATCTTTTGTAGTAGGAAAACTATTAGTTTTCTTCAGTGGTTTACCTTGTATTAGGTCCTACTTCAGGAGCCACCCATCTAGGGTCCACAAAACCAGAATGGTTGCTCAACTTAGAATAGAACAGTTTAGTTGGAAGGGACCTTCAAAGATCATCTGGTCTGTCTGACCTCTTCAGGGCTAACCAAAAGTTTGAGCATACTAATAAGGGCATTGTCCAAATGTCTCTTGAACACTGGCAGGCATGGGGCATCTACCACCTCTCTAGGAAGCCTGTTGCAGTGTTTGACCACCCTCATGGTAAAGAAATTTTTTGCTAATGTCCAGTCTTAACCTCCCCTGATGCTGCTTTGTGTTGTTCCCATGTGTCCTGTCATAAGTTGCCAGGGAGAAGAGACTGACACCTCCCTTTCTGCTTTCCCTTCTCAGGAAATTGTAGAGAGCAATGAGGTCATCTTACCTTCTCTTCTCTAGTCTAGACAACCCAAGTGTCCTCAGCCTCTCCCCAAAAGGCATGCCTTCCAGCCCTTTTACCAGCTTTGTTTCCCTCTTCTGGATGCTCTCAAGGACCCTAACATCCTTTTTGTATTGTGGAGCACAGAGCTGCACACACTACTCAAGGTGAGGCCACACCAACACTATATTTAGTGTGAGAATTGCCTCTTTTGAGCAGCTAGTGTTTAATGCATTCTAAAATGCAGTTTGCCCTCTTGTCTGCCAGGGCACACTGTTGACTCATGTTGAGCCTGTTGTCAACCAGGTAGATTGATAATCTGTCAACCAGATTTGATAGATTTTATATATCTTTTAAGTGACAACAGAGCTGTCATCTTCTAATAAGCTACTGTGTATTAGCCTGATTTTTTTCTGTAAAATAAAAATACTTCATGTTCTGAATCTTGATTTGGAGATGTTTCTTCCCACTGAAGTGAGAGCCTGTCTGAGGTAGCTTCCTTGTGTTCTTGAAGACCCACATCTCTAGTTAAAATGGGTCAGGTGGCATTTCCTCATCCTTACTGGATAATATCACCCTATGTATTTGGCATGTATGTGGACCCTTTTTTGGCTGTGGAAAAATGGCTGCACTTCGTGCTGCGTTCCTGATCCAGTCAGAAATAACATTTTTTCTGTTATGAATCTCAAGAGCTTGAGCTATGTGGTTTTGGGCATGAACACTTCCAAGTGTTTATGGTGTGGGCCTTTGATCAGTTGTATCAACAAGGCAATGCCCCAGAGCCTGTCTTGGAGTAGGAAAGCTATGGTTCTAGCTAGTGTTTATTTCCTGGATGATGTCCTCAGGAGGAAGATTAACTTGTACAAACCTCAAATCCTAACCAAGATAGTATTGTATACCTTCCCCTGCTTGAGCAAACAGGTAGGGAAAGGCATGTGGTTATTGCTTCTGGAATACCGTGTTGCAAGGCCTTTGGCTCAAACTGGGATTCTTGGAGACTTAAAAGCAAAAGGCCCTTCGTGATGTCTGATGGATGTTTGTAAAGTTAAAAATTTCTGATCTTGAATGCAAACATTTAATATTCTCCTAATTCTAAGCTTACTTGTGTATTGTTGATTTTCTGGAGTTAACATTTTGACTGTAAGTTACCTGCAGTGCAAATTCAGTGCTTTTCTAAAGGCTTACAGTACGGATGTTGAGTGTTGTAAATGTTGAAGTGATATGAAAAGAAATAAGAATTTCAAGAGAATCATGTACATTTCTTTACCAGGAATCAATAGAATAAGTACTGTTTTTATTGATGGCATTTAGGAGAGAATTAGGCTGCAGCTGGAAATGTGTGACTAGTCATCTCAACAAGTCATGCCTTAAAATCTTTCTCTGCCTACAGCCATCCGCTTGTCTTTGTCTTCTTTTCTAGCAGTTATGGTGATCATAACAAACTACTCCAATTTTCGAAGAATTAAAACTCTTCTTTTCTAGCAGAATGAGGAAATTTCCCCATGGCAATGCCAATCAGAGAGGAACTCCCCTCCAAAATGTGGGAAGCAGCAGTCACCAGCTCTAAAACAGCACTCACAGCCTGTGACCTCTCCTTTTGCCATCCATCTCTGAAATGCCTGTTCCTGACCTCATTGAAAGAAAGGTTAAGCAGCTACCCCCAGATCTAGGCATAGCTTCTCTTGCTGGACCTGCTGTTGCAGGCCTTCAGCCAAGGTATGGAAGAGAAACTGGTCTCTAAATATGGAATAGCCTGTTGAAAGGAACCAGAATATCTAGCTACAGATGTCTTATCTCTAGCCCTTCCTAAAATAGTATTGTCGTTTAATGAAATATCTCCACTGAGCATAGAAAAAATTTGTGTGCATAAACTTTGTTTCTGGAAGATCTTAGGTACCTGAAGATCCCAGACAACATTTTACATCTAAGCGCTATTGTACATGTAGAGCATACTGTATGTGTTTATACATATATATACTTATATGTGTCTATATACACATGCATACACACAAAGACATATAAATCATGTGTATGTATTTATGAATCTTCCCAATCTGTTTTCCCAGGCTTTTTCAGGGAAGGAGTGGGAACTGGGTAGCATTCTGAGACTGGCTTGGAGGAGCCATCTGTTGGCTCTGATCCAGTTTGTAAACACTTTTTGTATTGTTGCTCTGCCAAATGTAAAGCATGTGTTAAGAAAGTGACAATCAATGCATTTACAGTAAGTGCATTCTTATGCATAAACTCTGCTTAATGTTTAATTTTGAAGCAAAAGACAATGTATCTATGGCTATCCAGTATCCTTTTGTTAATCCAAATGAGAAACCATATATGTCTATTTATATAAACTGTGAAAGTTCGGATGAAACTATACTATAAAGCTGGTGGAATTGAGGCATGTTACACTGGCTGAAGATTTCATCTTGTGATCTCAGAACAGCTCACCGTCATGCCAAATGCTTAGGTTGTTTGCTTACAAAATAATTTCTATGCATAGTTTCAAGCTCCAAGAACTGTCTGAAATGTAATACTGTAACTCTGTTCTGAGATAATTTTTAAATGGCCAACAAGCATCCAGAAGTACTTAACAGCTTACATTATTTTACTTGTATTCAAATTATAGTTTATAGAGGGAGTTGCTTATAAGCTGCTCCATCCCTCTTCTCAGCACTGTACACAGAGCATCAATAGTCAGTGCCTGGGAAGTGACAATGAACACTTAATCACTCCCATAAAACTCTTCCATTGACAGAGCAGAGATTAAAAAAAAAAAAATACTCGGGGTGGGGTGGGGGGAAAGGAAAAGAAAAAAGGATATAATATTGTTCCTTTCCAAGGTAAATGCAAGTCCTGCTTTCCAGAACAAAGGAGCTGGCAAACAACAGGAAACAATTTCCTTGCATATAGCTTAAACCCTCCTTCAGCTACCACTTAAAGAATCTTTTTCTTTTTTTTTCCTCTTTATTTTCAGGATCATGAAACTAGTGCTTTTTGAGACTACACTTGACTTCAGAGTTTTCTTTTCATCCTTTGGTGCTTTGTGTATCCCACACTTTTATTTGCACTCCACCTATACAATTCAAATTTCTGATGCATTTTTCAATAGCTCTTGCTCAGTGTGGTACCATACATTAAAGTTTGAAAACTATTTTAATTTCACAAAGATATTACAGTTTTAAAGCTTATTTGAAGGCATCAGTCCTATCTTAATTTCAGCACTGTTGCACATCACCCACAACAGCAATGTATTTTTTTTAGTAGTTTTTCAGTATTGGTGCAACTGTGGAATGGAAGATTTGGTCTTTTTGAGGTATTCATCTTGACTCATATTAGTCTGAAATGTATTCCTACATATGAAGCCAGAGATTGGCTTTATGAGGAAGCCTGCTTGAGTCTTTTGTGATTTGAGACCTGATGCAAAGCCAGTTACGTTGGAGAAGTAACACTTCCATTGTCTGCAGTAGTCTTTGGCTCGGACATTTACGTATCTTGGAAAGGTTAAAAACCTGATACAAATTCGTAATCTGGGACGTGTGATTTTAATGGCTTCCAATTTAGGATTCTAGCACTTATGTCTGAGCATAAATTGTGTGAGGATCCGGTCTGCTGAAATTTTGCTACTTGTAATGTGAAAGAATGGAAAAGACGTAGGTCACAAACTGAATTTTCAAGTGAAAAAGCAAACACATAGTCACTAATGAGGTAAGCCCCTAGGAGAGGCCAGTGTCTGACTGTGTGGCCTATCATACCAGACGATGCAAATAGGTTCCCTACAGTGTTCCTTCCACCTCCTAGCCAGCTTTGGAAATCCCCTTTAATCATGTAGACGGTAAGCTCCACAATGTCCATCACTTTCCAAAATTCATAGAACAGATATTATTTATATTGAAAGTTCTCTAGCTTTGCAAAACTGACAAAAATATTGTAGTGGAGAATGATCAGGTGTGCTCTTTTTTGGAATAACTTGAACTGAGAAATAGTATCTTTGAAAACTATAGCCTTTAAAAAGAATGTCATCTTCATTTATATCTTTAGTTATTAGTACTTAGGACTGACAGTACACAATTCAGTTTCTGATATAGACTTTAAAATGTTGAATAAAACCCTCTGTAAAGAAAAACGGGTCACTGGAACATTTTTGCTCTTATGGAATGATAGAAATTGGGATACTTTTAGGCCCAAGCAGTAAAACAACTGACCACTTTCTCACTTTCTGAAACCAGTGTCAGTTCAGCCCTTTGATACTGCTTCAATCCCCTTCTCAAAACGTCCCTAAATAAATGTCCTTAAGTCACTTTGATATAGGTTTATTCACTTTTGATATATTATAAATAATGCAAATTTAATGTCCATCTGGACAGTAGGCTTTTGCCAACTCCTACCACCAGCTGCAAAATTCACTGACTACAAGCTATGCAGCTGCCACATGCAGTCAGTGCCAAGGAGGAGCATACTGCTAATGCTCCTTCAAGTGTTTGGGCTGGTATTCTGTATAAGAAAATGGATTAACAATGAGTGAGAAAGCGGGAAGAGCAAAGGGTTGTGTATGCACCTTTGTTTTAAGAAGATCATTGGAGAGAGAGAGAGAGAACACAGCTGCTGCTTACATTGGTAGTGGCCCTCATGGCTCATATTAACTTGTCTTCTATTGTAATGAATGTTGTTGATATTGTCTGCAGTTTGTAATGTGACATGTTGTAGTAATAAGAGCTACATAAGTATTATAAAATCTCTGTATACGTATGGTTTTGATGTCTACATCTAGATGCTTTAGTTTTTCACTTTGCTTAGTCTTCTCTGGCTTGTAGACTCCATATCTGAATGAAATGGTAGACATCCTTCCTTAGGGAGAGCTCCCTATCAATATTTTCAGACTGTTTTGTCCACTAATGTTTTGGATCCACTTGTCAGTCTCTAAATGTTGGGGATCTCCTCCATTTCGTTAGGCAACCAGTCTGCTTTGTTTCTCACTCAGGATTTTGTTGATGCTCTTCTAACTGCTCACTGTTTTGGAATGCATGTCCCAGGGGACCTGAAGATGCTGATGAGGAGCCTAGGGCTAATACTCGGTAAATTGAAACCGAGAGCTCATAGCAAAGGCAATTCAAACTGATGACGGGGGGAAAATACAAGGTCAAAATTGGAGATGGATCCAAGTTTATTGCAAGTTTTCTTTTTTTCATTAAGAGGGTGTTCTTTACCTTCAGGGAGAGATCCATGCTTTTTGACCATTGATATTTATTAAATTAGCTAGTATATTTAGATCTCTCTAAGCATAAAGCCGGTGCTTTGGGCACCCACTGTATACATTAGCTATATAAAGCAATGCTCAGTTATAAAGGAGTATTGCTTTCCAACAAGGACTTCAGCTGGACAAAGGCATCTGATATTCGGCCATGTCCTCTAGCTGCTTTAAGGTTCGAAACAGATTTTAAGCTGGCAAAAATCAATGCCAGTTTTTTGACTGCGTTGTACCTAGGCAGGTTAACATGAGCTGAGAAGCCAGGTATTACTTTGTCTTGGCATGTGTGTATCTGGGTGATTACGCTGCTCTGTTTGTGTTGTTCATCAACCTTAGCACTGCGCTTGGGAGGTTTCAAGAGCAGGAGGAGCAAGAGTCCTGATAATTTTGTCTTCTTCCATATCACAGTGGATGGTCTGGTGGGACTTAGTCTTCTCTGCTACAGAAAACAACATCATAATACCTTAGTGGGGAAGAATGCACAAATATTTATATTTAACAACTGTGAAATGTGTAATGAGCCTCTTCAGCAATGAACATTTAAATAAGTCCTGCTTTGGGGAGGTTGGTGTGTTATTGCTAAGTAATTCCAAATTTAATGTCAGTCACATTACACTTCATAAAAAAGGGATTTCATGTTCCATGTGATAAGAGTAAAATAAATTCTCTCCCCCACCTTCATGTCCAAAGTAAGGTCCTGATCCCATTAGGTGTTATCTGCTTGCAGTCCATTGCATTTGCGTGGACCCTGTTGTGGAGCCAGGCCTAGCATTCAGCTCCGGGCATTCCAGGTTTTGTGTTCAGCTCTGTCGCAGTGGTATGGCTTCTCATATACTGGATGTAGGGGCTGCCCTTGAATCCTAGACTTTCAGAAATACAGATTATTTCATGTTAATGGTTTGTCTTATTTCTATATTTTCGTGTTGTTCTGGAAGGTTAGTATATCATCATTTAACCTTTTACTGTTCCACAGTACTTTTATGTCCGTGGATTTCAGCTTTATACAGGATATTTGCCATATAATGAATCTTTTTATTAATTTTAACAGAACTCTTAGGAGTTGAATCCTGAATGTTTTTTAATTGAATTGGATAAATATTTCAATTCTGTAGCAGATTTCACCCAGCGAACTCAGGTCTTATGCATTGTAAGTCAAGAAGAGGAGGTGTACAGCACAAATATAATTTGCCCAATCCACAAAGCAAGAAGAAACTATGGGAACAGTTCTGCTGTGTCAGTGTGACTGCCCTTGGGTTTAAAGTTTGGAATGTGCTTGCCTGCTGTACTGAACGAGAGCCCCAGTTCTGTCATGCAGCCCTGACTGTAGTGTGTTAGCCTTCTGTTTGTGCAAGCTCCGTGAGGAGAGCATTATAAGGCATAATCCGGATAATACAAAATGTAAAATGGAAACCAACAGACACAAGCAGAAATTGTATTTGATTTTTGATATGGATATTTGAAACAATGGAGTATAGGGGCATTGAGACACAGGGTAACTTAGATTGAAAGGGATGTCTAATGGTCTCCTGGTCAAAACCTTACTGAAAGCAGGGCAAACTTCAAAGATAAAATCAACTTCAGAGTTGGATCATATTGCTCTGGGTCATGGTCTTTCAAGTTCTGAGTAACTCCAAGGTTGGAGATGCCACAACCTCCCCTGGGTAGCACAAATGCACCCACTGGGTTCTTGCCTGTTATAAGAGTCTGAAATGAGTCTTTTTCTTTTGACTGTAAATATATTGAACAGAATATATTGGAAATTGCAACCCTGTTAGGTTTCTAGTCCTGGTTACCACTGTATCCTCAGACAATTCCATCCCAGGTTACAGTAAGAAATACTTGCAGGTAGAATAAAGGAATTGGATGTATGTTGAAAGTGATGGCTGTATTAAATCAGAGGTTGGAAATCTTTGTCATTTACAGAATCTTCTTCACAAGGGTTTGAGTTGTGAGAATTAATTCTTTGAAGTTGATGGTACCTCTGCACTCAAGTTCATCTTAAAACAGAACAAATAAATGCTAAAGTACTTGCTAATGTTTTTCCAAAATTATGACCCCTCCTAATGAAAAGAAGCATGAAAAGCAGGGGAGCTTAGCCCTCTAGGCATTTATTAAGCAAGCCCTGTCAGCACTGTAGTGAAGCCTGCCTTTCCCCATCCCCTAAATTAGCATCTTTGGGGTTATTCTGGGCTCAGGATGTCCTCTTCTGAACAGGAACGTGCTGGAAGGCTTAGGAATAGAAAAGCTGTGAGACATTCAGAGCTGGAAGCCAGTGCAAAGGTTTACCAGATTTTGGAGCATGTATATGTCTGACACTTGCTTGCTAGTCCTCTTTTGTCCTCTTCTTTTGCAGTTCAAGTGAACTCAAGATTGCTTTCTGAGGCAGCCTATACAAGGATGTCAGATTCACTCTAAAGATACTGTGATGGCAGAATACGCATTCAGTACGAAAGAATAGGAAAGAAAGCTATTAAGGTGAAAGATTACCTTGTTTTTTAGAGATTGTCAGCCTCTGATGGTGTTCCTCATCTGTGTGTTTATTGGGAGACTGTTTTCCCAAATGTCTTTGGAGCCAGGTTGTCATTACTTTGGGAACAAGGTAGACAAACTGCAAAATATTAAGTTCAGTCCCTTTCATCTTAAAAAAAAAAAAGTATGAATAATGGTTTCAAGTTCCTTTTTTTTTTTACAAATATTCCTGCCATCAAGAGAATTTTACCAATTAATGAATCAGCTCAACACCCTAAAATTCTTAGTGATGTCTCATGCATTTAAATCAATTCAGTGAAAGCAAATCTTTCATTAACTCACTGAGTGTGGGTGCAATGTTTCTCTACATGAGTAGTAAAAAGAAAGGTAGAAAAGTTTATACAGAGGAAGTTATGCAGTTTCAGATGAGCATAACTCTTCCTACTATGCTTTACTACTATTACATTTACCCAACATTGTAACAGAAGAGACTGTTGGAGGGAATGTTGCTTTCTAATTAAGACATTATAGAATGTTGGCAGTTCTACTATAATTACTGAGTACAGTAAAAACACTGTATAGATGCATGCTTTTAAAGATTCAGAATCTCAGCTACTCCCAGTTTTAGGGCTTTTTTGTTTAGCTCTCTAATGTATTTGAAGAATGAAATGTGCTTTGGGATGGTCATTCTAGTAGCTTGTTTACTGAAATCCAATGTCAAAACTACTAAACCACAGAATCAGTGCACACAGATTTTATAAAACCTCCATGTGTTTATGATGGACTCAGTCCTCAAAACTGAACTTACTCAGATGCATTCAGCTTGGCCCCATTTCTATTAAACTCCATTTTGTGATAACAGGTACTAATATCAGCTTGTTACTGGGTAAAGATAATGAATTGGAGACACCTGTCATGATGACAGGGTGGATGTTGAAGTCTAGTAATATTTTTGATGGCTAGTCTGCTGCTTACTGCCAAAATGTGCCATTATGGTCCCTACTAAGCACCCTGGAGGACTTCATTACAGCTGTGAAATATGACTTTTAAACTATGAAACATTTCTAAGAATTCACAATTAGTCAAAGATTGCTTTTGAAGAAAATATGGCAGTATGAAGCAGCTAAGTGAGCAATGTAAGCAGCCATAACCACCTCAGGAAAACTCTTAAATAAAGGACAGTTTTAAAGCTGAGTTTAGAAATCTGCTTTTTTAAAGTATTCCTGCCTCTAGCAACACCTCTTTCAAAAGCTGGGAGGCAATAAGGAGACTGGAAACAGAAGTTTGCTTCCATGACAGGAAGTACTAAATTCCCATTGGTTCCCATTGCTAGTCCACTTTCATAAAACCAGGAGACAGAAGAACTGACAGACACTGGTGGAGTGGGGATTGGTTTTTAGGGCCTCAGAAGGCTTCCTTTTTATGACTTTGTAAAGTTAATTTCACATGAGAAGAGGGGGGAAAAAAAGAATAGAGATCATGTATTTGTCACTGTTTATTTTTGGATCTAAGTCTGCATGGCAATAGGAACAAAGATGATCATGAGATTAATGCATAAATTTGAGAATCTTGGCTATGGTACAGCCAGTGCCAAATCTGGCTCTTTACCTTTGTAGTGCTACAGCTTCCCCCCTAGTTCATGCGAACTCGGTCTTTGTACCTGTTGTCAGCTTGTTTAATCTCCACCTGTGTCACCTGCAAAAAGGAACAGTATATAGCTCCCAGAAACCGTTATTGTTGCGAAGTTCTCGGCAGTCAGAAGATGTTATGTAAGTTGAAGGCATATTGGGGAGTTTCTGTGAAGCTTCAAACAGACCATTAATCAAATCGGTGAATACTAAAGCTGCTCAAGATTACCCACTCTTTTCCTCAATCTATTCATCAGAGTATATTCCAAAAAGTGGAACAAAGTGGTCAACATGTACATATTTTAAGTACTTCAAAGGTGAATTCACACCTTCTAAATAATGCTTGCTAAAATTTAGCAGTTTTCATGCTTTTTTATTACTTCAAAGTTTATTACTCTTATATATTAATCACAGTAGGATTTTAAAGTGTATTTCAAATTTATTTAAAAACTACTTTTCGGTTCTATTAGCAATTAAAACATTTTTGGACAAAATGTATTTGGTTTTCATGTAATAGGTGAAAAATAACATTAAGTGAAGTAATTTTTTATGACACAGGAATACGTTGGATGAAAACATACTCTGAAAATGCTGACCAATATTGCTTTTAATGGAAAATCCTGGTCACTGTAGTGGGCCAAAGTGGTTACTCGGCCCTGACTTCTTTTGACAGGGTTAGTGTAGTTCCTCGCAGGTACTTTTAAGATCATCTCTTTCCCTGGTGAAGCAATTATTCTGATGATGATCGTGATAGCTCTTAAGGTTGAGGGATCTGTAAATCACCCAGTCTGAATTCTTCTAGTCTTTACTTAGTACAGGAATGCAACGAAGGTCTCCATGGAAATCATTATTCACACTCTAACAGCTGCTGTGGACATATTCAGAACATAAATAGAAGTTTTTGAAGCCCCTGTGATATGCTGGCTCTGGTGTGGTGGTTAAATAATTTACCATCAGATTAAAGAGCTGATTTGACAGACTTGAGCAGCTATAGGGAATTACTCGTATATTGCCAGTGTAATTTTACCCATATAGTAGGATTAATTATAAGTCCCAGTCAAGCTCCCTTTGGAGACGACGAAAGTTTCAGATGAGCCCAAAATGACGCTAGAGACCGGGGCTGAGATTTCCAATGCTACTTAAAGTATTTGGGCATTCAAATCCCACTGAAATGAATAGAAACTGGGCATCAAACACTGTAGGTGGCTTGCAAATCAGTCTTGAATTTTAACAATTATCTCTTTTAGTCCTACTACCTCTTTTAGTTCTAATAGGTGGCATAAAAGAAATAAACAGGGGCTCTGATCTGAGTCTGGCTTCTTTGTGAAGACAGGCTATGGCAGAATGTGCAAAATTGCAGGCACATCCACATATTCAGCCTAATGGGTCAGCCTGTTTGACTTCCAGTGGTGTACTGTCTTTATTACAAAATTACTGATTGGGCAAGGATATTTAATATATTAATATTGGTGCCTTAGGCCAGGTATCAGGTGGCTTTTATTATGGCAATCTGTGTGGTCCCACATTTAACTCCATGGGTATAGAAGTAGAGAAGCACTGTTACGCTCATTTATTTTTCATATCACATAGCTGAACAATCATCTTATTTTTCAGATCTGTACCCCATCTTTTTTGCCAAGCAGTTCCATTTTACGTTATTTCAACAAATAGGATCTTAAAGCATTTCTGGCCACAGATGGTTAACTATTTGCATATGGACGATTCTGTTAGCATCAAAGCGATTGTGATCATTCTTCCTTTATTTTCATTTTTTTTTGCTCAGTGTAATAAACCCACCACAAGCAGCTCAGCACTGTTTGATTTTAGTGCCTGTTAGCACTGGAATGGACTTCAAGTATTACATTAATTAGCACTATATATATCATGATGAATTTATATCTTGAAGGAAGCAGATAATGCTTCATCTTAAAGTAGTACTTAATTACAAAAAGAAAACAAAATTAGAAGTAACGTTTCATTTTTAAAATAATGCAGAACAGAAGCAAGTGCTGGTCTATTTGACTACATTGTTCAAGAGCTAATTGTGTGGTGGGGGGCAAACAGAGGACATTAAAACATTCAACATGATGATACTTAGTTTACTACTAGTAAAATAAGAGCATCTGTTTTTTCAACAAGGCTTTTCCCTTTTTCCCTTTACCCAGAGAATTCTATGAGAATCTTATTTTTCTTTGAGAGAAGAGTCTAGTTCTCAAGGTAAACTAAATTAATCTTGAAAATGCACACAGAACACTCAAAACAGATCAATAAAAGCAAACCTAGATTTGTTATTTTTATGAATCTCTTGATTTGGGTGGCCTGATTCGTGGTCTTTTAATTTTTGGTGTAGGCAGTGTGGTATTCCCTGGTGCTTTATATCTTTCTTGAGCTGTGCATGTACCATTAATTCACACCAGAACCTAGAAAAAAGATTAGCTCATTCATTGGTAGAAAATTGAGACAAAGACTAAATGATTTGCTGAAGTGTTGGTGCCCAGAGGAGAAGAGCAGAACTTGGTGCCTTATACAGAATTTCAGTTTTCCCAGGCCCAAGGTTCTTGTTTCTTACCAGTAAGAACTTTTCCATCCTGTTTCTCATCTAATCTTCATGATTTGGCTAGGTTTTCCGGTCTTCTCCCCAGGCTTATTGTGTTTTCCCTTCTTTGTGATATAGGGAAGTCCTTTGGAATATCCCCTAGCCTAAAAAGAATCACAAGATTTTTAAACTCAGGGTGGTATTTACAGCTCTCAAAACATGTTTAGAAGAGAAAAAAATAAGTCTTTAAAGTCTCTGAAACTTAGTTGCTGGAAGCACTGGGCTTCTGGTGACTTCAACTGGCTTTGTGAATTAGCATGACAACAGCTCTCAAAAAACAGGCTTATTTCTTTGGATAATTAAGCAGATGCCTAGTTACCTAATTTTGCACTTGAAAATGTTGGCTTTAGTTGTCTAGATGAAAAATATAACACCCTGAGGAACCATTTGTGTTTGCTGGAGTGCAAGGGGTGAGCCACTGTAGTGATGTCCTTTTCAACAGGCAGGATAAGTTCTGGGGTGATTTAAGTATCTTTTGTCTATTTCAACTGATTACTTGCCTCCACTTCCATTTTGCATGGTGGTGCCAGAAGGTGCTGGGGAATCTAGTGCCACCTGCACCACTAAAGCTGCCCTGCTTGCTCTGCAGTTACATTCCTGTACAAAGAAACCATTTGTTTCCTCAAAGCATTTGCTTGTTCAACTCTTCCAGCCCTGTTTCAGATGCACAGAGAAGTGTCCCTAGGGGGACCGTGGTAATATTTGGGCCTCTATATTAGTCTAAAACCAATAGGTTATATGAGAAACAAAGAACCTCAAAGTTCTGTATGCCCAACTGCCCATGATGCCCAACTTCAAAGATAATCTGGGCTGTGTAGTAAAAGGTATTAGTATCTTGTCAGCGGAGAAGCTTATTTCCAGATGATCATAATTAGTAGTTTATTTAAACAACATGTTTCATAGCTTTACGTTGCCTTTTTACTTTGATTATCAGTAAGTCTGAAATAACTGGTGTTGCTGCAGGTAGAAGTTCTGACTGGTCTGGGCAGGCATTTGGTCATGTGAACTGCACTTAAATGTATTTTTACTGCTCTAAAAATATAGTCTGCTAAAGCTGTCGGTCTAGAGGTCTGCTCCTTCACGTGCTCTCTAGGAAGCAACTGTTTGCTCTCAAGAGATTAGTAAGCATTGGGATTGTGTGGGACTGGTGAGGCTGAGCCCACCAAAAAGAAAACCTTTGTGTGCTTTATGAATAGCTCCCATGCTAATAAGGCCCAGGGCATAACAAACTTGGTGGTTTTGGCAGATTATCAGTTTATTTGAATGTGAAATTCAAAGCAAACCTTGGAGGGTGTGAACACAGATGTGAACCAAAACCAGAAGAAAAGTTTGTACAATACCATGAGAATTGAAACTGACTTTTTGTACTGTTCTCATCTGAAAGTGAAATGTGTCAGGAAATAAAACCTTCATAGTACCATCTTAGTGAAAAAAGATGAAGACATTTTTAGACTTCTAAAAATAAAATGATCTACATTGAGTGGTCAGCATGACCACTAAAAAAGGAATAGAAGTCCAGTGCGTGGGCCGGAAGGAAGCCGTCACTGTTTTTGAGAGTGGGAGACTCAAGTTTTAATTTAGACTTATACTAGACTGCTACAGTTTGATTTCTTGCTCTAAGTGAATGAGAAACTCAAGTTCTGGTTGTTCCAAAGGTTGACATTTCCAACCAGAAACTGGATTCACTCTTCTGCTGTAGGTCCCTCAAATAACAGAATGAGTTCATTTCCATCAAATTGCCTCACTATTTTTTTTTTAAACAAGGGAATGTTATGGTCCCCTGTTCCTTCTTTTTCACTCTTTTATCTCCCATATTCATTAGTAATTTGCATTTATCAAATATTTGAACATATTCAGGACCAGATTGCAAACTGTAGTAGAGATGGATGTAAATTAGTCACATGTGGAATCAATAAGCCTACCCAGGTGGGCTCATAATCCGCAGCACAAGATTCACTAATATGCCCATAGTGATTTAATTGTCAAAGATATTAATCAATGACTGGGCTAATTTCTTAAAGACAATTTCAATAATTGCATTGTGACAACAGAGAAGCTCTAGCCAAGGTTATGCTGTACTAACTGCTCACTACAATCAGAAAAAAGGAGAGCCCCTGCCCCAAAAGCATATAGTCAGTGTGGAAACAGCAGTGCATGGGCAGGAAAGCATGATAAAGTATTGAACACTTATAGGCATTACAGCAGAGTATATGAAGTGATGTGGAAGAGAACAGTGAAATAGTTTTAGTTACCTCCTGTCATATGTGAAAGGCCACATGGGACAAAGCATGAGGTGGCTTCTCTAGAAGTGTGACAACTAGGTAATGAATGTTGGTATTACTTGCAGAAGCGGGGGGCAGAAAGCTGTCCTCATGACAGAATATGAGATGATAGAAGTAGAGCAAGATTTGTCCTTGACAGCCTTGAAATAAAGATAATGTCTTACCCAACTTCTTTCTAATAAAAGTAGATCACAGTTGAAGAGCTAAGTGAGATTAAAAAGAAAAGATTCTTTTTTTCTTATTTGGTGATTGCTCTATAAACTAATTGTCTCTGAGTGTCCTGAAATTCCTGTGAAGTGGATGTCATAATCCGACACATTCAGAAGAGGGCAGCATCAACCTAAACAAGTGGAGAAAACAAATTTTAAGGATTTCAGTCCAGATGGGAGAGATTCCAAAAGGTAACACAAATGGAATTGTTAGGTCTGTTAAAACCAGAAACTAGGTCTGTATTCTGACATGAAAACAAAGCAAATCCATAATCCAGAATTATAGGAATATTATGATGTCTCTGTTGTGACATGATAATATTTGTTTTGTTATCTTGCAGTAGTAACACATTTCTTAGAGTAGTGGTTACAGCACCCTGACTATGGTTATGATACCTACAGCCTTCTAGTTACAGGCCTTTTGAAACTAAAAATTGGAAACAAAATGAGAAAAGGACCAAATCCTACACATTCTATGACTCAAATGATACTGAAGTCATAGCCACACCTAATGCAAACTAGGTATCAATACAGGTAGCAACACTTATATTGGTCCTGAGGATCTCAGCTGGTAGGAAAGTTTTCAAGGACATTTTGGTTTGGGATAAGGGAATGAGTCAGATGCAGGATTTAGACTAAAAAAGGCAAATACTTATGTAATTATGTGATGGTTTTAGGCTTGAGTGAACTCGCTGTAAGTTTTGACTGAGCAAGGACTGGAGTCCAGTGTTACTGGGTTAGCCATTTTCCATCTAGCTTCTGATGACTAGTAATGCTCCATGCAATGGGTTAAATTCTGTTCCTATTCAATGGGCCAATATGAGACTAACAGGATTTTACTTTAACAAAGCACTTATAAATATGGGCACTGATGTCAGTGATGCTTACGTATATGCGGAAGTGTTTTGCTGAAAGGAGGACTCCAAGACAAAATCCAGATCCTTAGGTCATCAGTATAGCAAGACTGTCAGTGTGCACAGTAGCAATAGGTGATCTGGGAAAAAGAAGTGTAGAAGCTTTTGTTATAAGAGTTATCTAGCTATATTCTAAATCAGCACATGGGGAGATAAAAGCGTACATTGCAAACACTATTGTTCTCCTGCTGGCTTCATTTTTTGAAGTGTTTGGGTAACTACAGCTTTTTTTCCGGGATGTATTCAGACTTTTCTGGCTGAGGAAGGTGCATCATATTTCACTTAATTCCTTTCTTACAAGCTAAAAGAACTGGAACATGTAGACTGTTCTTTTTTTGAATCTTAAGGTGGGTTACTTAACCTTGCATTATGTGTCGAAATCCTGTTTCAGCAGAAAGGCTGCATATGTATGTGCTTAATGAATAAGACCCTGAAGGTTTGTAAAGAACCTGAGTTTATATGTTCCATTAAATATGATCTTCACAGGCTAATTAGTTAGAAATTTCACCCTTGCTTATAGTATATATCATTTTATGGTCAATAATAGTAAAGTCTATGTAAACCATGCTCTTTATTAATAAACGTTATGTGCTTCTGGCTTTCAAATAAGGAAATGGATTACTTGTTTTTCTCTTGTGTCTGGACTGCTGGCATTGTAAAATTCGAGCAATTACCATTATGGATAGATCATTTCTTGTGAGATATGAAAGCTGTACAGATAATTTAGTTTTGTAAAAGTAAGACTCCAGCAAAGAAGCTAGTACAGTAAAGATAACTTACATCAGCAATATCCAATCTCACATATTTCTGGAAGGGCGTGAGGTCTCTGGGGATCAGTACAGAATAGCATGATTTTCCCCTCTGTGTTACAGGTTTGGATCCAACTAAGATTAGCACTAACTAGAACTGGTTGTTAGCTACTTCTTGCTGGATAGCTTCTGTCCAGTTCTTAGCGTATAATGCATATAACATTAAAATCTCCTCCATACATGGCACTGTTGGCCTTGCTAACTGAGTCACTGGAAATGGAGTGATCTTGGATGTGCACCACCCTCCCCATCCCTGCAGGGGCCTCTCTGGGTTAGCATTTGAAACAAAATTGTAAAATAAATGATCTATATGGAGCTGTAAACTTATGTGATAAGCTGCTATTCTGCCAAGGCACACTGACACGATCATCCTTCCAGTCCAAGATCTCTCCAGATGATACCTACTTTGGGGATGTATATAAATGATCAACTCATTTTAACTTGTCAGCTAATAGGGTTTTCACTTTTTGTCAGCAGAAAATACCAGTGACCTAATGTTTGTACCCCTTACTTCCCCAGAGAGTGACATTATTGAAACAAAATGGCCACTCATCCTAGAATGACAGGTTTACTACCTACCGTTATCCATGTATGTCATATACAAAGGCCTAAAAACACATGGTAGAACAAATATATTTATTAAATGTCTCTTGTGGTAGCTGTTTCTTCCTTAGCCACACTTTATAAACAGATGCTGCAAATATTTTAATGATTTAGTTAAAAAAAAAAAAAAATCAACCTAGTAGTTCCTGTGGCTATGACTAAGAATTTAGATTGTGTTTTTAGTTTGCAAATGCAGTTGTTTAGCAGCAAAGAAAAACTTTGGACTGAGTGAAGAATAATTGCTTTTTTGCAAAGAGCTCATTGTATTAGCCCTGTTTGAAGAAAGCAGAATGTTCATCTGGTTATAAATATGGTTTTGTTTAAAATAGTAATGCTAGCACATAGTGCATCTCCTGAACAGTGAACATAGTTCTTAGATACATGGAGAAACATGTGAGCCAGTATTCAGCTGAGAACTACTCACTTCAACATTTAGAAATGGAGCTGTTAGGTATGGGAGACTCCTCTCTGCCCTGTATAATTCCATTCTTTCATTCTTTTTTTTGCCAAGTATAATGTATGTTTAGAAGGACACCAGGAAAACTTTTCCTACCTTTTTCTGTCCTATAGTAGTTCTTCCAAAATACATATGTTGAATTAACTTTGTGGGTCACAATTATTGCCACGTTGGGAATCTTAGGAAGTATGAAGGATGAGTTAACCTCTTCCATGAGTGCTTTCCTCTAAGCAGCCTTACAGTCCCTGGGGTATCTGTGGATACTTTTTTGCATTATTTCTTCACTAGGCTGTGCAATGGCTTGTGCAAGGCAGATCTGGCTCATGTAGAATTAAATCATTTACTCCTGTGTGCTAGTGCTGTGCCTAGTCATGAAGCCTCTTTTTCTTTTCCTTTTTTCTTTTCCTTTTTTCTTTTTTTCTCTTTTTTCTTTTTTTTTTTTTTTTTCTATATTTTTTCAGAGTTTAGATCTGATTCTTGTCTGATCAGTTCTTGAACAGACATCAGGTATATCCATGTGCTGTGAACATTACTGAAAGGGTCGTATGTGATGGACATATGTATGAAGTTCTGCAGATGAAGGGCAAATATGCCTTTCATGTCCTCTCTTTTGTGTATCAGTGTTTCTTCCTCCAAAACAATCTTCTTCTGATCATTCATATTTTTGCATGCACTCAGAGAAACAGTATTTGTTTTTTTCAAACTCCCATGGCTGTTCCTGACCCCTTAATCTTGCAGATACTTGTCCTTCTTCAAGTTCTTCCTCAGGCCATGGGACCTAAGTACTGAAGTCCTGTTGTGTTCCACATGCTACCAAAGCCACCTGGTTTAGAGAATATAGGAACATGCTACAGACAAAAGTTGAATACAGCTTGTTTCAAAATACAGACTTGGAACTGGTTGTTAACCAAGCTGATGTTACGCTCCTCCATTTTAAAGGAAAACTTCTTCTGAAAATATGTTTCCAAAAATAAATCGCTTTTTCTCTAGAGAAGCAAAGAGAGGTGTTCAGATCATGGAGCTGAACTTCCATCTGATACAGAAATTGTCTTGGTGTGCTAAAAAGTAGGGGCCTGTGGGCTTGACTGGATCCTTTTGTTGCTGAACATGAAAGCAAAATCATATTGCTACTTGGATGATGGATTTCCCTTAGTAGGCAGCCACCATCTTATTTACAAGGAAATCTCAACCATTAGTGTGTATGCAAACTGCTTATGGTCAGCTGGTTGGCTTTTAGCAGAGATGACACAAAGAAGAAATGAGACATCTATTGGGTTGAGGTAAGCAGTCTCTATTACCACATCCATATTACTAACTTATGTTTAATTGCTCAGCATTTATGAGGTTCATAGTTTATTGTCTTTCTTGCCACACAATAGGCTGGGTAAGTTAAAAAAGCTCCAAGTTTCAAAGGCTAGAGTTTTGGGTGCCTGCCAGCACTGATCTGTTTAACAAACAGGCAGCAGGGTGCTTATTAGTAGCTTGTGGTTTGCAAACTGTGAAGCCTGTGGGGCCAGATGCAGTGATCAAATAGTGAATCTATAGATCAGTAAGCCCATTAGATGAAAAAGGGGAGCACCACTGAGTATAAATACATTTTTCATAGGCTTCAATTAGGCTAGCATAAATGACTCTTGTAACTCTTTCTATTGACCCAGCAGTCTAAATATTAAACATTAGTATAAGCAACATTTGTTCCAAATTGCTTCTCTTAGAATTTCCCGGTGACTTATAATTATATAGTACTTGGTACTAAAAGAACAAATGCCAAATTCTTTTTATTATTTCTGTTTATTTCAGTGTAACACATAGCGCCTACTTGCAACTCAAAGTACTTATATATTATTCATAAAAGCACAACAAAAATTGGCAGTGAATTAACCACTGCAACAACCAGGTGATTAGTTGGTCTGAATTGGCATGGTTCTATGAAAGCCAAGACGAGTTTGTGAGTTCCCTAAAGTTACTGGGGCTATGATAATTTCTAGTTGTTCAGCATCCAGCCAAAGGACTCTGCAAATGACATTTCACCCCTTTAATTTCAAGCTTCGGTTGTAGCTGCACAAATGGCTGCAGCAGTCAGTGGCTTTAACCATGAAGTTTCTGAGAGCAGGTTTTACAAAGTTTATTACTTGAACTGCTCTGACAATTGATTTTTTTTTCAGTTGTTTCAGCCCATGAATCACTCGTGAATTCTTTGTGATGACAACTGCTAAGAACAGTTGATGTTCATGCTGTACCTCATCACTTAAATCATGTGGCATGGTTCCCTTTTTCCTGACTGTGTACCTGCTGAACTGATGGCACTTCTACAACTTGAGCATTCCCAGTCCTGCTCCTTTCTATAAATGTTCTTGTGAACATAGTTTTAGTGTTATAAATGTTTGCAAGGAGAAAGTGAAAGAGGTTGTAATGCCACTAAACCATCACTTTTTTAATGCAAAACTTTGTGAATTCTTTTTGTACTACATACCTGGTTCAGGTTTCAGTTTCTTGCCAGGAAAGATTGGTAGAAAAGAAAGACCTGAAAGAGTATGTTGAAGGTTGATCCAAATTTATTTAGATAATAAAGAGGAAAAATAAATTAATTTCTGCAGCTGAGAATCTTCTGTTGAAAAGGCTCAGAGACATAGAACAAAGTACTGTTCTCTCATCCTCTTTCTACTTTGTTGTCAGCATCTCCTCTTTGTTTTCTTTCTGTTGTGTAACTCAGGGCTGCCCTAAGTTTTGAGAAGGAAAAAGACCACAAAAGAAAACACGATGGTAGTATTATTTCAGCGATCGTCTCAAGCTTTGCACGGTTGACATGAATTAATTTAGTTAGAAGGTACTGGTCATAGGCAAAAGTCCTCCTAATCTGTATTTTCCATATCAACAAAAGCGATGTACTGCACCAGTTTGTAAGGGATTCATTACAAATAGCGTTATCAGAATGACGTTTAGTTTCAGGTCTGTGCACATTGCCAGAGAAACAATATTCACACAATAGAAAAGGTAATCAGAACCCAGGGCCTGACTTTGCATCTCATCTATTTAAAACTCTACAACAACCTTAGTGGCATGCAGCTTTATTTTAGGTCTTATGTTTGCAAGACACTTAAATATATATTAAGTGTTACATATGTCAGTAGTTCCACACTGACACACTAAAGAGAGTCGTGTGTTTAAAATTCAGCATGTCCTTACATTGCTTAGGCTAGTGCAAACTGGGGCTTTCCAATAGTGCAAGTGACAGCATGCTCAGTCCTGATGTCACCAGCTCAGCAGAATAAAAAAAAAGTTAGGTTGGCATTTTCAGAATGTGTGATTTGCTTGGATGTTTCTTACCCATCAGTTGCAAGTCTACTTTAAGTCAGATCATCTAAGGGCTACATTAGTTCTTTTTAGGTAGGAAAGTAGAGTCTATTGTTCTGAGACTAAATTAGGACTAGAGGCCAGATTAATAAATAATATGATTCACTTTCCAGAATTCTTAAATGTCACTCGGCAACTATACATCTCTGAGGTTTATTAGCCTCATTATTCCTGTGCAGAACTGACATCTAAGAGCACAAACAGGAACAAAGACTAACTGAAAAAGAGCCTAATGCTAATGCAGAATACCTACATACTGTTAAACATAGGGCAATCTAAAACCCAGGAATCTATATTGTAAGCATCTTTATTTTTCAAGTTCTAGCGCTCTTATTGCAAGGGAAGTGCAATTATTCTGTAACCTTTATATTAAGTTGATCCTTAAATTAAGGTGTTTGGGTTCCCATGTTCTCTTTTTGAGAGCCAAGGACTATAACCCAGCCAAATCAACTATTCACTCCTCCCTGTGTGTGAGCACTGATAACCCCTGTCTCCCGATCTGTTTTTGAAGCCTATGAAGTTTCAGATGGGTTGAGTGGGAGAAGGGTAAGAGCCAACAGGCCTTGCTGTGTTGCCATCTTTTTCTATAATATTCCCAGAAGGAACTGGAGAAAACAGCTTTCTCTCTTTTCATGTCGCAGGATCTCTACAGCTGGAAAATTTTTTTTCTGCTTGTACAACTGGAGTAATAGCAAGTCCTTACAAAATAGCTGTGCAGGAGTTAATGCTTTCCAGTGACCTTGGCCACGGAAAGGAGTCTTAAATAAAAAGCAGTAGTAGTTTTTCCTTGCTAAATGTCTCTTCAAAATAACCAAGAGTACATTAATCCCACACCTCTTCATGCCAATCTCAATACCTCTGTCTGTAGCCAGCAGTTTCTCCAGTACGGGAGAACCTCTTCCTGGAGCACAGCAGTGTTGTCGTGACGTACAGGTGCAGTAAGGAAGGAAGTGGTACACATTTTAGCTCCACCCCTAGTTTTTCTCCCATCTCAGTTCTTACTTGCATGATGATACACCAAAAAAGGGCCAGAACTATTTGGATTGCTCAGAAGGAAAAGTCTTATGCTCTGGCAAAAACTGCTGTAGTGTGTGTTAGCTCAGACTGGCTAAGCCAAGTTAACTACCTTGATTTAAAATGCCAAAGAAAAAAGGCACCTTGGATTTTAACTTGGGATAGTACTTGCCGTGAACTCCAGGTTCCTCAATTGTCTGTTACTTTAGCCAGTAACCTGTGTTTGAATGTTAATTTTCTTATTTTCACTACAACCAAAGATAGAACCCATTTTCTTTTTTTTTTTTTTTCTTTTCTTCCCCTCCCAACTTTTTTATTTTTTTTTCCCTGCTGGGACATATCATTTAAACCTGATTTGCCAAGGGATAAGTCCCAAGGGTATTTGCTGCATTGGAGATGCTCAGGACTTCTGAACTTTAAATTTTTAATGATGCATGGGAAAACCAAGAAAATATTGACACTCCAAGAATGCCATATGCTGCATGTCTGTAGAGAAAGATGGAAACTCTTTTCTTCTACTAAATCAATGGATTATGGATAATGCCATGAAACTGGACCAATGTTTTCACAAAAACAAGTCGTCTTTTTTGAATTCACGCCATCTTGCTTTGCCTCAAATGCTCTATTTGGCTGAAGTTCAGCAGGGGTATTAGGAACTGCTGCTAGCTGAATGCAGAACAAACTCTCACAGCCAAAATTAAGAACAGTGCTGTCTTCTGCAGGGTTTTTAAAACCTAATTAAAGCAAATACTTGAGAATGATTAAAAGGCACACACCATTTTAAGATAAAAGTTTATTATAGTTAAAAAAGGAAGCTCTGTAATTTAAAATGGAAAGTTTATGAAGCTTCAGGATAAACCTCAGCTAGGAAAAATAACAGGTTTCAGATGTTCCAAATATCATACGTTAACCCCAAATGATCATTCTATAACACCAGCTTCCTTAGTCCACGGTGGTCAGAATTAGAACACCCACTCTGCTTAAAGGCACAATGCTCACTACAGTCAGCAGTTAATCACCCCATTCCTGTCCCATACCAAGGCTCCAAGCTTCGTGATTGAAAAAGGGGAGGATATTGTGCATCTATCCCAACTGGATCTGATTTCATCATGTC
Source organism: Anseranas semipalmata (assembly GCA_013399115.1). Classification (NCBI taxonomy): domain Eukaryota; kingdom Metazoa; phylum Chordata; class Aves; order Anseriformes; family Anseranatidae; genus Anseranas; species Anseranas semipalmata. The sequence continues at coordinate 3,490,543 of VXAA01007015.1, forward strand.
TGGGCCTGCTTTGAGCAGGAGGTTGGACTAAAGACCTTCTGAGGTCTTTACCAACCTGAATGATCCTAGGGTTCTAATAAAATTAATGGATGCTAGAACAATATAAGACCAAACAGCTAAGAAAGTGTGTTTTGCAAAGTTGTTAGTATTTCAAGTAACATCTGCGTATGAGAGAGAAAGGGGTAGAATATTCAAATGTTATTTACTTAAGAGTAGCTGTTATTTAATCTACAGAGTCAGATTTATTTGGATAGTTGCTATAATTAAATTCCAAGTGACTACTAGAAACATATTGAAAGTTAACAACTATGTAATAAACTTTCTAAGCAGCAATTAAGTGTGTTGGGGAGACAAGTCTACAAATCTTTTAAAGGTGCTATCTGAAAGGAGACATATCTGAAAGTGGTATAGTTAAAAGTGTAAGGGATTAAATTTAAAAAATCAGCCTTTGTTTTGCCCTTTTGGGAGCACCCACCTGATAGTGAGCAATAAAATACCGTGCGGTAGGCTGTTAATGGCAGGACCTGCAGCCCACTGTTTGAGGCTTTCAGTGTGCTGTAGTTGAAATCAACCAAAACATGTGAGCTGCAGTCTATTTGCTGTAAGCAAAGGGAGTAGCTAAGAGCAAATTTCTATGAGGTGTGTAACTCAGGGTATTTCCTGATCCTGAATTTACACCTTCAGCTTGGACCACTACTGCCTGGCATTTCTAAGGCTACAGCAAAGTGCAAAGCCCATTTGTCTTTCTTCTTTTTTTTCCCTCAAACTATATTTTTCTTGGTATTTTTTCTTGGAATTGGTATGCAACAACTACTGCTTTGGGTACTTTCCAGTAAATAATTTCATCATAAAAGAAAAGTATGCAGGGTGACAAGCACAAGAAATACAGTAGGACATATCCTGAGTAGTCAGTATGATTAACTAAGTGATAGTCTGAAGCCTATTCAGCTTCTAGCTACGCTACTACTTTTTTGATTTCCTACCAAAACTGTGGGGTTTCAGTGCAGGTATAGTAGTCGTCTTGTCATGATCATGTTTTGTGAAACAGTATCGAGGATGTCAAGAGTTTCCATTATGGTGAAAGTTAAGTGAGATATTTTAGAATTAATCTCAGAAATACTGTGATTTAGACACTAAATACTTTTTCTGAAAACTGGTTGTTGAACTGGAATGGAAAGATCAGTAACTGAAAATCCTAAAACCAAAAGGCCTTCTTAGAAAATGTATAGCTAGATTAGATTAGACAATCGTCTTTAGATAGTTCGTAGAAGCATTAAGAAATCCAATACACAGCAAAGTACACAGTGCCTTCAATAGGCAGATGGGATCTGTTTTTTCCTTGTTGGATATTTGATTACCTGAGGATTCCTTTCAAAATATAACTTTTAATTCAGAAAACTCTGCTATCCATTGTAACCAGTCTCTCAGTCCCAGGCTGAAGTCATGGAGAAAGTACAACAAAAGTCCAAAAAATTCTAGAATAATGAGACAGGCTGTTACTTTTCTTCACAAACAGCCACCTCATGGCAACAAAAAGAGTATCAGATGTTCCACGTTGTTTAAGCTCCTCATGATCTTCACAAGGGGTTATCCATGGCAAACTTCTATGCTATTTCCTGGAGCTGCACAGCTAGAGACACACGCGCAAAAGGACCTTTATGACCTTTCTCTGTACCATGCATGTCAGAAGATCTCTATCATGGCCAACATGAAGGAGTCAAATACAGACTGCTAGATCCAGAAGCTTTAGTCTGAGATAAAGAGAGACTGAGAGCTGTAATGTCACATCCTCTGGACATTGCAAACTATTCACATCTTATATATCACACCCACTGTACAAAGGCACAGGATAGTCCTTGGAGAATCAGTAACAGTGTCTTATTTCTTAGGATGTTCAGTTCAACATAATTTAGCTGTTAGTTTCCTCAACACATAGGGCATGATGTAGAGCTTTGTCTGTATGCATAGGTGAGCGTGAATTTACTGCAGGACCAGAATCCTAAAGAAGTGACTAAAAGTTAAGCTGGCAATCACGTTTCTTGAAGTGGTTGACAGCACTGGATAGTGCGTCCTGGCTGAGCTGTTTTGGTCTGTTTGTCTGGTGGAGTCTGTTCACCCAGTGAACCTCCTCAGAGTTCAAGAGGGCTTGAATTTGTACCTACAGTGGGCAGAGTAGCAACATTTCTTGTTTATTCCATCTGTGTAACCTGAGAGTATTAAATTTAAAGCTTTATAAACAAGGAGGTATTGAACTCTTTTGTAAATTCAGCCCTGTTGTGGTAAAGCCTGAATGGATTTGTTTTGCAGACAATATGTCAAGACAATTGAATTTGTTTATCAAATACAAAATGGGGGAGTTTGTTTTCTGTCATTGTGGGGTACAGTGACCCACTATGCTTAATGACAGCATGTGATTCTAGCTCTTACTTTGAGTTCAGCTTCGTTTATTTTCCAATTATAACTGTTTATCTGGGATTTATCTGTTGTGGCAGAACCAGGTATTGATTTGGATCTTTGAACGTGTGGGATGCTAACATAGATATGATAAAGAGCAGCTTGATCTTGCACTTCTTACTCAGGCAAAACTCCAACTGACTTACTGAATCTAACCTGAAAATGCTGTTAATTGATCTATCAATGGAGCTTTATTGTAGTGCGCTGGGAACCACCACAGATTTTTACAAGAATATATAATAAATAGGTTTTGTTCTTGCTCGTGCTTTTGTAAAGAAAAAGAATACTAACGCTTTTGTGATTATAGAAACATAGTACTTCTTATGACCTGGTGGAAGGCCAAGTGCTGTCTCACTGCTCAGCGTATGGGGAGCCAAATCCCACCCAGTAACATGGAGTGGGACTTCATGAACGACATGCCATTTTTCCCACACTTCTTTTGCACTCCTTTTTAGTACACTTCATCATTGGCCATTCTATTGGTTATGCATAACTTAATCCTGTGACTGTTTGCCACTGGGCATTGTATTTACTGTGGTGAGGAATATCTTCACAGTAATGAGCATCTGTAGGATTTGGCCTTCAACATACAATGTCCTTGTGGTTGCAGTGTTGTCATTCAGTCTTTTGCTTCACACTGTATACTTTTTATAAGCAATAGTCCAGAGCAACTCTGCAGCTACAGAATTCAATATGTTGTCAGCAATCAATTACAGAAACATAAAATATTCAGATACACTGTGTCATTATTAAAGTACAATAAACTCTCTTGCTCAAAGAATAGTAATAGCAGATCAGATTTTTACAAAAGATACGTTAAATCCCCAGATCCCAATCAAAACAGCCTCTTTTCTGTCATTTTCTCTTTGTTAAATGTGTCCTCTGCTCTTTTGAAAGAGCTTTCATTATTCCTTAGAGAATACCTCAGTTTTAAAATCATCTCACAGTAGCTTCACGTCACCCATATTTTATATTCTTTCCCATAAGAAAAGAGAGAAAATTCTTCATCTGTTAAGTCTTGACTGGTAGTTACTTCCCTCTGATTCTTTCTAGTCTAGTCATTGCACTCCTACTGTATTTCTTTTTGTATAGCAGTCCTTAGAAAATTTGCTGCAAAAACACGGTATTGAAGAAAGGGTATGCACTGGGACAATATCAGCTTAATTGCAAGATCAGATCTCAGTATTCGGACTTTCAAATAATTGAACCTAACCCATTTCTGGGCACACTGCTTTAAACAAGTAGTTAACTAAGATCCTTAAGCCAGTGTGTCCTGATTTATTGTATCCAACTCCCAAATGAACTTTATGATCCATATCCCTTCTTTGCCAGCCACAGTGAACATTTATTAAATGTAGGTATTAAAATGCTTTCTAGCATACAGAACTTGCATGATGAAGCTTGGAGTTGTTATAATTTGCTTCTCAACTGACTCCCTTAATCTGATGAAGTTATTTATTAAAAGTGCAGTCAAACACTAATATTTCCTGGCTAAAACTGATGACTAGCTTTAGGTTTTTAAAGTATATGCTAATACAAATAGCTGCTAAAGATTATGTGAATAACCAATTAGGCTACCCATTGTTTACCATTGGAAATCTCCCAATTCAAAACAGAATTTAATCTATTTGTAAAGCAAACAAGCAAATAAGCTATCTGATTCTTTTTCATACTTTTATGGCTGATTTATTTTACAAATTTTTCTTAATTTTTTTCTTATATTTGCCAACCCTTTGATATTGGAAAGATGTGCTTTATCATTGCTAGTATACATAATAGATAGTATAATAAAGGCCAGTGCTATGTAAATAAAACTGTATAAACTAAAGAAAAAAGAATTGACTGCTTTAATTTCATTTAGGATCAATTCCTAATCAATCAAAGAACCCTGGAAACTTGTCTTGTGTTCTCTTGTTTCATGACTGGCACATCTATCTTAAAAAGTTACACATAGTACAGGTAAAGATTTCATCCTCCGCTCTGTTGCCAAGTATGCATTATTATGTCCTTCTGTTCTCTCTCAGCTTGAAGGTGGTACTGGTATCAGAATTTGGACATGCCTGTCAGAAGAAATGACACTGAGGGACCTTTTATAAAAATATATTTTTTTTTATTTGACCTTCTGCAATTAAAGAGTGCTCTTTGGGAAACTGCCTGCTTGTCACTCAGCTACATTTCTCAGAAGGCGAAGTTCAAATAATTTTCACAACTGTAGTAAGCTCCAGTTTGAGGCTGTTCATAAGCATTTTCAGAACAACTGGAAGGTTAGACAGAATTTGGAAGTAGCTTTCCATCTCTCTCCATTTCACAAGAAAACAGGAGAAATTCACACAAGCACTCTGCAGCTCACTAAATGTGTTCATGTTATTGTTCAGTACTTTCACTACGTATTTTTGTAACCTGCTTAAACTGTAAAATCAGCCTCTTCATTTTTTTTGTCCTCAAAAAAAAGTCAGACTACTCTGTCTCTTGAAAATCCATATACAAGCATATTGGCTCTTAGTCTTTTTTTCAAGAGTAGGTGCTGTGCTTTCATAGTACTCAAGGAAATGCCTAAGAACTAGAGGAAAAAATCTCTAGCTAGCCAATATCTAGCTAGCCTACCTAAAGGGACGAAGCCAGGTCCCTCCTATGGCTGCTGACCTAGCACATAGCTTAGCTGTATAGTCATCTGTCTGCTGTTTATTGAAAATGTGAGGAATAGAGGTTCCTTACCAAGTGTTTTTAGAAAGCAACTATTGTTTGATGAAAAGTTAGCACAACTGTTATAAATGTCTCCATTATTAAACGAATTTCTTGAACTGCTTATCTTGGTAAGGGTAACTTCCGTGTTTATAGTTGATGGTACTCTGTCTACAACTTTTTTTCTTCTAAAGTAGATAGCCTGTTCGCATAGAAGTCAGTTCTAATCAGCAGATGCTGCATGAGGGTGTTACCTGTCAGGCATGATTCTCTTAAATAACATTAAATTTGGTGCTTTCACACTTAACGAATCTTTGGTGAAACAACCTAATAAATAAGATAGAAACAAATAAAGTGGATATGAAAAAACATCAACATTCATGCTAACAGAATTTTTCCAGGTTTATTTTAATACTTGTTTGAGATGGACTGGATTAGCTTTTTGGACTATAACAACTGTAGCATTGTTTTGGAATTATCTTTCTGAGCAGTTTTGCATCATTTATGCTGAATTAACTAATGAAGTGTAATTTTCTCTGCATGTAATTTTGTATAATCTGATAATAAGCACAGTTAGAAAAAATTGGTACATGCATCATGTTTTAAGGGGTGCAGGGTAGTTTTAAAAACACTTCATGACCTGCTGTGAATTAGCGTGTGTCTGAATGGGACTGAGGACTGTTGTATCCATCAGATCTCAAAGCACTTTACAGTGCAGCACATGTTTTCAAGTAACTTGATATGAACTGGGAGCAGAACACTAATCAACAGCTCTCTGAGTGCTCAGCTTTATCTGCTTGACTCTTATGCCTCCCATGGTCTTACTCATAAGGAGGTTTATTGATTTTTACACAATTCATGTTATCACTAGTGCTTGCTATATTTGGGGTGGACATCGAAGTATTCATCTACAGCAGACAGTGAATGGGAAAGCATAGCCACTAACTTCTCCACTTTACAGATTCATAAAGAGGACTTACACTTAAAGGCTCCCAAAGGCTTTCTTCCTTTGTTCTGGAATCCTGGTGGCTAGAGATAGAAGAGGTGGTATTTCCATGTGCGGAAAAGGTCCTAGGCAACCTGCTTTGCTGGCCTTTATTTGGGAGCAGTGTCGGACTAGATGGTATCCAGAGGTGCCTTCCAACCTCACCTATTCTGTCATTCCTTACCATACAGTAGGACTGATTAGTAGAGAACAAGGAGGACTTCTTGGAAAAAGGACTTGTCAGGCTTTTGAGAAAGACAGACAGAGACAGCTTACTGCCAGCAGCCCTCAGCAGGACCATTTATACAACCAGAAATCTTTCTTCACACAGAAATGCTACTGCTGTTCCACCCATCAAGTCACCAGGAGAGTTTTCTGGTGCAAGGTTTCTTAAAGTATTTTAATTCAGTTTATACTTCAAAGTGGTAGAAGCTGATTTAAGATGTTTTAATTAAATTTGAAGTGGCCTATATCCAGCTGGCTAGAGAAAAGTGAGCCCTATGGAATAGCAATCGTATGTTGCTTTGTCTTGTATGTTGGAAGATATCCCTTGCAGAAGTTGAACTTCACAGCCACGTGAGCACTAGAAGTCAAAAGCAGAAACTGATGGCTGTCGTTGCTGACAGGAAGTATCAGCCAGTATTATTCATGATGCCTGGTACGGTTGAAGCTATGCGTCAACAGAGAGCAAGCCCCTTTTGTGCTGGGCATTGCAAAACCAGAAGGGAAACATGATCACTGCCACAGAAAGCTCACCCTGTAAGTGTCCATAATTATGTAGACCAGTGTCTGCAGGACGTTATGAGAGGCTTGCCCTTTTGCACTAGTTTCATGAAAGAAATTTATTTTGTTTTATTATCATAGAATGGCTGAATTGTAAATCAATGTTTTTATTTCTACAGTTTATTTATCAGAATAACATGCCACAAAATAGGTCAGAGGTGGAAAAAGAAGGGTCCTTTCCCTTATGAAAAGCCAGGCCATAAACTGTTTTTATTTTTATTTGTATTTTATTCTGTTAATATGGGCATGAAGCTGTTATTCCACAGCACCCATTATACATCTTCTATGTACCACACTGGTTTGGAGAACATGGCTATTGCCATAAATGTCAAGAGTGGAGGAATGCAACTTTAGTTTAAGGTTGAAGCTCTTCTATTTTGGTGGTTAGTTTAGTGTATTATAAAGTAGGTTTGGAACCTTTTAAGTCACATCATCAGGGAGCTTCCTAAGAGTGAATGATATGTTCACTGCTGAACTGAAGTGGTATTATAGCTGGAACTGTTGCAATAACTGTAGTGAAGGCACCCAAGTCTTCAGATTATGAATCCTTTTTTTTAGGGATTTTAAAGTTTGAGAGACTTCTACCGTGAAAATTTTATGTTCTTCCATAGCAGACCTCAACACAAATGTGACTATATGGAAAATTTGAACAAACATACTTCCATCATATATTTGTGGAGAGAGAGATTGAATATATTGCATAAGAGAGAAATGATTGGAAGACTTTAAATAATTCCCAGGAACATAATGTCCTCAAAACCATGGAAGGGAAAATATGAACTTGATGATGATTTGGGCAATCCTAAGTGCTGATAGATCAACATTTACAAGTTGCTTTCTGATCTCTGTATGGGATTACTTCATAACTGTCTGTTTTCACCTCCAAATTCTTTCTGTCTTACCTCCTACCCTTTTCCTTTCTCTTTACAACACTTGCAGTTTCCATACTTTTGCTAATAAGATTTTCAATACTAGAGGGACATTATCTATTCCAGATTGACTCCTCTTCATGTTTCCAAACAGAAGGACATAGCAGGAAGGGGACCACATCAGTGAAAAGGTATCCAGCTTGGCATATGGTGTTGTGCTGGTGATTTTGATTTAAAGAGGAGTTGGTTAACTGACCTGAAAAAACGACCACAATTTTACATCTGTGGAAGCCTAGGGAGTCTTGCTTAAATACCTTGCTTTTAACCACTGTTGGCTTATCAGTAATTGTTTCTGTTTCTTGTGACCCTTGGAGCTTGTGAAGTTTAAAAAGTGAATAGCTATATCCTGGAAATTCTTTGAAGCAGGTTATTATTTCATTTTGTGCCTGTGCAAAGCCTGGAACAACAGTGATCCCATACTTTGGGATCCTCGGTGACACAGCCATACAAATGAATAGCGACAATAGCTGGTTTGCTTGCATTTGAAATTTGTAATTCAGACTGAGTGCCTAGGGTGTTAGTGTGTATGTGTGTCTGTGTGAAAATGCATGGCAGGCAAGACAGAATGGTGTTCAAACTACATTTACAGACAGTATTTGAATGATCTTGTATATGAAGACATAAACAAACTGAGCAAAGGCATATATTGAAACTTCTGATGCAAGAATGCATGAAGTTTACCTGTACTTTTTGTATGTAATAGCATTTGGATTTTCCATTTGCAAATGTTCATAAGTCATTTAACGGAGTAGCCCTTAACTGTGCTGCTGTTGAATCCAGTAAGGATTCTTTTTTTTTTTTTTAAGGAAAGGATGTAGTTCTAAGGCTGTGGTTAAAATCTTACTAAATACCATTGTATAACTGTTTATCTGGGTGGAAAGAGAATTGAGAGTACAGCCTGTTTGTTCTCATTGGAAACCCTCAAAAATCCAGGGTCAAAGTTTCTTCAGGCCTGCAGGCTACCAATGGACCTGTGCTCGCATGGAGATCTGCCTGAGGACACCCACGTGCAGCACCGCTCCTTGAGGTCCTGACCCTGCAGACTTCTCTGCGCAGTTAAATGCAAGGAGTGCAAACATATGGTGACATAGAGAGGGCTTAAGAGAGAAAGTGTGTTCCACCTTCCCACTGCGCTCCCAAGATCACTTGCCACTTCCATGTTTGGAAATAATGGGGCAGCTGCTCAGCTCCTGTAACCTGCAGCTCCATTGAAATAAGCTGTGCTCTGCCTGTCCCGCTAGCTGATGCACTGCTCCGCTATCAGCTGTCCACTGCTGTCCACGTGTGAGCAGCTTTGATGTGTGTGCTGTGGGCTGTGGAATAACGATGTAAGTGTGCATTCCAGGCGGTAGGTGAAACACAGCAATCTGCAGCAGAAGGGTTGCAGGGGTTGGGAGGGAGCATGGAGCGTATTTCTTAGTTTCCTTTGCAAATAAAATGATTGTTCCATAAGCTCAGAAGATTTCCCTTTGATGAGTCAAGGTCTGTCAGGGACGTTGAAAAGAAAAACACTCACAGTGTCCTTCCTCAATGTTAAGTGTCCTCAGACTTAAGAGGGCAGTGTGTTTTGACAGAATGGGCTTGTACTGCTTCTTTGGCGTTGCTGGACTATGTAGTTACTCCCTCTCTCTACCTACCAGGAAGGGGAAAGTCACTGTGGTTTTAAAATACTTTAAGGCAAGTTAGGTTTCTTTTCCGTTGTAAGAATTTGCTTACTTTATAAGGGAGCCATTGTTAACAGTGAATATCAGCCACTAGTGCAGCCACAAACAATATAGCTGCAAGCTTTGGCAAGAACGAACCCAGTTCTGCCTTACATGCTCCCGACTCTTTCTGTCAGTAAGGCTTTTATTGCGGATCGTGCTTATGCTTATCAGCCTTTGGTGTGGACCCTTGGTGGTCTCTAATAGTGTGACAAAATCCTTTGCCCCCAAGCAAGGAAACAGGATACCGGAAAAAAGAGGTGAGGAGTGAACCCATTCAAATTGGTATTGGTTTGTAATCTGGGTAACTTGGCACAGGATGATGCTTGTTCCCCCCTCCTCCCCTGTCCCCAGAACTTAAAAAGTTGAAAAAAAATTACAAATTTTGTGAAACGTTGTACTAGAATTTGCCAGTATTTAAACAGCCTTTTCTAGGTGTGGATGCTTTGCCAGAGAGATTATATTTAAAAACAGGTGTATGTTTCCAGGAGGTTCAGAGATGACCAAGACCTTCTTGTAGCTCAATGGCAGAGACAGGTTTCCTGCTGCTTGCTGCTGAAACACACCATTTCTCCAGAGAGGATCTGATAGTGCTCTGTTTCTTGATTGATTATCACTCACTAGCCCTTTAATCTCTCGGGATACTGGACAGCGGAAGAAATTTCAGTTCACTGCCTGTCTCCACTGACATACAATTCTTTACCCTCAATTGATGCCCTCAGCCCTGAGGTGCAGGGGCCATTAAGGGCAATTCAGCCCACATTGTGTATTTGACTTTTGGTTTCTCAGATGAGGCTGCCAAAGCAGGGAACAGTTAATGCCATTACAGTTAATGCCAATTACAGTCGTGGCTTTTGTGTGAAGAACATTAGTCCAGTAAGAGCTGTCCTGGGACCACCAGGCTGTTTTACAAAAGCTGGCAAGCAAGCTAGCCAATGGAAATTATTTTCAGTCTTGAAAGTATGGTGTCTTGCCAGAGTCTTTGGAAAAGCTCTTGCAAATGCAATCTTTCTTCACATGTTGAAACTAAGAAATTCCTTTGAAGTCCTTGGTGATGTCTCCACCTTGATTTTTTTTCTTCTTTATAATACACTTCTGTTTTTTCACAAGTGCTTTAAAATGATCTTCTGAATGTGATTAAATTCTGTATGTGCTTGAGGCTTTCGTGAACAAAACAGATTTTAAAGTGACTTTTCCTTTTAACATAAAGTTACATGTAACCAAGAGCATGTGCCAGAATGCACTGTGTGAAAGCCTCTGTGCCAGGTAAGTTCGCATTTCACCAGGGTAGCATTGATTTCTTTTCACTCCTCAGTTTACATTTCCAAACATATCACTATACAAGTCCTGGAGGATTAATTTTACATCTTGTAAAGAGGTTAGCATTGTTCGTGATAATGCACAGCCTTTGTTATAATTACAGCAAGTCATGGGAAGGTTCGACTATTTCATTAGCTGGCTGAAAACAACGGAGTCTAAAGTTTCATTAAAATCAGATGTAATACTTGCGTTCCAAGATTGTTTGGAAACTAATAGGAATAATCTAAGCCATAATATCCCAACTAAGTCTGAGCCATGCTAATCACATTGGGGATCACAGTGTAGTGATTCTGTATTAAAATACGTCGTATCACAACCCAGCCTCTAGATGTAATCTCCAGGAGATGTGGAGAGTTAAGGCAAGACTATGCATGCTTTGCTTATGGGAGCATAATATGGGGGGGCTCTTTCCTGCAACCGGGTACTAGGTTAAGGAGCTGATTTGGGTACCTTGGTTGTATTTTTCTCATAACTTAAGTTGTCACAAATAACAGCTGAAGGGCATGACAGATTGCCTGAAGAGCCACCAGCAGTTTGTGGGCTCCTTAGTTTGGAGGCTGTGCAGAGCTTACGCAGGGACTCCCTCTCCAATTATTTTTTCCAGGAAACAGTTGTGGTGGTATATAGGAGCAAAATACAGCAGCCTGATGATTATTGACGGTCACATTTGGCTTTTCATTTCCTCTTGCTCAAGGAAACCAAGTTAGGCTTGGTTGTACTTTATATTTAAAAGCAGCTCCTAATGGTAAAGAAAGGAGACAGGGATCTGACTGCTGTTATCCCAAAGAAGGCAAGTCACTTTAACAGCAGCAGTGCTCGCTGCTAAGCTGTACAGCTCCCCTTGCTGGATCTAGAGTCATACCCGTCACACTAGAGCAGGCAAAAGGGGTGCACAACTGAAGGGTTATGATGGACTCTTCCAACTGGATTTCTCTTGCACCTGTTTCTACTTAACTGAGACAAGAAATATTGTTAGGGTTAAGCCAAAGAAGTGTAAGCAAACAACTTTTAACAGGTCCCTACATGTAACGGAAAAAGAGAGCTGCAGTTTCCCCTTCCCCATAGTCCACGCAGTAAATTCTTGCCTTCTTTTCTTCTCCCTTACAGATGGTTTGGCCTGTGCCAGCTACTCTCTCCTATGGGGGTCACCACCAGGGTTCAGCACTGGTGTCCTGACCAAAATTTCCCCTCTTTAAGTTGGAAATGAGAAACATTCTGGAGATAATGTAGCAGTGTAAGTCTCAAGACCTTTTCCCATTTTACCCAGCCTTTGTGGCTGTTCCCATCAAAGGGAAAAACAAATACCTCTCTCCCTCCCCATTTGTTAGCCTATTCCCTGCACAGCACCTTTCGTGCACATTTTCCAAAATCTAGCTATTTTTCTCTGCAAAACTCTCTCCTCTTAACTTAACCAGGTGCCCAGCCTCCTCTTAACCAGGATCCAGGTGCCCAAAGTGGTGTTTCTTTCAGAGGTGCCACTTCCATAGTTCTTTGCAGCCCTGGCCCTGTGTTAAAAAACAAACAAACCATAACAACAACAACAAAAACAAACAAAAAAAAACCACTTGGGACAGCTGATAAAAGCCTCACCCTACTATATACAGAGGTGGCAGTTTTCAGCAGAGCAGCTAACTACTAGCTGTGGCAAGCTGGGCACTTTTAGAGTGTTTAGGAAACACCGCATCTTAAGCAGTTACAGAAAGATGTGAAGGAATATTGGAAATATCTTCTGAAGTCTCCTTACAAGTTATTAGTGTGACCAAATCCTCCAGGGACTGTAAGTGAAATACCTCAACAGCTTACCAGGTTCTAGTGCATGCTGTGTGCGTAGGAGGGGCTGCCTCAGTCACCCTTGTCTTCTGCGAGTCAGATCATTGCCTTGAAGTCTCCATGGCATGGAAGCTGGCCAGAGTTATGTGGTCTGGCTCAGCTCAGCACATACAGAAGCTTAAGCAGATCCTGAGAGAGAATAAAACTTTGCCCCAGGATGTCTCAGCAGTGCTTGTGTGGCTGTCCTGCCTTGGCCTGCCTGGAACAGATATTTTAACCCTGCTCCACTGGTCACCAGGGTTTAAATGAAAAAGCACAGGATGTGTATAATATTCCCTCATGCTGCCAGTAAGGTAATATTCAGTTTGTGGTGGGGACATGGGAAGGCAAGGGAAAAACTGGGCTTATGTTTTTGATACTCACTATTTTATGGCACATGAAGAAGGGCAGAAAGGCAAGGTTTCAAAATAAAGGAAGCAGAAGGATTTGGTTTGTTCCTTACATAAAAAAGTCTTCCCCAGTCTGAAAGACTATAATTGTGAAAAGAATAAAATAATTGCACAGAATCTAAGAGAAAAAATGGAGCCCTCGAAATGTTTTGTTTGTTTGTTTTTAATATCTGTTTAACTTTAGGAGCTAATGTAGCATAGGAAAGAAGCCTTTGTTAGGGAGCAGAAAACTGTGTCTGTTGAGTGAAGTTGTAAAAGCTCTCATTATACATGTTCTGAGGAAATCCCAGGAAACTGGGAATTTAATTCACCATGATGTGTTTATAAGCAAAGGGCATTCTGATAGGAAACACAACAACCACAGCAACACCATACATTGCTGTTAGAAATACAATAAAAATTGAGATGCTCACGACCAGCTGTCAGCTCTCCCTCTTAAAAGGGGTGTTATGAATTTAGCCTTACTGTTTAGCCTTACTTACTGTCTTTTCTATCAATAAGCCTCAAATGCTGAAGCAATGGAAGGTGATACAGTTCCCAAATGAAGAAGGGATAATACAGACAAAAACAGTTTTTCCAGTGGTAGCAAATAGTTTGTTTGCAGTGCAAGAAGTGAGAGTTCAGCTTGGGGAACTTGAAAGACTGTTCAGTGTAGGAACAACGTCTTTGTGAGCTGCTAAACAGGAGGTTTCTTAAACTGCAGAATTCTCAACCCCAAGGGAATTTTGACATGCTGCTGAGAAAGTGATTTGTTAGAAAGTGTGCCTGTGATAAAGACACCTACATAGTGAGGGAGGCCTGACTGGGTTAGAAGGGAGCCGGGAATATAAAAGTGACGCAGTGTAACCTAGCCAGTGTTTTGATTCAAGAACCCTCTCATGGAATGAGCTGAGGTAATTAAACTTCATGTAGCTATACAGCCTTACTTGTGCCTCAGTACCTTTCATCAGACAAAATGATATTCAGCCCAGAACTAAAACATTAAATCATAGGATATGAAATGAAAAATAAGAAGCAGAAAACATGACTTTTGACTAGATGAATTGGCTGTAAAAACTGGGGTGAAAATGTTGAGGTTAAAAATTATCAGTGCTCTCTTTGCAATTTTTGCAGCACTTTCTCAACCACAAATATGCTTTCCCACATAAGACAGTAACTGTGTTTCTTTGTAGAGCTATCATTAAGTGCAGCAGAATGCCAAGTGAATATCAAAGCTTTGAATGCAAACTGTTAGTATTTTCTTTCTTCCTTCCTTCCTTTGGAAAAAAAAAAAAAAGAGAGGTTTATTTTAATTATGCATTTTTAACAGATTTAGATTATAAAGTAATATATTCTACACAAATATAAAAATGAAATTGCTGAGAATTTCTTTCAGCAAGATCTTTCTTAAAGATCTCTTCTTTCATGCTGATTGTGTGTATGAGACTTTTCGAAAGGTGAAGAATCTCTTCAGCATACGGATGGTGGTCAGCTTTCTAATTCTGCTTTGCCTGGCTGAACTTTCTTACTGACCAGAAGTGTCTGGAGCATGCATGAAAGCATACCAGCACACAGCGCTGGGGCAATGGTAGTTGACTGAGAACAAGTACTACATGTGAGGTGTATTTCAGTCTCCGCAGTTTTGGAGGCCTGTTAAGCTCTTTCTTCATAATTAGATTGTTGCAGCAGCATGGCCGATGAAATGTAATCATCACAACTCCATCTCGGACTGAGGTTGCATTACAAAAAAAGTTAGTTATGTCTACATGGCACAATGCAGCGTTGTACAGTGCTAGCAAGCTAGACCTGGGGATCAGAAGTATAGCCTTGTGAGCTGCAAATATATCCCTAGTGTTGTGCGACAGAGGAAGCTCAGGAATGCAGGCTGGTGGTGAGGTAGCCACAGGCAGGCATACTGAGGAGTTTGTGTAGCCATGACCCTCCCTCCTACTACTCTGTTGACCTGCGCTGTTTACTTCAGTCTTTGCAGAGAAGATGGTAGATATGCGTATGTTCTTTTCACACTGCAGGTAGACCCCAGTGCTGGGAATGTACGGGAAAGAGTGCTTCAAAATGTTGTATTATATAGTGCTCAAGAAGAGGGTTCTTTAGATTGGTGGCCTATGTTCCTCACGGTTACTGTGCGTAGCCCTGGCCTCTATGAATGGGCCTGCCAACAGGTTTTCCTTTACTTCTTAAACCAGCTGCAAAGTTCAGTAAAATAACGATGTGTTTCAAAGAGTGTCTGTTTCTGCCATATCTTTAGGATACACATATACAGACAAGTTTAAACCTGTCTCCTTTATCCTTATTTAAAGTAAATAACTTCACTGTTGGTACTGAAAAACCTAGCTGCTTTAGGTACTGACCCCTGTGCAGTTTCATTCGGTTTTACAGTGAACTGCCTTGCTGGAGAGTAACCATTTGAGTTTTTTTTTTTTTTTTTTTAAGTGTCAGCTCTCATCTGGAATATTTTAGAAGAGGATTAATCACTTCCCAGTTTTGTTGAACCTGAAACAAGACTTTCTGACTGAAATGCACGTAACTTAATTTTATTGTGGCTGAATATAAAAACCACCAAGAAATCATGCCATCCAGTGAGGATACTTTAATTTGGTTTTAGGGAGAAAGAGACTCAGTTTGGCACAGAGTCATGGGGCAGTGGAAACACTCATACAAAAATAAGACAGCCTTTTTTTGTCTATGTCCCTGATGCAGTAAGCATATTTTCATTTCCAGAAGCATGGACTTGTCTTGCCTGGGTTTCCTTGTTCTGAGAGAAGATAGAATCAATTGGCAACAATCAGAATCTTGCTTTCTCAATTTCATGTTGCTTGCAGGGAGAGCAAAGGCAACAACACAGATTCAGCCCTGGAGTGAAGTAAATTATGTGATTGCAAAAAGTTATTATAAAAAAGAGAAAATCAGTGTTTACATTTAAGAGTAGAACATGCAGAACATATCGAAATGTCCCAGCTAGCTTTCATCTTACTAGCTGGGCAGCGGTGAGTTGGAGGTGGTTCAGTTTTTAGCACAAGCTGGGACCGTCCGTTCCTACCCATGGAAACACACCCCTTGCTGAGCTTGCTGCAAGGGGGAGATGTCCTGTGGGCTGCAGGCAGCACAGCTGCTCATCAGCATGCCTCTGGTGGAGATGGGCATCCCCTGCCACATCTACTGTTGGGGCTGCTGGGGGGAGCACAAAGGAATCGTTTCAGATGGGTTTTAGGCCAGAGAGCATTTGCCTGAGCAGCTCCAGTGGCAGATTTGAGGGAGGCACTAACCCCCAGCAAAGGGCAATGCTGAGCAGCTGGGGTGCACTAGGGAAAAGGATATTTGCTGGAGCCTGTCCTATTGCATCTTTATTAGTAGATTAGGAAAAATAGAGCTAGCCTGAGTATGCCGTTAGTTGCTGTCATCAGTCTCCAGTGGAATTGATTTGCCCTGTGTCACCTCTATGGAGGGTATTAGCACACATATTAAGTTGCACACATCAAGAGGCAGATTAACAACGGTTGACTCCCACCTCACACTTCCCTGTAGTTAGGATGTTTTCTTCTTGCAGACATGCAGTGCAGAGCTACAGCCTTTTCTGAGGTGCATAGCCCATTGGGAAAGCACAAATAGACAGCAGCACACTGAAACCCACCATCCCTTGTCTCTGGCATATAGTGTCGTGGAGCAGGAGGGAGGATGCAAAGCTATGCAATGTCCGAGGTTTGAGTGAAGTATCAGGGCTCTGTATTCAAAGTGTATTTGCTAGTACAGTCTAATACAGTGACCACTTCTCTGTTACATAAATTTAATGTGCCAGATGCAGTAATCAGCTCAACAGGTCATGGCACTGTCTTGTTTGAGAAAAGAATTCTCCCTCTTTCTAAAGAAGAATTAGAAAACTGCTCTTTTTAAGAGCTGTCTTCAAATGTGCAGGTAAATAGCCTTTCAGGTTATTCCAGAGCTTCACTTGTCCCACTGCTCTTGGGATGTGATAAGGAAAAACAAATCAGAAGCATTGAAACAATCTCCCACTGCTGAAATTCTCAACTTGAGGTGGCAATTACTGCTGAGATGTGCTGAGATACTTCTTATGCCTCAAAGCATACTGCAAACCACTGAGAACTCTCGTACAGCAAATTCTTCACCAATAGAAAACCAAGAAGCTTTAAGAGTAGAGCTGGCGAACAGTTTCCTATCAAATGATTTTTAAACCTAGTATAGACTACTTTTATCAACAAGAATTTTTTGTTTCTGTTAAATGCCTCTATTTTTTCCAGAGATGTGATTTTAAAAAGAATCCAGGTTTTCTAAAACAATGAGCATGTAATGTGAAAACCTTTTCACAAGAAAAAAAGGAAAATAAATTGTGGGCTTTGGTTTCCTCTAAAAAGTAGCAGTGAAAATCATGAAAAAATTGATTTTGCATATAAAATGAAAGATGTTTTCAATATTTGAGCTATTTCTGTTACTCTGTGCTGAGAGCAAGTCTTTATTTCATCATAAACATCATCAATAGCCACGTGTGTGATAATCAAAGTGCCTTACAAGCAAATAATAAATAGTTTGCATATCTGGATGATATCTGATTCCCAAAACAACATTTTCAATAGGAAGCTTTCATTGAACATTTTTACATAATGTAGTTTGTTCTATAAAACCCCCCAAACACATCAGTAGCTCAGTTTCCATTTCTTAAAAAACTGCCAGGACCTCTGTGTTTTAGCATTGATATTGTTATGGATGTAGAATTCTGACTCAAGCAAAGTATCATGTTAAAGAATTTATGCATATAGTGTAGTGTCAAATGCGAATATTGGCATTTAGACCTACTGTTTTCCAGACTGCCAGCCAAACGTGTATTTAAGATGTCTGGCCACAGTCACACAAATGGCTGGGGTTTTTCTATCCTTCTGTTGTTGCAGGTTGCCTTCTATGACTGACTGTTGAGCTTGTTTGGTCAGTGTGAACGTTACTCTTAAAAATTCGAATATTTGAAATAATTTCCTTGTTTTATGCAGGTTGGAATTTAGATATCTGAAGTAGGTGGATTCACAGCATGATGCACATAAGAATGATTCTGGATGTCACAAGATTTATGCCTAAGTTGAAGTGTTTGAAGAAACTTAAACCAATTTAAGATGTTTCAGATGGGCCACAACAAAATTGAAACTCAGCAAAATCACTTCAGAAGCTTCCCATGTAAAACTTTGCCTTGGTTTACTATGACTTAGCATTGAGAAGTCCAACTGCAACAAAAAGATTAAGCTGTGCTCTGGGAGTTCCAATGCAGTAAGTAGTGTGACAGCCAAAGAGCGCTTTCCAAACATAAATGAACTCCTATTGCTCTGAATAATCATGACTGGAATGGGAACAGTTAAAGAGAGAGCACATCATGGGAAGTGAGCCTGAAACACGCAGACATATTATCAACTGTATGTGTGTATGTAGGGCTTATAACTTGTAAAGGTTATTCCTTCCTCGTGTGTAACGCATCAGTGGTACGGCTTTGCTAGCTTTTGCAATGGTGATCCCTTTGCAGAAGGTCTGAATGTAGAGAGGATGAGCATCTTGTGAACGAATCTGTGCTGATTACCGCATCAGTATCAACTCAAATTCCCATTTTTCATATATTTTGTATTCAGGGATGATAGCAACTTCAAACGATCCAAGCAGATCAGGATCCTAAAATAAGATGCATTTCTAGGTCTCCTTTCTTGCCCAGAACAATGCAGTGTATTCTCAGTGGTCATGTTCAATGCAGATTTAAACAGTTTGGTGACTGAGCTCTCCGTCGATGTGTCAGTGTAGGTTAAATATATTGTGCTGTCTAACTTACAGGATGCTGAGGCACTTCCCAGCTCCTGGGTTAATGTTCACTTACAGGGTTTGTTCTGACTCTGTATGAAAACAAGAATGGACATGCATCATGCTGCCCACTTTCCGTGTGTCTTATTTCAGTGGGATGCCACGTGCACCACTAGGAAAGAGCTGTGGAATGCACCATCACAAATTATTTAAAACTGAAGTGTGTGCTGCAGCATACCTGCCATGCTATACATTTGGAAATGGGTACCTGTGTTTAAATCCTCCCCTTCCCAAACCCCTGTGATTTTACAGGATTGTGGCCTCCATACTGAGAGAAGTAAGATGGGGAGGAAATTCCGAGTCCCATCTATTCTGTGACTTTGCATAGATTATTTGAGGTGCAGAGATACATGTCAGAATATGGTAAATATTATTTTTAATTACATGATAAAAATCTATATAGAAATAAGAATATGTATTTATGTGGGACACTTCACATTTGCTGTGTTTCTGCTGAAGTCTCTCGATGAGGTTGACAGTATTTCAAGGACGCAATAGTTGATATGTGGAAAAAAATGGTAATAGCATTTTGAATACCCAGGGATCTCAGCTGGGTATGTGGATGCAAATATACAGCACTTTGTTCACTGAACTTTTCCTGAAGTGCTGTAAGTACTGTTATTTTGATAAGTGTACTGTCAGTAAATAGAAACCAACTTTTCAGAAGAGGATTATTTATCTTATTATATGATATGTGATGAACAGAAGTCTCAAATGCTTTTATATAGAGCCTTTGTGTGTGGTTTCCTTACTGTGTTAAGACAAAATCCTTGCATTTCTAATCACATTATGAAGATGAGCAGGAGAGAGTCGTTGCTTAATCACCTAAAGGGTGATGATTACAGCCACTATAAAGAGGTAAGGAAACATCTCTGACATGTTCTCTGCTACAATAGCAGAAGCATGAGGTTGCTCATCAAATTCCTTCTGCAGTTGGTCCCTAAGGGAGATAAGTGTGGTCACCTCCCAAGTCTACTAGTTCTGACACATCTACTTTGGAAATGGCAAGTTAAAACATCTGCAAGGAGAGGAGACTGCTGCTGCCAATGCACATGGCCTGCATGTGAACCTGCGGTCTTCTCGGGATCTCAGAGCATTCCTCACAGGGCACTGGGATGGGCCAGCCAGCCCTCTTTAGGACTGCTGCAAGCAGGAGTTTAAAATCCCTGCCAGACAGTTAAACGGCTACAGAGAAATAAAAACTTCTGTGGGTTCCTGGAAAGTTTTCTGCATTGCCCCTAGCAGGTTTGACAGACCTCCAATCACTCCCTGGGAGGAATGGCAATGTTCTAGCATCCAATCTGCCTCTGGCTTTGTAAAGTTGTGCTACAGCCATTAGCTGAATATGAAGCCTCTAGAAAGTGCCAAAAAACATAATAAAAAAATTCCATTTGTTGCAAATACTGCAGCCTCCTGCTGGAAAATACGGGACACTTGTGATAATAATTCAACGATACAAAAGTACTTCAACACCTAGAAAACATCTCTGTCTTTTCCTTGCTGGAAACGTGTTCAACATCAAATTAAGTGTTCATGACAGTACACCACAGTTATTATATGTTACTCACTACCACTGCAATATTGCAAAAGCCTCACTGGTGGCAGAGTAGCATGAATTCGTAGCATTTGATACAAAGAGTCTTTCAAAAGAAAGACATGCAAAGACCTTTAGCTTTAAAATATTTCATTCCTGTCATTCCCCTAAAAAGATATGTGAAATAAATTAATCCATCGTCCCTCATCAAATCATTTCTTGTTGCTCAGCTGTGGAATTCTAGGATATTAAGAAGCTTGTGAGACAGGGGTGTTGATTGCCAAGTCAGCGGAAACTTTAGAAGGCTGTGTCAAAACTAAGCTTGTTTGACATGCGGGACCAAAATATTTGCAGTTGTATAATGAAGAGAAGACTTTGGGTTTTGGTTTTGGTTTGTTTTTTAATAGTTCTGGGATAGCAGTCGATGTCCTATTTTGCAAGGCACTGATATTAGAGGATGCTTTGATGTGGAGAGGAAACTGTGCTCCTTCTTGGGTTGTAACACCAGAGGTTGTTGCTTCATGGTGATGGACAAACAGTAATGAAAACTGTAACAATCGACTGGTGGGGTGGAGGTCTCAGGCATGCATTGTTCACAAATGCACAGGTACAGCTTTGAACTGTAGATATCACATTGTTTGGTTTAGTATGTGTACTGCATGTCTATGACTCACACATTCCCATGTCTCTGGTAGATGGAAGCTGGGACTAACTTAAGCATGTGCCAATTCTTCAATTAGATTGTCTAGCCTGTAGTTTTTTAATGATCATCATGCAGGTCTTTATCAGTATGCTAAGTCTTGAGGATTCTTTCTGACTGACATGTCACCATGAAGACTTGAAGCTAGTCTGAAACTCCAGTCTTGTAAATCTGGGGCTGTTTGGTTCAATTTTAAAATGAGTGCTTCTTACTCATAAAATAATAAGAAATTATCTATTGTAATAACTGTTACTGTACATGTTCCGGCACTACCTGTAACAGCAATGCAGACCTAGCACTTATTCCAGGTGACTCGTGTATTCCCAAGGAAAGATGTTCTGGGAGAAGGATATGAGTAGTGGTGGTTGTTATCCTGTCTCTTTTAATTGTTTCAAGCAATGCTATATTTACATAAGCGGTTAGTGGGCTTGTGCTGCTCTTCTTGTCTTCTGCAGCAGCCTCCCCTCCCTCCCACCTCCTAGCAAGCCTTCTCTTGGTGAGAGACTTGCGTGAGGGAATAGACAAATCTATACACAGCATTTCTTCCCCTTGGCAGCAATTGGCTGTCAATCCAGGGAAGCCATGGACTCCTGCAGAGCTCCAGTTGGTGGTGATGGGAACAGAGGATCCTGCACACAGTCTTTGAAACATTGGTCACAGACCCACAGATTCTTGGGATCGTGCCCTGTGCTGTTCTAGAGAGGGGTAAATCCCATCACTGTTGGCATCAAACTTATTAAAACTCAACAAAATAAGGTGGCAGAAAGGTACCCAGTACCAGTATTTCAGCCAGCAGAAAACTTATGGTCTTAAATAAGCACTTCAGTTAATCTGAGTAAAGATAACAGAAGACTTAAATTAAGCTGGTTTAACTGCTTTTGGTCAGTTACACAGAAGAAAAGCTAGGACTCATAAGATCTGTGTTCACTTTGCTCCCCTGCAGAATTCCTAGGTGACCTGGACAAATCATTTAATCTCTGTTCCCATCTAAAAAGACCCAGAGATAGGACTCCTTTGTCTTAAGTTTTTAAATTATGAAGTTTGACGGCAGGGTTTGTCTGTTCCTATAGGAATACAAGGTATTCAGTAGGAGGGAACCTCATTTCAGCTGAGTCTTTGCTGTTGCCCAGGTAATAATGGTACCTGTGAAATAAGACTGTCCTATTATTTAAGGTTAAGATTAAAGGAAAAAGTTATGTACAGGCTCTGAGGCTTTTCAAGTTGCCAGGGGATTTCTTATATCTCCCCAAAGCCTGTATTGTTATAGAATTGGCTGGAGGCAGAGACTTGGAATCTGGAACTGCCCAACAGGGAAAGAGAGAGCATGGACTCTTGTATTGAAACAAATCCTATCAGTGCTTATCTTATCTGTGGGAGAATAAGGGAACTGCTGTGCACACCAGAGCAGGTGGACTACTGAATCTGGGGCACAAAGACCGAAGTTACTGCTGGGACACAAGCTGCCTTCCTTTCATGTTTTAGGTAGTAAAGGCAGTTGTGATTTGAGTGTCATTGCATGGCTTTTGAATGAATACAAAGGAGCAGACGGTTCCACTTAGTTCTGAAATGAGATGCAATCATACCTGTGAATCACACAGTGGCAAATCACAGTAATCTGCATTACAATGCATCATGCTGTTGCACTACCCAACTGCAATGTACTGCAGCAGCAGCAAACCTGCCTCACTGACCTGGACTGCGTCTGCCTAAGGCATAGTGCCCTACTGAAGCAGTAAGATACAAAAAGAAGTGCTTTCTGCCACAGAAAAGAGCAATCTTAACTGGAGTCAAGTCTCACTAATCCAGGACTAGCATTGTTTTATTCACAGTTTGCATGATTGCATCTTGTGAATAGTTACTATTATTGTTGTTCTTCAGAAAACAACCTGGCATTTCTTAAGCTGGCTATTTGAACATGACTTCCCTACCAACCCAATGAGGTACATAGAGCAGTGTGAAGAGATACTATCTTACAGCGATCACTTTCAAAATAAATTGAATTTCTCCTCTATTATTATATATAATCTTCTATTTCTGCTGTCTTGAGACACTATGAGAACAACTGGTTAATAAATTTTGCCAGACCAGCAGTAGGAATAGGCTCAAGAAAATACCCCTACCTGTATTTTTCTAGCCCCTTTCTCTTCTCGGAGCATTTATTCATATTCATATCAATAAAACAACAAATTAAGGTCCTATAAGCAGAATGTAACTAAAAGGAAAGCCGAGACAACAGCTGATGGTCACAGCCCAACTAGTTTGTAAGTACTTGCCCTTCTCACCACTTTGTCTCATTTTCTTTTAAAATAGTAGAATGGTATGTAAGTATTAGAGCACTGAACAGAAGGAAACAAAATAGCAACCTGATACAAAAACCTTCAACTCTAAAAATAAGAAAATTCAGATGCTAGCAGATAGAGAACCAGTCACAGAAATCTAGAAGAAATCTGTTCTTTTCTGATTCTTTTAATTCCAATATTTAAGACTATAGATCCTTGAAAGAAAGATATTGGTATGTTTGTCTTTTCTCCAGACTGGGGGTTGAATGGAGATTTTTTTTTTTAGAATTAGAATAGAATTTAAAATTATTTTGCTTGATTGAATTTGTTGGAAAATCAGGATTTTTGATTGTCTGGATTTTTGACTAACTGTAGCGTAGAAAAGTAGCCTCTGTGCAGAAGGAGTTCTGAAGAGTAGCATGTATGGGAAAAGTAGGTATAAAAAACCAAATTTTCTAACTAAAATAGCGTATGTGTTTATTTTTTAGAGGTTTTGAAC
Organism: Anseranas semipalmata; assembly: GCA_013399115.1. NCBI lineage: Eukaryota > Metazoa > Chordata > Aves > Anseriformes > Anseranatidae > Anseranas > Anseranas semipalmata. Next base: position 3,514,471 of record VXAA01007015.1, read on the forward strand.
AAAACTCTTTATTGTGAAGTAGCTATGAAAGTTCTTGCATTTGGCTAGATAGTGGCTAGTTAAAGCAAGAGACACGTAGATTAATGAAGTAGAAAATGTTCATGTGGCAAGGAGCACAGAAGATTTATTTGACTATGAGTAGCAGCTCTTCTGGGTTTGTGTGCCTAAATAAATGGCTAACGATTTTAGAAATACACATGTATTCACTGATAATGATGATAACTAGCACTTGATCTCCTGCCTTCAAAAAAACCCCGTGTCTACTATTTAAGCAAATGCAGATGTTGCTGTCAAGTCCAGAGTCTTTAGTCCTAATGCAACAGATGAATACAGGTTCATATTTTCAATGTCCTGTGTAAGACGGGAGCGTACTAAGCCCAACATGGAGGAACCAAGGCCTCCACTATATGTGCCCTTTTATGTTCTAAGCACAAGTCAAATATATTTATATGAATCTAGAGAAGCTAGCTAACAGTGAAATGTTTTAGAAGCTTTAGGAAGTGGATACCCAGTTTAAATAAAAAAGGAAGCAAGCCAAGCCTGCAAATATATGTGAGAGGTGTGATGGATTGAAGAACACCTTCATGTGCAGTTCTATGTCCACTGCAGTTGCCTCAGTCTCGTAAAATGTTTGGTTTCACAGTGGAGAAGAGTGTAAAAGACCCCAGCTTGGCCTACCCAGGAAAGCTGTTTGCTGTCATGGGAAAGCGGTAAAGTGGTAAAAAAAAAAAAAAAAAAAAAGGGGGCAGGGGCAGGAGACTGGAGATTTTGTCTGGTACGTTAACATCTGCCACCTGAGGGAGGAGATGAGAGAGGCAGTTGGAGGGGAGAGGGTGTGCGACTATGGGTTTGAAAGGATGTCTGCAGGAGTGGCTCCTTACTCTGGCACTGAAGAAAAGGTCTAAGATGCTGAATCTAAGGTTGCAGAGCTTGAGGATTAGTCTGCCATCTGCATGTCCAAATAAAACTAGCCTTATGCAGATACAAGGAATAAGAAGTGAATGAGAAAGACCCATTCTTGACTGGAATCAAGGAAGTTCAATGAAGATCTTTCAGAAAGGAAGATTTGTGCGGCAGATAATGGAAATGCACTCTCCTAGAAGGCAATCTGAAAGCTTTGCCAGACAGACGCTAAGGGCGCCTTTGGCACTGGGATGCTTGCTGAGGATCAGACAACCACACTGTAATTCTCTGGTCAAGTGTTTTCTTATTGTTTCTAAATTATTGACTGGGATGAGTAACAGGCAACAGCTTCACTACTGTGACTTTCTTTTTCCTTTCTTACTTTCTTTCTTTTCTTGAATGTTGACATGCATTTTTAGCATGTGCTAGCAGTGCTGTTTTAAGCTGTTGTGATGATGTGGAGCTCTGATCTTGAAAGTAAGAGGAAGAAGTTCCAGGCTGGCTGTGCTGGATGAGCTTTTGACACAGGCTCTTCACTTAGGTCAGAGGAAGGGTCTGTGCCAAAATCCCATATAACTCTCTAAAGGTGCAGTGTTAACTGCTGGCAGGAAAACTGAGGAAGAGTGGATGGTGTTTTCCACAGCTAACAGCATGTGGCTTTATGGCTCTTGGTATGTACGAATGCAGCAGTTCAAGGTTGTACGCAGCTGTGTCAGGCCAAGTCCTGCAAGTCCTATTCCGTACTGGGGTGGAGCATTCAATGCTGTAGATGCTTGAGTAGCACCCTGGTGTAAAGAAGCTGTCAGCTGGGAAGGGCTCACACTTCTACTGCTGAGTGTTTTTGTGTAACAAGGCAAACAACTATTTTATCTGTTTAACTACACAATGAAAATGCCTCTTGCCAAGAGCCCGTCTTCTCAGTTTAAATACGTGTTAATTGAATAATAGACAATATTTGTCATGAGGGAACTATATATCTCAGGGATGTCTGCCACTGGATCCTGACAAGTTCTGCAGAGCAATATTTTTTTAAGCAGCACATCCTTGCTGTACCATGTGGGTTCTGCTGTGGCTATCGTTCCAGACAGGACTGGCCATAACCCCTGGAATAGATCAGCGGTGTGAGCTTTGTTTTGTTATTGTGGTAACTCTTGTAACTTGAGAAGTCAATAGCTGACTTCTTTAGTTTAATTTATCTTATAATACAGAAATGGCAATGTGCTTCTGGTAAGGAAACCCAATTCTGTTTATTTTTTCCAATCCATAAAGAAACATTGTGTTCACCAGATCTTACTGCTTCAATCATTTTGAGACTACAGTCTTAAGATTATGCCCCTCAAAACGCCTAGGAAGGATTTTTCTGTCTAAATACTCTCAGGAGCCAAGATTTTATTACATACTTTTGGTGCTTGCCATCATCTAGGCTATCAAGCCAGTAATCTTCAAGAACTTTTGGAAGTCAGATTGCAAGACTGTCCTGAGATGTATTAAACAAGTTTGCCTCTCAGATGATGGATACTCAGAACTCAGTAAAATCAGTCTCCTTTCAGACATATCAGATCAGATACTCAAAATCACTAGTCAGTTTTGAATGCTAGAGACCCTCACTTAGTGCTTTTCCACAATGTATCATATTGAAATATGACTTCTTTTTAAAACTCATAACCACTTTAGACATCTAGAATGATATGAGCTGTAGTTCATAAAAACTATATGAAGAAATTTAGACTGAAATTGGAATCAGACTACTTGTGCTTCTGGCGCACATTTTAAAAGTATTGTACCAAATGCATATCAGCAACGGCTCAGCTGATTTTGATGTTAACTTCTTCTCTGCTGTCTGGGAACAGTGAGGTGAATTTACTAGCCACACTAAAAGACACCATCATTGGCCCTGGTAGCAAACTTCTCACAAGGCAGTAGATCACTAAAACAAATTGGACACACAGGCACAGTTCTTAGTATCCACAAGGTCACAGAAAGCAAAATGCCAGAGTTGTGTAGGCTTTCCCTACAGCAGGAAGTTCTTGCTCAAATTTCCCAACTGGTGTCACTGGTGCATTCATGAGAAAGCTCGTGATGGAGAGTCCCTGTTACTGAGATTGTCTTAATAATTGCTGCAGGGATGTGTCACTTCACCTTGAATAAAGTTTGATGATAGGAAATTTAAAATAGAATCACATTCCTGGAGACCAGGTTATACTTACGTTGTTATGACAGGCAATGGAAGAAGTCTTAGAAAAAACATCCTAGCATAGATGCAACAGTATCCTCCTGCTTTTCAGCCACCTGCTCTGAATAATTCCCCCTTTTCCTTAAAATAATTCTTCACTTGCACTAGAAGTTCCTTCATAAGCGAGGATAAATCTTGAGATAGAGCTGAAATTACTGTTAGGGCTTCAGTATTAACATCTGCACAAGTCAATCCCATGAGAACATTTGCATAGGAACTGGAAATTTTAGGGTCTTTTGGGAAGATCATTTTTCCAGAACACACTGAAATAATTTTTGTAAACCAACATGATTTTATCAGAGGACACATCCGTTGGAAACAGTCTTCATTTTACTGTCATTTTATTGCAAGCGTAGTTGTAATTAGGGATGGGCAAACTTCTTCAATTAAAATCCAGACTTGCACGTGGCTGTTTCTAAAACTGGTTTGTACTTACATACCTTTGGTTTTACTTTTTCTTTAAGACACACTTATTACAGACTGGAGAGGGTGGGCATAGAATGCAAAGTGGTCCATTAAGAACAGTAGCGTAGAGAATGGAGGAAGGAGAACACAGTGAGAAGGTAACAATGTGGAGATAAAAGGGCAGAGACAGCCTAGAATAGGAAAACTGGTGTGGGAAAAGGAACAAACACGAAGGGTAGTCCCTAATGGGTATTGTCATAGAGGATATAAGGTACTCTCATTTCTGCTTTCATGGTGTCTCTAATAAAGAAAAGTTTTGATGTAGGTATTTAAGTATTGTTTTTCATGGGCAATTCAATTTATTGAACCAGAAAAAATAAAACATAGTGCATGGCTTTTCAAACACAGGAAAAGAAAATCACACTCCCATTTATTTGGGTGAGCCCTGCAAAATGCATCTTAGGAATTTCCCCAAATCAGAAACTCAGAGAAGTTCACCCATCTCTAATATTAAACCTCTGGTTTGTCCAAGGCTCAATATTGTTTCTGGTTGCTTGGGTGATACGACTGGTTTTATTCTGGCTGACAAGTTGAGCAAGGGCTTCACAGGGAAAGAGTGTCGTTAGATGACAATACACAATCCATCCCAACACTGCATGTTTGATAGTCTCCTTTTGAGACACTGTTTTTCTGAAAAGGGAGTAGCCTAAAGACCTTGAATATTCAGTTAAAATAATTAACTTAATTAACAAATACTTCTAGAATGTGCTGATTATTTCTACTGTTCATAGCTGGCCCACTCAGTGAAAGAAATGTAAATTTTAAATTGTATAACCTCTGCCATTTGGTGTATCTGAAAAGTGTACGTATTGGCCCTAGTAGCAATAACTTCAGTCTGGTTACTCGCTTTTACTTTCCATGTGTTTCTGACCAAATGCCTCTGTCAGTAACGTTATCAAGCAATGGAGATTATGAAATAGTGTCAGAGATGCATTAGTTTGATGCTGGCAGTATGGAAAAAGTGTCCACATAATTTTGGAAATGATGTCTACGTCCATGGGCAAAATGTTAATGTCAAAAGATCAGATCTTTCCTTCCTCTCCACTGCCTCAAGTTTTTGTTTAGATCTGGGCAGTTATACAACACTAAAGGGAGTTTGGCTTTTAAGTGTGTGTTGTTTTTTTTTTAATTTTATTATACACAGGTGTTTGTTAAACCTAGAGCCATCCTGGGGCATACTCACATTTTCTGGACTCAATCTGATCCATTTCCAAATGGCCTGTGATAAACTTAAGACTGCCAATTTGAAAGTAAACTCAAAGCCACGCAAGGTGTTTCTAAAATGTACGATCTGTTTTGCACTGTGGGGGGAAATTCCACTAAGAGAGAAAAAATTGAACCAAGAAACAATTGGCTGACTCTCCTGATGCTCTCTGCTGGGCAGTTGGAATGATTTTGCTTCCATTGCGGTTTATTTGTGTGCTGGCCAGTATGGCTAAATCTGCTCTGCAAATTGTGCTGGGACCATTTCAGAGGTCAGCAGAGCAGGACTTGAAACACAGTTTCCAGAGTCGCTCAAAGGTATTCACCAACAGTTCAACCTCTTGGAGACCCCAGGCATCAGATCTCATGGCAATGAACTCAAGTGAAGGGTGGGACTGTGACAGAGTAATTGGGAATGCATTTTGTGAAGGGGGAAAAAAAAGCAAAGAGTTTTCTACCAAGTCAGCAGGGTGAGTTAGCTCACCAAGGAAGAGAGCGAGCTGTGTGGACAAGAGCAGTGGCAGAGGAGGCAGGTGGGTGTAGGGGGAGCAGCGTCTTTTCCAATCAGCAATGGAGAGCTGCTAGAGTGGTTCAGCTTTAACATAGACCTTTATCATCATAAAATATAGGAATAAAATGGGCGATGGGAATCAATCCTAGTGGAAAAATAATAACTGGAAGTGTTAAGATGCTTAGGAAGAGGCCATGTAGGTGTTTCCTATACGGCCATGGAGGATGCATGGCCATACATATTCTGGTTCAGAATACGTAAGGTCCCTGAAACCAGAAGCCAGGGACTGGAAACTGGACCCACAGCTAGTTCTCCTTTGATGGACTTTGTCTGCTACTGCCATCTTGATGATAGACATAGGAAATGATGTGGTTACAGGTACAAATGTGGCACATGGAGGAAACAGGTTTAACTCCTCATTTCACAACACAGTTCCAATGCTGCCGTGAGAAATTCTCAGTCTTTCTGTTCTTTACTTCTTTTGACAAATGATCATTAGAAACAATAGCAATTCCTCTTTTTGTGGGGTGTTGTGAAAATAAATACATAAGAAGTGGAAGGTGCTTGGACCCTGTGCTAACAGAGACCATACCAAGACATTAGGTGGATGGCATTATAGCATTATAAGTTAATTTCTGCTCGGCAGTGAGGAAAAGGATTCATTTCTCTGACTTTCAGCTTTTTACTAAAGTATTGGTATCGTCTCAAAATATGCATTTCTTTCCGTCCATCAAGGCTTTCTAAGCAAAATGATTCAGGGAGGAGGGGAACAAAAACCATATTTTAATATGATTATAGATAATTCAATTTCCATGCTGGTGATCAGCAATTAATTAGTAGCTGAAAACATTAATCCAGTCTGCGAACCGCAAAACTACAGTCTATTCCAGTGACTCCAAGATAGAGCAAACCTTTGGAGCCAGTTTAGTAATATAAGTAGAGCACAAATCTGACCAAAGCGATCTAATGAAAAAGTTCAAGCACGACCCAATGGTCTCTAGAAAGTTAGAATTCCAGAATAATTGAATTCAGAGTAATTTCATCCATTTGTGTGGGCTTCTGTGAAGTGGGAGATGGACAAGAGTTTTATTTCATTCTGGCTCATCTAAAGAAATCTTAGACTTTTCCTTACCGATCAGATTACCTTTAGTTTTCAGTATGACATTTTATAACAGCTTGTTGGGACTGTCTGCTATTGTTCCTCACGTAATCTTATGGAAATTCTGGGTAGAAGTAAGCACAATGGTTTTACCACCATGATTGGTACACATTTTCCACACTCGATAAATGTGAGTGATTTGCTAAATGCCTGCCAATTACATACTGTAACTTTCCCTTTTTATGCAATTATTCATATAATCCGGAGACTCCAATCAGTGCTAGTTTGCGAAGCTGCCTTTATAACAATTAAACCAGTTGTGGTATCAAAATGAGTTCTTGTATCTTCTACTGGCAGCTACAATTTTGGTTAAAAGGATGGCGAATATAATCTACAACAGTTCCAAAAGGGGGAGGTACTGCACGCAAATTCAAGCACAGTTTTTTGTCTGGCTATTTGCAAAGTTCCCAACAACTTCCATCTGTCTACCCCTGGCTTCCATGTAATAAGTTAATAGTGCAATAATAGCTGATGAACTGGGAGGGAGCAGAGGAAGCTGCAGAGCTATGCTAAGAATGGAACGATGTGCCCTTACTATGATAAACTGATCCCATTCCATTAAATCACAAAGCTGTCTCCACTCTTCTCTTCATCCCATATGAGCGGCTGAAGAAAAAAAATCATGGAATTGCTATCGCTCACTGCAGCTGTCAGGAAATGATACTAATTAGTTTAATTTGCAATAACACAAGCACTTAACTCTCCAAATAATCTAAGTTAGTAAGTCAGTTTTTATATTATGACAATGACATGTTTAAGAGCCTCTGGAGCAGTGATTTCTTTAACCTCTGACTCAAATGTCTTACGAAGGAACACGGCAAAACTCTTTGTCCCGTGTTATTTCAGTACCTGCTTGTGAGGGCAATTACTTGATAGGAAATTGTGGCAGTGTAACTTAGAGGAGAAAATCTGACAGCTGTCATACACAGGGATTCTGCAAGGCAACGTCAAGTTAAGAAATCTTATTTAAAACAAAAATGCCTGTCCTATGGTATTAATTACTGTAAGATGATATCGACAAAAATGGTCAAATTGGCTCTTTTTCTTCATTTCTTCATTGTGCTGTTTCTGCATTTGGCCATATTTTCTTATTTGTTTCACTTTCTGGCGTTCAGGCACTTGTCTTCTGGTATTGTGTGCGAGTTTCTAATGCTTCTGGCCAAGGCATTGTTGATGAAACATTTAGAAATGCTATCCAAACTCAAAAAGATTTTTTTTCACCAGATTGGCTTGAAAATCATGAGATTTAAATAACCAATTAAACAAACTATCAATAAGGTTGGTTTTGCTTACTGTCTGTCTATAGACCTCTTATATATTAACCCAGACAGTCATAGGTGGCTGTTCAATATTGTGAAATTCTCTGATATTATCAGCAGCAATTTAGTGTAACATCAACATGCTAGCTTTAGAGTTGTGGAGTAATCAAACCTTGGAAATGAATGGGGCACTTCATGCCATTCCAAGTCCTTGTCTCAGGCTCTATGCAAATTCAAATGCTACACTAATTAATGCATTGCTTTTATTTTCAGTGGTTACTTTAACTTTGCTTAATATAATGATGATGATGATGTGGAGAAAGAGGGGGAATGGGCATACGCTGTTATGGCTGATCTTCATTTTTGGATAAAGAATTAAATTTTGGAACAGAATTTTGTAGAAAGAGGAGTATTCAGTGGCAAGTTCCTCAGCGATGGAGTTGTGGAAATTGGTGGCTTCTGAAAACAGACACAGTGAGCTGACTTTGAAGCCTTGACTGTGTTCTTTTAAAGGCTGCAGTCAGACTTTTGAGGTTGGATTTTAGGAGCTTTGTGTAATTGGTACAGCTTCACTGTACGGAATCAATCACACCCCTCTCAGAATCTCTCCTCTGCTTCCTGAATTTTATTTCAAGACATACTCTTCCCAGCCTTTAAAAACCCGAATGCCAGGAATAGCGATAACAGTTTTGAAAGTGTATTGATATAATAAACAGAAAAAAAAAGACTCTGTAATCACAAAAAAAGTAAGAAAACAAAAGCTTATTTACTTAAAGAAAAAAATGCCATAACTCCTTCTTTGTCCTAGTTTCTTCAAACCTCATAATTCAGTTTATCAACTGTCAATAACCAAATGCATGTTTTTCTTTTCCCAAGAGCTGATTAAAGCTGTGGTCTCCTCCTGTAATTCATGGCATTCCATTGTGTTTGTTTCTCCTGGAATTTTCAGGCTGAATTACTGTAACTAATATACCACTAACTCTCTACTGCAAAAGCCCTGACCTTTTGAATCTCTCCTTTTTAGCAGAAAATTGGCATAGAAAATTTCAACACAATAAATGCTTTTAACATTTTTCTTTATCTCAGTCCAGAAATACATATACACCATCTCATTAAGTTAGTTTGCCACCAGTATCAGGTTGGGTTAGACAGTTCTGAAGATGAGGAGATAGGAAAAGATGAACTATTGCATTTGCGGTGGATTAGCAATAACAAGGAAAAGACTGAAAACATGGTCCTTTTGGCCTCACTGAAAATGGGATCGTACAGTTAACTCGTGTGCATGTACCCATACACACTCTGATCACAATCCTCTCAGAAGTCCCTTTCCTTCTGGAAATATTCAGCTTTTCATATCTCCTTCAGAAACTGTTGGAGAAAGGTTTTGTAGCAGAAAAAATGATTATCTGAAACATAGTTCTGATTATTCCTTGAATTCAATCATAGCATTAGCTCTTTAGACCCTGCACAGTTGGGAGTATTTCTTTGCCAGGCAAACAGATACCCTCTTCTTGTGGTCATTGGTACCGTGTCAAGATTGCTACTTATAGTGGAGCCTTAGCAACACAATCAGTTATATGAAATGGGGGTAGCGGAGGTTTACAGAGAAGAAAACGTCTTTTATTAGGCTTATAGTATGTGGTATTTGCAGGGTTATAAAATGACACTCATCTGGGGGTGCTTATGTACTTTATGAATTAGTTTAGGAAGTCGATGTTGCTGTTGAGTCTGCTTTCTTTTTTCCTAATGTTGTGATGCAGATGTTGGTATTTTCCAGTCTGTAGTATGTTGCTTTTGCAGACACATCCTACACTGAGACAAAAGCAATAAGCTTTTGATCAGGATAGCACAACACATAAAGTGAAATTACGCTTGGCCAGGGACTGTTGTGCTTTCTGGGTAGCATTTTCAGACAGAATGACATACATTTTCCCGTGAGTTCTGGCTGGGCTGCAGGCATGGTGTGTAGAGGAATAGATAAATGACTTGAACCTCTGTATGAAAAAGCAATAACCAGGTAATGATAGTTCTCTGGCTGTATGGAACTGCAGGATTCCTTTGAGAAGTAAAACCCTGCTTGGCATGTGAAACGAAAGCCTCAAACTAAAGGTGAGTGATCTAGTTGCCATTGGAGGGACCTCACTGCACAGGACCAGGAATAACAATATGCTGTGTCTTTCCTAAAGGAGTAGGTTCTGATACCTTCCTCATTAAGCTGGAGGTAGTAATTCCAGGTAGTAATATGGATAGGACAACTTGCAAGTTTTCCCCCACACCTTTTCTCATCCATTGTTGCTGATCCTCATCCCTAATATACCTGTTTTTTTATAAAAAATTTGGCTTTTTGATGCTAAATCCAATAAATCACCCAGAGCCACTTCACAGCTTGACTAGGTAAATTCCTATACAGAAGGATGTTCCAAGACTAAACAGATAAATCACTCCAAAAAAATAAAATCTTAAGATTGTTGATCAACAACACAAATTCATTATTTAAAACAGGATTTCCAAAAACAGCTACATTAAGCAGGGATGAGTATTTAAGGGAAAAAACTTTTTGTAGTCTTTGCAACATATGTACGTTTAGTTAGAAGCAAAGCGAGAACTAGTTTTTTTAATGGCGTCTGCTCTCTGAGGACAGCAGCATAGCTGAATTGAAATACCCACATTCTTTCTGCTTTTTTTTTCAGTAGGTTGTTATGTTCTAAACGCATCATGAAAAATATCTTCTCCTAAAGTGTGTAATTACCCTCTGTCACTCTCAAATCTCCTCTGGCTTCTGAGCTCATTTAATAATAGTGTACAGATGAGCAAAAGTTACAAATGAAGGTACTATCAATTTGATACTCAGCACATAAATACCTATAATGATAGTGTGCTTGTCAGCATCCATTGTTTCCATTTCTGTCCATTTTCTCTTTCTACAGGGAGTATCATCCTCTTGCGCAGAAAGTGAGAGACAAATAAGGATTTCAGGCTGTACAAAAAGGGTCCCAAGAATTAGAAAGCATGTAAAGTGGTCTCTGTATTCCCCTAGGTTTTAGACTGCTGGATTGAAAAGTTTTAACTTGGAGATTCACATCCGCACTGCCCTGTGACAAATCTGGACAGATTTGCCTGTTTACAAGAAGCATGTTGAAAGAGTGAACCAGGCAAAAGGTATAGGCTTATCGCCAGTGTGTCAAAAGCAAAAGCTCATATTGTGTACTATATTCCACTTAACCTATCTCAAATCTAAGTGGACCAAGCAATAAGGAAACGTTCAGAGAAGAGCAGCAGAAAATTCTGAAGGGATGGCTATGGGGAGATTCATGGACAGCATTATTTTGTATGGGAAGGAAAGAGAGAAAGAATGCAAGTCCAAGGGTATAAAACAAAGAATCCCTTATAATCTGCCTTACAGATATTTTGACCTGTGACTATTGCCTTGTTCTTTCCACCTCTCAAAGCTTCCTGGCAGCCACCATGCAGTCATAATAAACATTCAATTGCAAATATTAGAATAGTGTTTATGCTTCAGTGGACTGTTCCTCTGACAGCTGTGGGCATGGTTGGCTTGCAGTGGTGTTGTCATTGTAAACAAGAAAGCTGCACGGGCCCGGCGAGTTTTTCAGTATCTCCAGTATGCATGCAGGGCTGGTAAAAGGCTACGGCAGAAGAAATCACGCTGTCTGCTGCCTTGCAGGTTTTATGTGGGTGGAATGCTTTCAACAAGAGATAGTCCAGACTTGGAAGGTGCTGTCAGGGCACCTTCCCAGAGTGTTCCTCTGGTATCCCATTTAAAGTGTCCTGGTCTGGGGAGGATTTGGCCTCTCTTGTGTCACCCTGGGAATGCTGCACAGTTTTGGTGTTTTGCTCATTTTCAGAGGTGCTAAATTTGCATCCGTATCCTACAGTCTGTTCCAAGAGGAAGTTTGCTGGAAGTGAGGAGACATCACAGACCCAAACTTATTTTGCTCATTTAGATCCAGTGGGTTTTGTGACAGAGGGACCACGGGGCAATTCAAACATGCCTGGACCCTGCCACATGCTAGGCCACGCTTGCTAGAAGAAATAAGTCTCGTGCCAGACCTCAGATCTCGCTAAGTCCGGTAAGGATACTGTGTGGGCAGGGCAGCGCAGAGCTACCCATTGCGATTCTAGAGGAAACTGTGTGGGCCATGTGGGTATGTGCAAATATGCACATCATTTCCCCTGTTATTTTTCTGTTTTCTTCAACCTTTCACTTCAGACAGAGACTGGATCTGAATCTGCTATTTCAGAGATCTGTCCCTGCTACTTTTTGCAGGTAAAGCACAACTCTGTGCTCCGCTTTTAATATATTCATTTCTTAACATTTTAAATTGAAAAAAATTTGCCACTGTTCCGTGTAATATTTCAAACATTAGTATTTACAGCATAGGCTTCTCCAAATGCCTTAAGAAAGCACAGTACAGATGGGACAAGGCTAGGCTGTGACATTTTTTATGAGCAGTGGGAAAATCCCCTCAGGGCAATCATTTGCTTTGCTACACACAGACATTCCAGGGCAGAGTCAACAACGGTCTCTAAAATACCTTCCTCCAGAATATATCCTTGTTATTGTGATGTGAAATGTCGGGCTTCATCAGTGCTATATAGGCAGTGCTCCCATAAAGAAATATTTATTCAGTATTCCACTGTTTGTTTGTTTCTGTGGGGAGATGCCCCATGTATCTTAACCCTGAAAGGGAACCCAGATGCTGCCTGTCTGCCGTGTTTGCCCTGTTGTGTTTTCCAGAATTGAAGATATAGTCAATGGAATCTGGTATATATGTAAAACCCACAAAAGAAAATACTGTGAAAGTAAAGTGGAATTAACCTCTGAAATACCCCTCTGGATGGTATTGGGGCTTTTTTTTTTTTTTTTTTTAATAAATGACTGTATCTATCAAACACTGAAGGAAACAGGGAAGCAGTTTTTAAACTGATGAAAATTTTAGGACCAGCTTTGTTAATAATGTAGATAGGTACTGCCTGGCAGGTGTCATAATAATGTTTCTGAAGATAGAATTCATCATTTACTTTTCACTTGCTTTTAGTAATATCTCCTTAAAATGTTTGCTGAACAGCCCAAACTCCTGGCAGTTAGAAGAGGGCATGCCTGCCTTTTCATTGACCCTGATCTTTCAGCTGAAACCTGCCTCGGTTCCATCTCTGTCATTTCTTTTGGTATCAGAATTCCAAGCGTGTGATTTCTGTTGTAGGATTAGAGTGGTGTCTCAAGGAATCAGGTTGTTGATAAGACCTGGAATTCTGGTAAGAGTAAGGAGGACAAAGATGAGCCCTGCCCACAGTAGTTCTGCTCCCAGCCCTCACTTCTGCTCCTTCACTATTCCTGTGTGTGAGTGCACACACATGCATGTGCATGCATACACCTCCACAGGAAAGTGAAGCTATTATGTCCTTCGTTCACTGTATTCTACCCATTTTAATTTAATTTCACGAGGTGCACAAGACACTGACATGCAGATAATTAACTATACAATACATTTACAACAGAGAAAGAGCAATAGCAGCCTTTATTCCATCTGTCTTTGCCTTTTTTGTCTTCTTTCCTTTTGATCAGATCAGGTATTTTTTGTAAAAACATTCTCTGCTTTTTTTGTGTGTGTTAGTTTTACAGCAAGCTCTTTGGCCATTTCTGTGAGCTGGAGTGAAAGTTAAAAATGAACACTGTTAACTGACTTCGATAAAACCCTTTTTCCATGTGTTGGGTCTGTTGAGACTAGGTCCTAACTCAGGGCCTTGCTGTGAAAAAGATCGCAATCCAGGTGGTAGATTTCTGGTCCGAAGGCCCCAGAGTCACAGACTCTAAGTCCCTGCTGCTATGCAAATATTACTTATTGATCCTCAGTTTCCCACCACCCCCTCTCATTGCAAGTTTCAGCCAGGAGCAAAATGCTGTCATGAGCTCCATCGGAAGGATTTCTCGTTCAGCTTCTGTTCTTGTTGCACCTGTACAGCAGCACCAGTCGGCTCAGCTCACAGTGTGAAAAACGAGATACAGCTGCGTGGGTCTTTTGTTCATTAAGCCATCCTTGCAGTGAACAGGATAAACTGCAATGCTTAACTTCAATTCAGATGTAATGTATGGGACGACAGACCGTGGGACTAGATGAAATAAAGGAATGGGTTATGTTTTTTTATTGATCGAATAGATGTTCAGTCAATATAAACCTGAGGCCAGATTTGTGTTGTAACCGAGCCCGGTGATTAGTATCACAACTGTGAATACCACAATCAAATTCTCACTGATTTTATACAGTACTTAAAAATAACTTGCAAAACCACAAGGTGATATTACGTTCCTATAGATCTTTCTTCTTATTAGTTTTTAGGTTTAATTATATTCCTACTTGTTCTGTATCTCTCCCAGACCTGCCTCCCCCTTCTCACTCACAAACACACGTGTACAAATGATGTACACGATATATTGAAAGGACCCAGAGGTGCTTTGCAAATTGTGGACTCTATTCTTTCTTTTAAGCCATTAGCTTTTCACCTGTGAAGTGTGACGAGCAAGCTAAGCCAGCTGTCAGGCTGTGTCATAACTGCAGCAGTTCAAGGCACTTGAAAGCAAGAGCAGGTTTGATGCTTTAGGTCTCGATGTCCTTTTCTCCGAAGAAAGGATCTTCTCCATCCCCATCATAGCTAAGTGCCTAGAGAGACTGTCAGAGTTAGCGGCCTTTATATGTATGTACACGTGGGAGAACAGATGCCGATTTAAAAAAAAAAAACTGTGAAAAAGGTTTGGAAAAGTCATCTGTTTCAATGACCTTCTAATTCTGCTGTACTAGTACTCCAGAGGACATTGCTGTCAATGGCATTTACATCTATGAACTGAAGGGGGTATGTGGCCATTCATCTACACTTTAAAATTGTTAGTTGACTCAGTTCCCCTAGTTCCTGCTTGAAACAGAGGAATACTGTTTTCTCGGAGCATGTGTAAGACCTAGCTTTTGTTTTCCTCAAAATATAAGTGCGCGAGAGCCAACTGTCAGGGTTCATCATGTTCTTTCAAAGGCAGCAAGAGGTAGCGTTACAATTAACAATTGGCCAGCTGTTCTAGGATGAACGCAGATCAGTCCAAAATCAGGGAGGGAATGGGACAAGACTCTGGAACCCTGACCATGTTGTGTGACACAGGGACATGTCCCAGGCTGGCTGGTGCTGTGCGAGGACAAAAGCTCATCTTCCCCTTGGTAAAACTTGACAGGTGCTAGTCTACAAAATGTGCAAACTGATTTTCCCTCTTATGGAAAGGAAGAATGAAGGACAGAATTTTGTTTTGCAGGTAGTTTCAGCAGTGAATTAAATCAGTTTCTGCTGATGTGATGTATTTGTTTTTTCTTTTAATTATCCCACAGTCTTTACATTATGTAACCCTGTCTTCTGTAACAGAACAGATTCCTATTATGCTCTTTGAGATATTTTTTCAGAAATAGTTGTTTTCCATGTAAAGAAACCAGTAAACACATATTTTGGAGTGAAAAAGAAATCATACAAGTTTAGGTAAAGTTTTCTTTGTAACAGCAATTTTGCCAACTGAAACTTGTACGTGTTCAGTATATCTGAAGAGAACAGTTCTCACTGTTCAAAGTTCATACTTTGACATCACATCTTAGGGTAAAAATAAGTTTGAAAAAGCTCCTTAAATATGGTTTATCAACTAGGAGAGCACTCAGCTATCATCTGAGATTATAAGGTTTGTGCAAGTTTGCATATCAATAAATAATAATACATCTGCCATTCAGGTCTTGTTCCTGGGAGCTGGAGTGGAAGAGCATATATTGTAACCTCTGCAGTTTTGCTTTTGCCTGAGGCGAGATCCTGGCCCCACTGAAAGCAATGGCAAATCTTGCATGAGTTTAGTGACGCAGGATTTCTTCTGAAATTTTCAGTATTACAGTGGGCGTCATGCCCCACTGACCGAAGTCTGGCTCAGTAGCTGTAGCATTTACAAATTCTGTCTATTAGGATGAAGTTCTAGTGCTTGCATTACCAGAGAAAAGAATTCTGCTTAGAGCTATTAACACTGGGGCTGAAGGTGGATAGCATGGTGCCTTTCCACCCGAGCGAAATATGCATATGTACTCCACATCTCACCTGGTCTAAGGCACACCAAAACTTTATCTTTAATGTTACTCTTTTTTTTCCCATCAGTTTAGAGCTAGATGGATAATTATCAAGGCCCGAGTGTACTAACAGGCCTTAATGGCCTCAGCAGCCTCCCTGACACCCCCTGCCCCTCGGCCCAAGGATGGCATTTAAGCTCAGCCCCTGGGCTGCTTCTTGAAAGTAATGCATTTTGTAAATCAGGAACAATCCATCCAGAAAAAGAAACAGTTCTGGTTAGACTAAAAAAAGATTTTTGTGGTGGTTAAAGAAATAGAATGAAATTCTGGGGAAGGTTAACCTAATTTATTCCATTGAAATCAGAGGGCATTTTTGTTTGTTTGTTTTTTCTTCCATTTGGAGCTATTGGCCTTGTTTTTTAATCACTTGCTTTTTAATTTAGTTAAGTTTTAACTGGGGAAAAAGAAATAAGGTTGAAAAGTGTTGTCTGGAAGATGTTGTGAAGAAACAGTTATGTCTAGAATGCAAGGGTCCTTGTCCCCAGATACCTTATCTGCTGGGAGGGGGGGGTGTTGTGCAGAAATGCAGGTAGTACAAAGATCTCTTTGCTTTCCCCGTAGTTTCTATGTACAGCAGGAACTGTATGGAAACTTGGTGGCTCCTGACCTTCACTCTGCAGCTCGCTATCTTCTCAAGAAATTCTTTAACTGAATGCTAGATTCAGCCTACTTGTTTAAAAGCTCACAAACATAGTGTACTGAACATACATGCTGTTTAATGGGTTCTGTATATGTATTTTGGCTCCTGGTACTCTTCCACGTTCTTCATACTGCTGCTTGTCAGAACAGTACTTTGTAGCATCCTCATCTGCTGAATGTCACTGATTATTTTTTGATGGTTGCATAATTCTCTTGGCTGACCATTCTGAACTCTTTCCACTAGCATCCAAATATTTGCTAAAGACCCACTGAGAATGAAAGGGAGATGAGATAGAAATGTGGCATGCAATTCATATGAAATTAGAAATTAAATGTACGTGTGGTTTTACTTTCTTAAGGTGAGTAGATTTCCATTTTTCACATGAGACTACTTTAGTGGATGTTGTTCTTAAAATATACAACTAACATAAAACCAAAACAGTTATGAGAAATAAATTTCTCACAAAGAATGCCAGCCTACAGAAACATTACAATGAGCTAGAGCATGTTTTTTTAATCACAAATACCCCAAACAGCATGCAATTGCCTTATTTTTGTACAATGCTTATTACTAATGCACTGTCAGAAGGAAAAAAAAAAATCCAAATTCCTAAAAATCGTTTTGAATAATTAATTATAGCCACCTGTTTAAACGGAATGTCTCTAAGCCCTAAGGCAAGGGGATTTGCAAGAGAATAACTCACCAAAAACAATAGCATCCATCTAAAGTCCAGGTGAACATCAGCTGGCAACTAGCAAGTGCTGATGAGCTATCCAAGACTTGTAGCTTGGCCAGTGGCACAAAAAGAAAAGTGATTATGTCTTCAAGGCAGGTGTCTTGATAAGGCAGCTCTGTCTGAACTGTAGGTGGGTGGCTTCATTCACTGCCCTATTGGATATCGCAGGGACATAAAACTCTGCATGTCTATCCATGTAATCCAGGCTATCCGTAGCCACTGGATCTCAGGCTGGCTCCTACACAGTTCCAAGCTTTCTGAGTTTATTTGCAGCTGAATGTTATTAATCTTTCTGTACATACTGCTAAAGTTGAAGGTTTTTTCAATGGGTAGGGCCCTTTATTTTGTGACAGGTTGCTTGAATCTAGTCAGGGTTATCTGATTATTCATTTTGTTGCACTGATAATCTTTGAGTGGTGTTCTTGGAATTTATGGCCTGGAGGAAGGAACACAGCAATAGGTATGCCCACCTGGCAAAGTTTGCCTAAAATCTTTCCTTAGACCTTGATACTAGCTACTGATTTTGCGTGTGCACAAGGGGCTGGGCAGCTTTGTTGATACGGTGATACTGACAGCTCATTAACTCCTTTGGTTTAGTAACAGCAGAAGTAGTTTTCTGAGATAGAAAAGACTTGTGGTGTGAGTTAAGGAGGCCTGGTGGAGTAAGTAAAAAACAACAGGAGGCAGAAAGATGGGGCAAAACTTCTATTATTTTTTGTGTTACTTATTGCAAATTCTAGTCGACTTTAACAAGATTGTTTAATTTGTGTCAGGCTGCACAAATCCCAGACTTCTTCAGAAACAGGATAGATGATAAGGAACTCATCTGGAGTTGTATTCAATGTTTGAACATTTTCTACAACAACAATTATCAGTGTAGAAAGGGAAAGACATATGACTGTATTTATTGTGGATTAACCTTTGGTAAATTGGTCCTTAAAATGGTGGTTGAATAGCAAAGGGTTAGCACATTTTAGCGTAGTCACTTGTGTAACAGTACAGAAACCTACTCCGGATGCAACTGTAGAAATGGGACTTTTGCCATTGATTTTTATATATGTAAAATTCAGCCCTGTCTCTGAAGCTTCTTTCCTACATTGAGTTGATTATTGATTCAGACCAGGTGATGAGCCAAATGAAGTTTTAAAATATTTTAAATGTGTTAAAGAAGAGATAATAAGCACATACTATTTTTTCCTAGGGAATTTCTAGCTGTTACTATTAAAAGAGACTGACAAAATGTGTAATCCAAATATTTGTGTCCCAACAGACAGTTCAAAATGATTCTAAATATGGAAAGTTTGCAGATCATCCAAAACCAAATGAAAATCTGAGAGTCTGGATTCTGCTTTGCATTTTGGAAATGTTTTCCCAGATTGGGAAGCAGCCTGGTTTGGAAGAATGCACAGCACAGGGAATCAGGAATGACTGGGGAACCTGCCAGTGACCAGCTGCAAAGCCTTGGGCAGTCATTCAGCTCCTTGTCTCACTTCCGCCTTGCACAAAATGATGCTCAGTGCATACAGAGGGTGAGAAGCTGGGGAGCAGCAGGACAGGATCCTCATTGTCTTTCTTGAGCCTGCCTTCATGTGGAATAGCAATGTGATGGTTCTGCAGGCACTTGACTTCCCCTTACTCGGGGAAATAGCGAGAGCTGCCCTTGGCAAGTTCGGTGGTTTTAGAAAAACAAACAAAAAAAAACTTTTACAATTGTCAGCAAACATATCCTTACAGATGTCTCTGAGATTGCCTAGTGGGTCAGATTGGTTTCCTTTTCCAGATGTGGAAAATAAGAGGTGACTTGAGAAGAAGAGGCTCTCGGTTCTGCTTTTGTGATTTGAAAGGCTGAGTCTGGTAGATGATTAATCAGACTTGTGCTTCTGTGTCAATAATGTTTCTGAAAACCCCACACAAAAGATCTCTCTGTAGACAGAGAACTGGAGCAAAACCAAGTGTACAGCCCAAGCCTCCGAGTAGCCAAGCTGTGCTCTAAGCGTTAGGCCATCTCTTCAAAACAGGAGCTAATGACTTTTGAGCTCTACCAAACATTAATAGGAGTAACTGCTCGTGTGGAAGTTGTCAGATGGCAATACTACATCCCAGAGGACAAGTTCTGTTACTTGTTATGTAGCTTCAGCTCTACTAAGCCTAAAACCACATGCAGCGAAACCATTCCCAGATAATTCTGGCTCTTGTTGTGTGGGGTAGATATAGTGCTTCAGATCACTGCAGAGTCTGGGTCATTCTTGGTATTTTAGGGCTGGATTTCAGCTGGTGCAGGCTTACTGTTTTCGGTGGCTTTGTTCTGCATGGTGGAGGAACAGGTCCAGTCTTGTATGTGCTGGATGTATGTCATCTGCTTTTATAACCTTGGAAGAAAAAAATGTCTTCAGTACTGTTCCTAGTCCTTAGCAGTCCTTTTTCTTTCCTGAGAATCTGCATGCTTTAAGTATCTGAGTTTTTATCTGTGTCGCCTCCTATTTCCACTCCCCTCTTCCCCTAGCAACTTCTGAAAACCTTCCAGTGGATCATAAAACAAAATGGGGAATAAGCTAGACTGCCAGTTACTAATCTAGTTCAATAAGTTCATTGACTGTGGTGAGGACCCTTAGCAAAGCTCCTCCGGCACTTGCGGTCAGGCTTTGAAAAGGCACACTGTCTGTCTCTGCTGTTAGGCCAGCCTTTGCTCTTGGACACTGGAAGTGCGATCAGGAAACTGTGCCTGCATCACTGCTCAGATGTTGTATGCTATGTATAACCTTGCTTGTGATCTGCTGTGCTTCACTGTGGGGTCAGTAAGCGCAATTTCTCCTTCCACTGAAGGTTTCTTTACCTTTCTCTTCTCCATACAAGCACCAACTTGCTGTCACCACTAAAACATGAAGAGGAAAAGGTAAGGCACAGACAGAAGCCTGTCTTCTCTCTGGGCTGTCTAAAAAGTGAAAGGGTTAAAAGCAGATAACGAGTGTTTCCAAGTCTGAATACTTTACTTAACAGTTGAAGTAGTTATGTTTTTTTGCCTTCTAATACTGTTGTTTTTTCTTTTTAAAACAAAGTTCTGCTCACAGTGTTGTAACTGAGCTAGCTTCATGAGATTATCTTCACTTATACTCACTGGGGTAATGATTGTGAAGCATGTCACTCCAAATCCTAAGTATTATTCTTCAATGTATTTTAATGTAACAGTGCTCTTTTCTACCCTTGGAGAGGCTGTGACTAAATACTTGAGATGAAATCCTGGTGCTGTTGAAGACAAATGGACGTTTTGTTGTTGATTTGAGTTAGACTAGGAGTTTACCCTTAGAAGAATGAGATTTAGAATGTTATCCAGGGGAAGTAATAGATTAAAAAAAGTGAAGCTAATCTTAGAATGGATCAGTCTATGAAAAAGATCTGATTATTTGGTTGCCAGAGATTATCTGATTGGTGAGAGCAATGGCTGAGGAGTGATGACCAAGGAGGCCTTTTTTTTCTGATTGGGAAAGAAGTCTGGGGGCTCTACCTGTGTTCTAACCTAGCCAAAAACTTCTAAAGAAGTAGATTTGTCGGTAGATAATGTTGTTACTAAAATGTTACAGCCATAGGTTGCCACTCTGCTGTACATGGGAAGGGACAGATGTCATAATGACACGGAGAATTAAATATTAATGGCACAACACAGAACAACATTCTGATTTCATTTGCCTTTCTACAACTGTACAGAGGCACACCACAGCAACGCTGAGCAGCTGTTTTTCCTCCGTGTTCAGCTGGTTTATATGCATTACACTGTACTGTACATTTTTACAGCAGTGTGCAGGAACCTGGAGTTCAAAAGCCTGAGCTGATGTTCAGCCCACGCTACTCCATCTTATGTAGAACTGGCAGAAGCAACATCTGTACTGGACAGAAGGGTCCTGTTGCTGAGGCTAACTTGCCCATAAGTCTCCATCAATACTATTCCATTGTCTTGCACAGCAAAACAAGGCGGCTTCACATGAATTGCCTTTTGTGGTTGAAGTGTGGCCCAGGCCAGCTCTTGAGCCATGCCCAAGAGCTGCTTCAGGGCATGCTAGTTGGCTGGGGCCAACACCATGCCAAGAACTGGTCTAAGTCTTTGGTGGCACTGGCCATTATGTGCTGCGGCACAGGAATGTTCCTAAAACTGCTAGGTATTTATTATTATTGATGAATCTCAAGTGTTAGCTGGCACAAAATGTGCCTTGATAAGCGTATGTTAAAAAATATTTAGAAAAATTATTTAAAACCTTTCAACTGTGTCAATAAATGTAATTTTGATTGCAGTAGAGATGCACAAGTGTAGCAGGAACATCAAAAAGTGGGGTTGATGCGACCATGCAGAGAATAAACAGTGAGAGCTTTACTTGCACCCCAGAACTCACGTGGTTATTGAAGCTTTCAACACCTGAGTTGATGATAGGAATAACTGAATGTGCCACTTTGTCATGGCTAGGCAGTGCCTTTGCAGGAAGCAATGTGTGATCTTTGTTCCTAAATGACAGGAAAAATAGGATGGGGAAGGAAAGATATGTAATTCAGAAAGGATTTGCAGTACAAACTTTTTGAAGTACCTTAAAAGTTATGACATTCAAATTTTCAACTTTTTTGTTGGGGTTTGAAAAAGGAATTGTTTTTATCACCTTGAAAATGTTGTTAAACCAGAAGAGCATCTTATATACAGCTCTGAGCAAAGTATTACAGCAAACTTCCAAACAGGGTATCAGCAGGCCAAAAGTGATTCTGCAGCCCACCAGAAGTCCTAGAAAAGTCTTGGTGGTGCAGAAAAGGTGGACGTTATTTGCAGGAGAAGAAAAAGTTTGCATGACTCTAGAAGTGATGAAAGATAGCTGAATAAAGGCTGAGGGAACTGTGACTGTAGTGAGGGAAGTGGGTGGACAGATCCCTGTATACAATAGTGCTAGGAGATGTGAAATTGCTAAAATAGCCCCTGCCTAATGTAATCACCTTTCAAAGAATATTTGAGAGGCATTTTGTCAGTCAAATATAAACAAAGACTATGTTTGAAATTCAAAACTTGTCCAAAGTCATTTTTCTTTCAAAGATTGTTTCCCCTGCTTGTGCTCATGCTTTGAAAAAGACATCTTTTTAAAGGACAAGCTATTTTTAATTGTTTAAAAAACAAAACACAAAACCTTTTACAAAGCAGTAAGGAAAACCAAATGTATCTTCCAATAACTCCACTCTTCTAGGAGCAATAGCGAACACAATAGAAACTGCATAAAAGCAGTCATTACCCAGGAACTTTTAGGAAATGCTGGTGCGATTTCTAAAGCAGAGATCTTATGAGCACATAGAGAGAACAGTATACCATGATACCAGTATTTTTTTTTACCATTTATAAAAAAGGCTGTATCAGGATAATAAGTTCAGATCTTATAATGGTTTCTCATTCTAAAACATTCCAGATTGCGTTACAAACTAGTGGCATGATCCCTAAGCTGTCCCTGCACAAGACTGCCGCTGGCTTCAAAGGCAGTGCTGTGTTCGGACTGACACGGGATCACGACCTTAACCCAAAGACAAATTATTCACAGTGGTTGCTTCAACTCGTGCTGAACAGGAACTACTGAAAGGAAAGGGAGCAAACTGTTTAATATTGTCCTTATTTGCTGTTGTTTAAGGGAAAATTTTTTTTTAGTGTTCTTATTGCAGTTAAATGTGTGTCAGGAATTGAATTATGGAGGACATAAGTGGTTGGCATTGAGATCGGGTGCTGAATACTATTACATCCATGGTATCTCGTAGGGTATCCTCTGGTGGCTCTTACAATCACAAGTAAGCAACTCTTCCATCTTGCATCTTGGGCACCCAGGTTCTGTGAGCAGCAGGAACAGTGGTGTGTGGTTTCGTGTGGGTTTGTGTCTCTGGCTGACTGAGCTATGAGTTTCTTTCCTGCAGGTGGAGCATTTATGTAGGCTTTCCTCCTCTGTTGATCCTCTCTTGTCTAATAAGATGGGTTTGTCTTGAGGCAGGTCACACCGGGGCAGTACCGACAGGGTTGCCCTGCTCTCCCCATCTGCTTGCTCGCTGCTGAGAGGAAGCTGCTCCGCTCTCACCTCTCCCAGCTGGTCGGGTCTCCCTGGTCACTTTTAAACCACGGCTTGTTTCACCGTCAGCTACAAGCTTAGAGGGAGTTGTGACTGTATCACAACTCTGCATGACTTGATTCGTAGGAAACTGGACTGCAAAAAAACAGTCACTGGCACTGTTTGCAGGCACTGGTAGAAATGATCTCAAAAGGAAATGTGTTAGTTCTGGGGCACTCGTGTAGCATTTACTGCTTGCAATGTCAATCACCAAAAAGATCAAATCAATATATCCCACTGCATGTTCTACCCCTTTTATGCCTGGAGATTAAAAATAAAATAAAACTAGGCATCTCTGTTCCCAGGAGGCCTGTGGGAGGGCATGCCGCCTAGCTCTCCTCACGCCCTCCACCACCTTGCTGGGCAATCCTTGGTTGTACAAAGTGGGGACTTGTGAGCTCCTGTGGCCCCGCTGCCACCCCCAAGAGAAGAGGCACTCCTCCGCCAGCTCAGGGCTGTATCCTGCTGCACTGGTCCGCTCAGATGGCCAGCTGCAGCCGGGGTTAAGGATCGGGCCCCATTCTTTAAGAGTTTGGGGTAGTGAGTTATGCATTACCCATCAGTCATAAATAAATGAAACAGAAATCCAGCTTGGCAGTTGCACAGCTACTTTCCATGCCTAGTTTCCCATGAAGCCTACCTCACGTTTTGCTTCTTTATTAGCTCTTGTTTCTAATTTTTGCGAAGGGATCGGAAGCTTGTTTTACCCGCAGTGACTGAACTGTCGCGGCAGAAATGAGGAAACTGTTAGAAGGGAGGCGCCGCTACATTGTGCGGGTTACTTAATTGTCTTAATCGAAAATACGTGAAAAAAAGCCCAGACCTCAGCCTTGCTCTCCTTCCTGCTTCCAAGCCGCGGGCACCCCAGGCCGTAGCAAGGCAGAGCCGCGGCGGGCGGCGCTGCCCGGTCGCTGCGGGGGGGGCTCGGCGGCTGCCCTGGGATTTTATCGGTGAAGCTGCCGTAGGTCTGTGTGCGAGGGCTGCCGGGCGGGCCCGTAAAATCAGGGCCGTGTAGTCAAGGTGGAAATCCACAAAGTGATTTACTTGGTCCTCTTCCCTGTCATCCCCCTTCCCCGCCCTCCCGGCTGCCCTGCGGCCGCTCGGCGCTTGCCGGCGGCAACGGGGCTGAGACCCGGGGGGGGCCGAGGGGCTGCGGGCG
>VXAA01007016.1:0-23416 GCA_013399115.1 Anseranas semipalmata
GAAGAGTAATCTTCAGAGGCATTAAAAATGTTAAAAATGTTTTTTTCAGTGGCAGCAGCAGCAGTTGCAGTGCTGTGAAGACAGCCAGGCTTGCGAGGTCCCAGGGAGTGTCTGAGGGGGTTTCTGGGCCCTGACCCTCTCAGGCTGTGTGAGCTGTGTGTGTGGGAGCACCAAGAAATGGGTGACAGGAACCTCATGAAGCTCAACAAGGAAAACTGCAGTCGTGCACCTGGGGAGGAACAACCCCAGACACCAGTGTATGCTGGGGTCCACCCAGCTGGAAAGCAGTTCTGCAGAAAAGGACCTAGAAGTCCTGGTGGACCAACTTGAACATGAGCCAGCAATGTGCCATTGCTGCTAAGAAGGCTAACAGTATTCTGGACTGCATTAGGCAAAGTATTGCCAGCAGGTCAAGAGAGGTGATCCTTTCCCTCTACTCAGGATTGGTGAGGCTGCACTTGGAATACTGTGTCCCTTTCTGGGCTCTCAACACAAGAGAGACCTAGTCATACTGGAGAGAGTCCAATGAAGGGCCATGAAAATGAGTAAGGGACTAGAGCATGTCTTCTATAAGGAAAGGCTGAGGAAACTGGAACTGTTCAGCCTGGAGAAGAAAAGGCTTGGTGTGTGTGTGTGTGTGTGTCTTATCAAAGTATACCAATGTATATCAGTGTATGTCAATAAATACCTGTAGGGAGGGTTCAAAGAGGACAGAGCCAGGCTCATTTCAGCAATGCTCAGTGACAGGACAAGAGGCAGTGGGTACAAAGTGAAACACAGGAGGTGCCATCTGAACATCAGGAAACACTTCTTTACTGTGAGGGTGACTGAGCACTGGCACAGGTTGCCCAGAGAGGTTGTGGAGTATCCTTGGAGATACTGAAAAGCCAACTGCACATGGTCCTGGGCAAGTCGCTCTAGGAGGCTCTGCTTGAGCAGGGAATTAGACCAGATGACCTCTAGAGGTTCCTTCCAACCTCTGTGCTTCTGTGAAAACTGGATTTGTTGTTTGATTACACTCTGACTTCTGCTATTATGAACCTGTTCAGTTACTTTAAGTTGTTATATAGATTCTGGAAAATGATTTTGTTGCACTCTTTCCTGTGTCTAATGAGAATTAATGTAGTTGGCTGAACCACATATAACTATTTCTACCTTCAACTTCAGAGGGAATCAAAATGATGTAACACAGGAAAGTTTGAATCAACTTTTGTATTGATTTTTTTTTTTTACATTCTTTTGATCCAAAATATCATATAAGTGCCTTCTTTGGTAACAGTAATAACAGCAAATTTACCTGTACCTGTGCTACTAATAGGGCACAGAAGATCTGAACAGAGCTACTGAAAACTCACAGAAACAGACTTTGTTAAAGATTTTCAGCTGAGTGAACTACAGAAGAAGGCTGAGTTCCATAAGCCTTTGGGCAATTTGCATATATATATGTAACATGTTTACATAATAAATGTATTGTGTACAATAAATTACCCATAAGTGAGAGTGGAATCCAGGAGATTAAAGTTTCTCTCTTCTTTGACATCAGAGACCTCCCTGGCAGTTCTCAAGGATACATTTCAATCTCCGTGTATGTAGATCTGTACGTGTTTAATGGAAATTAGTTGAGTGTGTGTATACATATTCTGTGGTTCGTATAAATGCAAGAGCCTTGAACTCTTATCCTTCCTTTCATCTTAATTACCTCACTGGTTTTGGGGGTTAGCCATCATAGACTACATTTAAATGTGTTGCACTTGTTATAAGTTAATCATAGTGGATAAACCTCAATGAATCAAAACATTTTTTCATAGAAAAGACAAACACCGTAACTCCAAATGTCCCCTCTTTTGTCCTTCCTTCACTTAGCTTTTGTTGCTGAGCACAACGTCAAATGCTATGGGATATCCTTTTGGTCAGTTGGGGTCAGTTGTCCAGGCTGTGTCCCACCGCAGTTTCTTGTGCACCCCCAGCCTACTTGCTGGTAGGGGAACATGTGAAACAGAAAAGGCCTTGATGCTTCTTAAGCACAGTTTTGCAATAGTTAAAATGTTGGTGTGTTACCAACACTGTTTTGGTCACAAATCCAAAACATAGCACGGTATGAGCTATTATGAAGAAAATTAACTCTGTCCCAGCTAAATCAGTGCACCTTTCCGTTTTCTCCTGTACAAAAGCGTGACTACAACATGTAAAAGAATGTTTGCCAACAATTGAAATATTACAATCACATTCTTCAGTTACCATCTGTAAGGTGGTGTGTCTTTTCTAAAGTCAAGTTGAGTCAATTTATAACATCTGAGGATGTGTCTGCAAAAGGCTTTTATGTAGCTGGTATGTGCTATTTATAAAGATCTTGGTTTTCAGCTATATAGCTTTAGTTCTTATATGCTAAGTCAATGCTTCCCCTTTGGGTTAGAAAGTAGTATCTTACATGCTTTTAAAATGGAAAATGGGTCCTTTGAGCTACATTTTCCAGCCTTCAGTAATAACCAATGGAATTAACAATGAATGATATTTAAAAGCTTGGCTTTGCCATATCTCAGCAGCAGACTGCAAGTAGAAATTTTTGTGAGCTTTCTTGGGCTGGGGAATCTAGCAGTCATTACTATTTATGCCATCATCTATTTGATATAAATAGTTAACATAGATTGCAGGGACTAGTCTCATGAGTCCTTTATTCTTCACATTTGGGCAGCAAAATATTAATGAAATTATTAGCATTTATACACTTCCAAACATTTCAGAAAAGACCCTGACAGGGTAGAGAGCTGTATAGTCTCTATGGGGTGACAGGGAGAGATGAACAATATAAGTTCGTAAATTATTTCTTTTTCTTAGTGCTTTAGCACTAGAGATTCTGGATAGTCCAGTGTTCTAGGGTAATGAAATTCAACAAAAAGAGAAAAACAATTATTGTTTGGACTGCTACATCATGTGGTAACTTCTCATTGACTATAACTACATGATAAAAGCGTGTTCTCAGTAGTGGAAGATGATCTTGTCTAACTGGAGACAATATCTTTAACTATGCGATGCTGTAAATTTCTTCTAGTTAAAGAAAATATATAAGGGTTAAAGGAAGTAAATGCATTATATTGAAGCCCAATATATTGAAGTTGTGTTGTGGTCTGAGCTCTGAATCTAGCACATTTAGATTCAAATGATTCAAGTAAGACTGTCTATCTGGCTAATCTCATATCTACTCTTGTTTCTACTTGAGAAAAACAATGAAATGGGTGTTTATGCAAAGTGCTTTGTTATTTGAAATAAGCGTTGTTAAGTAGTGGCCAGAAGACCAGTCCATATATGAGTCACTGTGATGTGTGTCTGCTCTTTATTTGGACAAGTATAATAACAATTGGGATTTACTGCCATAAATATTTGCAATCACAAACTCATTATAGATTTTTTTTCTGCTTTTACAATGCTAGTTTGAAACTTCCTTTTTCTGGTAAGCAATGTTGCTAGCTATCTCATTCACTGTGTTTGAGGGTTCAAAGAAAGCAAATGCATCTGAAGCAGATTTGTTTAAAAATTCCAGGAAGTCTTTGCCCTCCAGTAACCATCTTCCATTTTCGGTTGCATTCAAAGATAACCTTTGGAGGCATGCCTTTTTCTGGGAAGCCAAGTTCTAACAGCAGGAAAAATTTCAAAGGCTGTATGGAGAGCATCAACTACAATGGCAATAATATCACTGACCTTGCCAAGAGGAAGAAATTGGAACCTTCTAATGTGGTAAGAACATAATATGATGGTCATCTAAACTTCTGCTTCTCTTTCTAAAGAAGCTTTCTGAGTGTGTGTAGCAGATACCCTTGTAATGTACTGGAATGATGTAATATACAAAACAAAGTTTATCACATGCCCAACAATCTCACTGTAAATACTTTTATGATTTTTTTTTTCATTATTATTATCTCTGAGCATTTTACTTCTGGGAATCAAGTTTCGGCTTTCCAAAATTAACCTTCAGTATCAGATAACTAGTTTTTAAAAGAAAACAGCTGGACCCAAATTACAGTAATCTACAACCAGGGTAGACAAGATTTATTATTAAATCAATTGCAGCTTTCTCATGGCTTTAAATCCTGGTATTTTCGCTCTGTGCAGAGCTAGTTGGATTGCTGTAGTGCAAAATCACTGGAAAGGGATGGTTCTAGATCTGGTATTGTCTGGTAGCTCTGTAAAGCTTCAAGATATTAGACTTCAAAATGATTCTTTAGCTTATTAACATTACAGAGTTTATTAACATTTTATTTTATTTTATTTTATTTTTCTCTTGCTTAAGCATTCATAGTTGCTTTAAAGCAACTTTAAAGCAAGTTTAAACTTGTGGTTTTATGGGCAGGCTGATTAAGAAAGTACTTTAATTTGTATATTTTTAAGGCTCTAAAAGATGCTAAAATATTTGGTGGCTTACAGAGGCAATGAGGGTAGGAAATAAATCTATTATTACTATGAATTTCAGATGACCTGAATAAGTTGTTCAAGGCTTTCTTCTGTACAAGATTACAGCCTTCACAAACTCCTGCTAGCAATATTTATGGTTCCACTATTGCTTTTTTTCTTTATGTATTACATAGTAAAGTTTTACATATGCAATAGTGATAAAGTGCAAAGGATTGATTACCATTTGATTGCTCCTTGGATAGTAATATTGAAGTTTCATGTAACTGTATGAACAGTATGGCTAAATGATCAAGGTAATAGGAAGGAGAATTCTGAGTATGTGATGTAAATCCTGAGTCTGTACAAACTCAGTAATACAGCCTGATATTTAGAACTTTTTCTATAAATGAATTTATTCAGCATTGTCAAAGGCAACAAGCATGATATATGTGCCAAAGAGGAAGACTACACTTCTAGGATTTTTTCAACCTAGTCGCATAAATTCCTGCATCTCTGATTTTTTTTTTTCCAAAATCACCTGTGATTTCCTGCCTGCAGTGCATATTAAACTTGTAATGTAAGCACATTTTTCAAAGATTGATAACTGATTTAGGAAAGGATCTTTGTACAGGAGAAATCTTTCCTTTTTGCACCAGTCCAGTCCACTGCAAGTTAGTAGGACATTTTCTTAAAGCCTATTCCTGAACAGAAATGTTACTTAAGAAATTTCTGTAGTGGAAATCCCTCTCAGAAATGCAGCATAGCTAGCAGTCCTGTAAAGTCTCTGTAAAACCATCTCTCTAATTTTGTTTGTTTCTATTTTTTGTTTGTTTGTTTGTTTGTTTGTTACTGGTTTTTGGTTGGTTGTTGTTTTGTTTGGTTGTTTGTTTTTTGGTTGGTTGGTTTTTGATTAAATTCTGTTACCTGTAACATGAAAGCAAAATTCACATATGTGGCTTTGGCAGTGTTAGTACTTCATCAAAAGGCTGTGGCATGCTAGTTTAATTTGATGGTTCTGTTGATTTCCAATTCTGAGAATATCTATAGAAATAGAAGTGACTTTTCCTTTCAGTAGAACTAATTACATTGCTTCAACTCTTCAAAAGCAAAATCAATTTTACTCTAATTAAATCAACATGGATTTTTATGTTTCTTACAAAAGCTTTTTTCTCTTAGTTTTGAGCCTAATTTAGCATGAAAAATAGAGTTGGTTGGGACTACTGTTGTTGATAGTCATGTTTATGATGATGGCACTTAAGTAATCCAACCAGGATCAAAGCTCCACTGTAGGAGATACTGTACAGATGCATAACAGTAGGCACACACTGCCCTAAACAGTTTATTATCTGAAAAAGCAAAACAAAAAAAAATGCAATGAAATGGAACACAAATGAAGTTATCAATATGGTTATAAGAAGTATCACAGAGAAAAAAAATAGAGGAAAGAAGGATGTAAAAGAGGTGTGAGACAGAAGGAAAAATGTTCTTACAGGAAAATCTGAGAAGTCACACAGCGAAAGGAAGTGGACAAGGTAGTATTATAGAATGAGGAGATCCAGAGAATCTAAAAAGATAATCTTGATTTGTCTCTGAACAAAAATAAAGTTAATAAGAATCTTTAGGTCTCACATGCATAGGTATTATGACCATAAATGCACCACCAAGAGTATTTTAACATTTACTTAAATGATTTACTCCTTTTAGCTTTAGAGGGTAACAATATGCAAAAAAAAAAAAAAAAAGGGGGGGGGTTACAGTCCTCTGTGAAAGAAAAGATGGCAACAACTCTTTGGGGAGAATGAGTAAGATGGATAGCCTTGAACAGTTGTTGCTCTTGTTAGTGGAACCTCATTTTTTTCGTAGAAGATAAATGAGACAAATGATAAACATACTCAAAAGGGAGAGGAGGGCCGAGACAAATAATAAAAATGTCTGCTTTTCTCCTGAACCAAGTTTCAAACAAGAGTTGGCAGTGACTAAATAGAAAAGTAGGTGCTAACTCTTATTTACAGCTTGATTCAGGTCTAAGAGAGAAATAACGAGCATGCTTGCACACAAGTCTTCCAGTCCATCTTTTCTGTTATCTGAAATAATAAGTTCATTTATGTTTTTGGTTTGTTTGTTTGTTTAACATTTACAAGCACTATAATGTAACATGTAGGACTTTCCTAAAGCCTGTAACAGAAGAATGCTGAGAAGAATCATATTTGCTGCCCTCTATCTTTATTATACATTAGGTCTATGTTCCACCCACTTCAGAGGCTGCTCTGCCATGTATTACTGAGTGCAATCATGTGCAAACTTAACATAGTGTTTTCTTTAAATTATTTGTATTTGCCAAATATTATGTTAAGATCAAAGATGAGTAATAAGCTATTTTGAGAAAAATACTGAAATAACATGACAACTATTAGCCAGAGTATTATTGCCTTTATCTGTCCTGATTTAACAGTTACAGTAGTCTTAATAAACTCATTAACTCTTTTTTGCAAGATATGTATTTAGCCAGTAGCTCTGTTAATTGGGAAAAGTTTTAAGACAAGGTAGTATTTCTGCAAGGGATAAGATCTGAAAGCAAAATCGATTTATAAAAGGTAAATGTGAAGCTAATTTGCAAGACAGAGTAAAGATCATGATGCAAAGCTCAAACTGCCCAAATTAAGATATTTTCATAATTTACCTTCCAATGTATTATATGTAATTCTTTAATATGACCAACAGTTTCAGTATAAATGCACATATATCAGTATAAGTGCACACTATATGTTTGACTTCCATATGTCATTGCCCAGACAGCTATTCAGCAAATTATTCTGAATCTACACAAAAGGATTTCTTTCTCTTTGAAAAACAGGGATGCTTTTATAGAGACAAACTGCAGATTAGTTCTAACTCTTGGCCTAGACCTAGTGAACAATCTGTATCCAATGGGCTTAATTTAAAAGAGAAGTCCTCTTGTGAAGTACAGTCTTAGTGGGAATTGGTAATCCAGTTCAGATTAATCTAAATGTCTCAGCAGGGAAAATACCATTTTAGCTAACAGAGAAATTAGAACTATATGTTACTTCCTCAAGAAATTTTTTATGCAGTTAGTGTTCATGATAAGTGAGCTCACTGATGTGAAAAAGGATTTGAATGGATTTGATTCCATTAGCCTTAATAGGAGTTATATGTGCAAGTGTCCCATGCATCAGGATGCCATGAGAGTGTCAATTGGATAAGAAAGTCTTCTTCTTATGAGGAAATTGTTAGTTCCTCACAGTAACAAGGCAGCAAGAGAAACTTACAGATGCCTAACAAAATGCTTTCTGAGCGCTATTTGATTGGTATCTGTGACTGGTGCCTCTGACTGAACCGTAAAATGCCAGCTCTTAGAAAATGCTGTCGCCCTCTGTGTCTGCACAGGACTGCCTTAACTATGTAACAAAAATTATTTCTAATCCATAGGGTGGCTATTACACTGAGAATGTTAACAAAGGGTTACTAAGTGTATTTCAGCCACACTTCAGATTTTCTTCTGTATGTAAAATCTATGGTTTTACCAAAAATACTGTGTAGCACATTTGGAAATGTTCAGACTAAAAGTATCCAAACAAATGTGTTAGCTATTTCAATATAGTGCTTAGTTGGCTGCAAACATAAAATGAAAATCTCTAGGCAACTTTTAGACTGGAAAAAAAAAAATAGGCAAGCAGGTTAGTATCGAAGCAGCTAAAAGGATGTCCTTTGACTTTACTCAGAAAGTAGTTGTCATTTCTCTAATTCGCACTGTAACTTAAAAGCTCCCTATAGGTGTTTTAGCTAATCATTTTCCAAAATCCTTGAATATATTTTGTTACCCATGGAACATGGGTATATGAAAAGAACATGGTTTTTAATGTTGCAGTTTTATCATAAAGATAGGAACAAATCTTCTATGAGATCAGCAAAGAGAAATCTCTTCTTTAGTTCCAGAGTAATGGAAACACCAATGTTTTGTGATTGATGATGGAGGCAACCTGATAGCTTAGTTGCTACTCGTTTTACTGGCTAGTATAGGTAGACTGTGTGGCAGTATAACTTCTGACACTCTGTAGGAAAAAGAGGCAGTTATGCAGAATGCATCTAAGAATAAATTTGAGAGCTTGAGGAAGTCTTTATTACTTTTAGTTAGTTAGTTTTGACACGTCAATACTATATAAGAAACTGAATCTGCCACATAGATGGTATCATGGTGTGACACAGATGAAGTGTTTTCATTTAAAAATAGATTATTTGGGACATTGGTAAATGGGTGCACAATCTTGCTTCCTTATGACATCATCTAGCCCATCTCCAATTGAAAACAAGTACTTCTAAAAAAATTTACTTAGGACTTCCTTCTACATATCTTACAAAGTTACTTTCTGGCTTCCAAAAGGTCTAACTTCCCTCAAGGTGAATTTTCAGGTGCATTTACACACTATGAATAAAAAAAAGTCTGACATGAAAGGAAGGACATGTAACAGGAAGTCATTAAGCTGGAGTTTAAAATATTTATGTGCTAACAATGAGGGAAGTGGTTGAGTCACCATCCCTGGAGGTATTCAAAAGATGTTTAGATGGAGAGCTTAGTGATACGGTTTAGTGGAGGACTTGGTAGTGTTAGGTCATAGGTTGGACTAGGTGATCTTGAAGGTCTTTTCCAACCTAAATGATTCTGTGATTCTGTGATTCTGTGATATCTGACTCCTACTAGGATTCTGAACAGTGCACAGATGAACCTTATATCCAAACATCTAAATACCTCTGAAAATGTTGTTCAATCCTTAAAAATTTTTAATGTAGAAATAAATAGCAATGGAACTGCTGCTCTGATCATCATAATAATTTCCATTTTGCATCAGATAAAATCTTGCCTTCTCAAATTAAATTGAAATTGCCACAGAGTATCAGTTTGCCACAGTGCATCAGAAAACCTAACCATAGAACAAGGTCCACTTTGCCACATGGTAGAGCAGTTCTTCAGTAGAGGAAGTCTTCCTGTTCTATTCATTGATGTATTAAAAAGTCAGTTCTGGACAGAGATCTCCTTAGAGAAATGGGGTATGTTATAAAGTAAGATGGTAAGAGCTTCTCATTGCTTATTATTTCTAAGGAAAAAAATGATGTCTATAATACTGCCAGCCATCGTGTTCTCTCATTAGAAACGACATCAGAACCAGAGTGAAAAATTCTTATCTGTAACTCTGGTCTTATTTACAGATATGTTTTAAAGCTTCTGCAATCAGTATGCTTGAATGGATTTTTGTCAATTTCCCTAAGAGTGAAATTTTACAGTGTGCAAATTGCAACTTCTTTTACAGAGAAAATGATTGATTGACCACAAATATTAGGCATTGTTCATGATCAGCTACTCCAAATCATTCAGCTTCATGAAATAAAGTATTAGCTTGTCTAGTATTATCCAGTAGAAAACATAACAGAGAAGCTAGCTGTTCACAAGGTATTATATGTCCTTCTTTTACAACCTCACTCATTGTACTGATTTGACATGTTGATATAAGGGTATTTTGAAAACTTTATTTCATTTTTGAATGAAAATAGGTTATAGGTTTCTTTCGTGACCATGAACAAGTTAAAGTTTCTCTTTGATTCATTTCATCATCTTAAGCTGGGAATATTGATGCATTCCTCTAAGCTTTATCTTAGACTACAACTCTTCAGGGCAGAGACTGCCTCTTATTATGTGTATGTACAGTGCAAAATATAATTAGGCCACTGCTTTGACACAAGCCTCCAGACAAAACAGAAATGTCAAAAACCACATTACAATAATAACAATAATGATAATATTAATAACACATTTTTACATGGAGCTTACATTGACTACAGTAGTCTCTGGATTGAATGAAACCTACAGTGCTTTTTTAGAGGTAGCTATGAATTTAGTGGAATCTTGCAATTTTGCTTATCTTTTTGCTTTTTTTTGTGTGTGTTTTACTTAGGGAAACTTAAGTTTTTCTTGTGTGGAGCCACATACAGTGCCTGTCTTTTTCAATGCCACCAGTTACCTTGAGGTTCCTGGTCGCCCAAGCCAGGATCTGTTTTCAGTCAGTTTCCTTTTCCGAACCTGGAACCCCAATGGACTTCTTGTCTTCAGCAACTTTGCAGATGGCCTGGGCAATGTTGAGATTGACATTAATGAGGGCAAAGTCAGCGTTCACATCAACGTCACCCAAGTCAAGAAGAACCGAATAGACATCTCATCAGGTAAGTGTTTTTTTCTTTTTTTTAATTGATATAATTTTTGTTTAAAAGTATCATGGACATCAAAATTGGAACAATTGCTTTGCAAAATTTAAAACTGAAGTTGCAACAGTATATTTATTTGTACTGAATCAAATCCTTTATTGTGTGTCTCAATGAGTAAGAGGTAGAAAAAGAATAACACAGTTGTTAGATTAAAAAAGAAGACAAAAGTATTCTTATTCTGTGATCAAAACCAGAAGACATACCACCCTTTGCCTGTGAGAAACTGTTGCTTCTTATTTTCTTTCTGCCATCAGTCTTTCAGTCTTCTCTGCAAAAACATTTGGTTTCAACAGGGGAGAATAGTATCCCCTTGCAGAGAGTAACCTAATAAGAAAGAAGCTCTCTCTCAAAACAAAACAAACAACAACAACAACAAAACAAAGCAAGCGGTTTTAACCACAAGACTGGTATGAAAAATACCATGGCATTTTCTAAATATGCTGCAGAGTCATGCTGGAGAAGTAACAAAGCTTTCAGTACCTGTCTAAGGAAGTTCTGGAAAATACTGTGTAAAAGAATTATACATCATTAGGTTTGCTTCTGGAAAGTAAGGTGTGTGTTCATTTCAGTTGATAAGCCTTTTAAAATTACTTGATGCATCCCAGGGTCCTGAGTGAACTGGCTGACGTAGTTGCCAAACCATTCTCCATCATATTTGAAAAGTCATGGCTGTCAGGTGAAGTCCCTGGTGACTGGAAAAAGGGACACATCACACCCATTTTTGAAAAGGGTAGGAAGGAAGACCCTGGGATCTACTTACCAGTCAAACTCATCTCTGTGCCTGAGAAGATCATGGAACAGATCTTCCTTGAAGCTATGTTAAGACATATGGAAGATAGGGAGGTGAATTGAGACAGCCAACACGATTTCACAAAGGGCAAATCATGCATGACCAATCTATTGGCCTTCTATGATGGAGTGACTACATCAGTGGACATGGGAAAAGCAACTGATGTCATCTACCTAGACTTCTGTAAGGCCTTTGACATGGTTCCACACAATATCCACACAATATCCCCTGCCCATGGCAGAGGGGTTGGATCTAGCTGATCTTTAAAGGTCCCTTCCAGCCCAAATCATTCTATGATTTTATGCTTTTGCTAAATTGCACTTTCACTCTAAATACTTCATGGGCATTTCTGGATCATCTGTGGCTAATATGCTGTTTGCTATGTCATGTGAATTAACATATTTTGTTTGCAAAGGCATGACCTAATTATGATTTGGAAAGACAAGGTTGCTCACAAATAGGTCATGCTACACACACACACACACACACACACACGCACAAAAATTGTTTGAAACAATGTATATGTCAACCTAGTTACCTAGCCAAATAATGTCTTAATTCTATGGCAAAAGTATTTCAGTCTTCATCAATAGCATTGACTGGAATGAATGACAATGTTTTTATGTCTACTGTTTGATTTAGTATGTGAAAATATGTTGTCTACGTAGTCAGTGATATAAACAGGGACCCAAGGAAAAGCAAAAGTATGATTTTTTTTTTTTAATAAGAAAATGTTAAACAGGAAAGTAACATTTCATTTGGGAAGTGGATACCTTTGGAAGCTTTCTCTTTTCACCCTATTAATAAAATAGAGCTGAGCGTAAGATGATTTGAATTGTTTTAAAGATAGAAGTGAATGAAATATGAATAGTAATAACTAGAAATCAGAATTAACCCGTTTTGCAAAATGAATATTTTTAATGAAAAATACATCAAATTTTCTTCCACCATTACAATTTTTTTTTGAGCACAGAAATCAATACAGTAGATTACAAGTTGGTGTTTCATTGCCTTGCTATATAAATACCCTCATGAAAGAATTAAGTACAGGTTTGGTTATACTCTATGGTCTTGAACAAGAATGTTTTTTTTAAGGTGCATGCACATTGTAATTAGAAAAAAACTCTTCCCACTCAAAATTCCAGCTTATAGAGAGAAGTGACTACCTATGATACTTGTTCATGAGCTTCCTTGTACCTTTTTGGTCCCAGGAAGATTTCAGTGTTGATTATTTCTCAAATATTATGAAAGATAAAGATTTTACCCATTTGCTACTAAATCTGCCCAGTGGTTATACTGTTATGAAACCATGTTCAGATTCCATTAAGTATGCATAGTGGAAGGTAAACACACATGGAAAATGCTGAAAGGCTTGTTTTAGTTTCTTCAGATCTTCCCCTACAACAACAAAAATTTCCCAACTCCTATGATGTAAGACCAGACTTCATATTCTGAATTTATTCTGAAATACTCTGAATTAAATATTCTTCAGAGTAAATCTTCTCAGTCTATGTAGTCAGTTCACATAATATCCCAAGGATC
This sequence comes from Anseranas semipalmata, assembly GCA_013399115.1. Classification (NCBI taxonomy): domain Eukaryota; kingdom Metazoa; phylum Chordata; class Aves; order Anseriformes; family Anseranatidae; genus Anseranas; species Anseranas semipalmata. The sequence goes on from VXAA01007016.1 coordinate 12,992, forward strand.
ACATGCAGCCATTCATCTGTATAGCCGTAATGCTGTTTTTAGTCTCCATACTTAGTCCATTGTTCTTAGTCCAATATCATAGTTTCAATACCTTAAAGAGTTAGTACTTTCATTTGTTGTTATAGTTTTCACCATAACAAAAAAGAAACATGTATTATTTCATTTTCATTGTATGGACCTTTTATGTTTGCTTAGTTATCCTGTGAAAGCCTTGGTATTTTGTTGCTACTTCTGATTCAGTGCATGTGAAATGAATTGTATGTGTGAATGTAAGTGAGTAAAATATGACATCTGCCAGGGAAGACTGCAGAAGGAATGCCACTGTTTTGAGGCTAGTGTCACAGCAACCTTCTTGTTGCTTTCTTATGCAGGGAGTTAATAGACTTCAGCGTATAACCCTGCTTGTATAGAAGTCAAAGTCATCTGGCTTTGTCACAAAGCTTTCTGACCGTTGCAGTCCTATACATATAAGATGCACACTTTTTCACTGTTTTTTACTTACAGCTGGCAAAGCAGAATTTTCTGTAAAGTCTAGTGTGCAGCCTTTTATGTAACCGCATGTTCAGGGTATGAATAATTTTACTTCTGTCTATTGGGAGATATGTAGAATTAAGCTAACTAAAACTGCAACCTAGTTGCAGGTGTTTTGTGCATTTCATAGCTTTGCTGTACTTATGCTTGCCACCTGTAACAGCATGTTTTTGCTGGAGGAGGCTAAAGTCTCTTAGTCCTTATTCTACACCCATGTCATAATTTACCAACTTCCTTTCATTAGCAGCTTTTAATATCAGCTTTCCACGTTAAAGTGGGTATATCAGCATTTCATTCTGGGACATGATCTAAATCTGGCTGTAGAAATCATTAGTTGAATTAACTGGTAGGAATTACATGAAAGAACTGTATGCTGACATGCAGGTAACAGAGTTTATTACTGCACATTTCTGCACTAGTGATATTGGCGTGGAACAGAGGTCTGTTTTTTTCTGCTTTTCAGTCTCGTAAGATTCCTTAAACACATGAAGGAATCATAAGTTTCCTCCAAAAGCTTCCTAAAATCTGTGCATTGGCTCAAGGAACTCTAACTTAGCATGAGTGGAGTTCAGATAAACAGGAGAGCCTAGTCTTCCAGTATATCAAATATAGTTGGATTCCCACCTTTCTAACTGGTAGGTGGGCACTGCAAACTTCCTTGCTGAACTACTTTATAAAAAGTGCTTTGTGATGCCTGGGAGGGATCAGACTATGTCAAAAAGATTCTTGTTGACTTACCAGAATTGTCATACCTTATCAGCCCAACATGATGTTTAAGGACAGAAAGGCAGCTGTAGTTTTCAATATTTTGATGAAACTTTACAAAAATAAAAGTGAAAAAAAGTGAAAAAAAAGTTTGCAGAAATTGTGGGCAATTCATGGGAATCACGAAGGGGACATTGTTTTGCATTTAATATCACAGAAATTGAGAGTTGCCATCAGGCAGTCTGTTAATAGTTTTCTTTGTACTCCAGAAATCTTTGCCTGCTGTCACCAGTTGTCTGTTCCATTTTTGTCAGGAATAATTTTTTTACAGTGTTAGTAGATCACAGGAAGAGCTTTTAGGTCTTATTTGATGTTATCCTATGGTCTTCTGATAAGTATTTAAAGGGTTCTTCATTTATTTAACCACATGTTCTGCCCACTGAAGGTTTCACTGTATTCAGTTCTTCATGAACATCTCTCAATTTCTTAATCTATTGTCTTCACCTTTATTGGAACTATAAGTCATCTCAGTACTTTATTCTTGGAATATTTAAAATAAAAATAATATTTTTTATTATTACAAAGGTTTTGTGTATCTGAAGCTTCCTCATTGTTTGGTTGGAGTTCCAAATTCAGCCTAAGCATGAGGCATTTCAACAGTCTGTCTGCCTTAGTTCAATGTTTAATTCCATTGTTGCTACTTTTAAAAAATCACAGGTAGTTGATATTAGCATTAACAGTTTCTAGATAACTTTCTGAAGTTCACTTCTTGTAAAAATGCATTTTATTTTCTTCTTTAATTATGTTAGATGCCATGTATCTGGCTGCTTCTTTCACACATTCAGTCACTTTTTCAAGCCTCTGCCTAATCTCTATACCTCTGATTAAAGCATTTATATTTATCTGTATTATGAAAATTTCATGATAGTCATATTTATTTTCCATTAATATGTTGAAAAGAGTCAGGGTGATTACATATTACATATATTGTAGCCTAGTATGTATGATTTTTACATTACCAGAGATTTCGTGTTGACCTGGCAAAGCAGAATCTCAGGATTTACTTGAGATAGCTGTAGCTTGTTTAACAACAGAAAAATGACTAGTGCCTGTTCTGTCTGGGTTTCAGCTTGGTGAATGACATAAGCAATAAAAAGCTTGTTAATAACCAGTGATAAATTTTTGACTATTGATAAAGTGTGCACTCCTTTGCCCATAAAAAAATTTTGATTATAATAGAATATTTTACTTTAATATGAAGCTTAGCCTTCAGTTTTCAGTACATATGAAAGAGAGAAAAATAAGTCTTGAAGACTTACTGTCTTCTATGTGATCTCTCTCCTTTTTCCATGATCTTGCTGTTTGTTCCTTTAAAATAGAGTTCTGAACATTAAAAAATGGCTTCTCTTCCCCACCCAGCATTCTGTTAAATGTTTAGAAAGCATAGTATAGCTATGAACAGACTGGCAAAGCTGTCATACAAAGTCAATGGCCTTGGTTTTGCTTTTTCTTACATTGCTCATTGGTCACTACCACTATTTGATTGCTGACTGTTATATTAATAAATTGCTGTTAGTAAGAGAAAAATCAGGCCCACTGGAAGCTGAAATAAAGAATATTTAATTAGAAGAAATAAGCTACTGACAGTGGAAAATTACACAGGTGAAATAATTAAAGCTTGTATATAAATCAAGAGTTAAACATCCTCATGATTTTTCTCTACAGAGTAAACTGTGATTAATATCTTTACAGTTGTGTATCTCCCAGCATAGGGATTAATAATAGGAGAGAAAACAGTCAAGAGATTTATTTTTACTGCTCCATATAGTTTTGGAGTAAGTTCTACTTTTGGCATCATGAGCATACGTTTGGGGAAACTTACTGGAAATTGCTTTACCCAAGGGAGTGATGGCTGCAATGCTAGGCTGAGAAGGTTAAAGAAAGAAGTGTTCTTGCTTTCTGTAAGAACTTTTTAAAAACAGTCTGATACAGTTTGGCATACCAAAGAATTCTGATATTCTGCTGCAGTTTAAAAAATCATTTAATTTTAGTATATGCCACCTGTTTACCCTTAGAACCTACTCAAAATTTGTGGTCTTAAAATTAGGAGTATGAATTGTTGATGAAGTATTTATTTACAAGCTTTTACATGCTGATGTCTTCTTTCTTGAGCACAGAAGAAATCAACAACTGGAAAATGTCAGACTCCCATGTCTCTCTTTGCCAAAAAAACTGTCACCAAACTTCCAAAAGCCACCTGTAAATGCTGTTCAGTTCATGGTTAAGTCACAGCCTGTGTCCCAATTGCCTTCTTGCCTTCTGCTTAGTTATATCTACCTGTTTCAGAAACTTTATCCAAATTCCTTCCCAAAGAAACCAAAGCTTTATGAAGCTTTTAACACTGAAAAATTGGTAACCCACTAAAAAAAAATGAAGAATATTGCTTTGGCTGAAGAAACGATGGTAGTAACATTCAAATTAGCACTCCTGAGGAATCATGTAATGGCTTCCTGACATTCTTTGACAGTAAACCCTAAATCCCTGTTTTAGTATAGAAAACAAGTTCTGTGCCTCTGGGGAAAAGGCAAAGTTTTCATGCTGGCAGATTCTAAAATAATCTATTAATTTATCAAGCATTTACCTTCTCAGTTGTTGGCTTTTCATAGACTCTTTCAAATCTAAACATAGATCTTTCAAATCTAAACATTCTCTGCTCAACTTAAGTATAACAGGCTCTGTGAAGATCCCCTGGATTCTACCCCAGAGTACAAATCATAAGTCGCTGAAAGGGAACATCATCTCCTTTTGCTCATAATGCCTTAATGGAGAACTTTTCAGTGTCCAAAATCTTCTGCCATTAAATTGAATTCAGCTGCTTGAAGCTACTTTTTTCCTGTTCCAACTCTTATAGTTAACATCTTGTTCTGTATCTCAGCTGCTGCTCAAAGCTGTCTTCAGTTCCTCTTGTCAACCATAAACTTATTAAAACTTGGGATATGAATATCTTTTTGTCATATTTATCCACATTAAATAAATCAGACTTCTCCCCATGGAATCCTTCTGGGAAGCTTTCCACCCCTCTGTCTTTCTGCTAGATGTCAAGTCATCTGAATTACAGTTCATTTATATTTTAGACCTCAGGTTAAGATAACATCCTTGAGTAATAAAATGTTACTGTCTGACAGATCTAAAGTGGTACTTTTCCAGTGAAAATTCCCAGGGGCGTTTATGTGGGAATTGAGAAATACTTTTGCCTCTGTTGCTATATGAAGTTTTAAATAGGGAATGTATATACACAGAGCAAAAGTACACTTCTGGTGGGAAGATAACATTTCCCATCAGGTCTTTCCCATATTACTGATACTAGATAGTAGACCGAACATTAGTAAGTGGAGGCAGATACCTGTGAGGCACTTGTCAGAATGATCAAGACATGACACAAATTCTGTCCATGAAAGATAGCTTGATGACTTAGAATCAGAAGAGTCTGAATATTAATTATTTTTTCTTCCCATACAGCCTCTTTTTGTCTCTCTATTTCTCTGTATGTTTATTTTTTGCCAATGGCTTTAAGCAGTGAATGCAGCTACATGAGTAGGTATTTGTATTTTTGAGTTCCAGAGAACTGAGAAACAGACATACTTCATTATTCTCTTTTACATGGTTTTCTTGTAGTTTGTTTCTGCATCTCAGTACAGTAGACTCTCAAACCAGCCAGAGCAAAGAATAGAGTTCTTGATTGCAGGCTTTTTCTTCTAAGAAAACTAATTAGTTCAAGTTTTTATGAATTCTGCTTCATCAGTCACTGATTTTCACTGGAGAGTTGCCCACCAACCTATGCATTCTAAAATTTAGGTGGTACCATTTTTGGATACTTCACTGTGAGTTATGTAACTGTTGGTTGCACTGGTACCTTGCAAGCATGGAGAAACCTGAGAAAAAAGAAAGCAAACTGTCCTTCTTGACAAACTTCCTAAATTTATACAGTAGTCTGAAGTTCAGTTTACTTGTTTTGGCCTCATTTTCACCTGGGCTATGGAAGAGAGTTAGAAAGGACCTTTGCAGGTCACTCTGTAATTTAATACTGAAAGATGAAATAAGGCCTTTTGCAACTACAATAGTCAATAGCTAAATGGGAATTTTAGCTTTCTAGTGTAAATTATGCCAGTAGAGATGGACAGAACAGTTTGGAAATTTACACTTCTGACTGGTTTTTGATTCAGTAAGTTTGACAGGAGGCAGAATCAATTTTAGTTGCTTTCCTTGTTCCCTTTGCTTACTTCATCCTCATCAGTTATTGCCAGGCAGGATCGAGTCAAATCAGTGAAAATTTTCTTTTGACTTTGATGGAAGACAAGCCCCTTAGTTCTGAACACTACAGTGGTGCCCAATATCATTGAGTTATGTAAAGCAGGTAAGTTTTTACTTACATGGGTCCTCTGTCTGCATATTTTTATTGAATAAAAACTAATTTGAATAGAAATCTCTCTCTGAAGATTGGTTTAGCAAGCTAGGAGTGCTTAGTTAAAATTAGCATTACCTCTTGGATCAGTAAGAAGGTACTGTGAGGAAGGACATGACAAAATACACTTTTTTTTGTGTGTGTGTTTGAAGGTCTTTCAGGACTTGCATGTGCTGATTGAGGTGATTGAGCTTTTTCCACTATTATTTTCCTTTTACTGTAGTAATAAATTAACAAAAGGATACAATAGAGACAAGAGCTGTAAAAGTATTTGTTGTGTTTGTGCACATCCTGACAGCAGTATCCCAAGGGCATGATGGAATATTCATATAATATAAAGTGAGATTAAGGGAATGTTTTCTAATACGTAAATTACTGGATATCAGAAATCTTATGTTCTTTCCTGTAATTTAGTAGTTTGCCAGCTCTGTCTCCTCTTCCATAAAGATGGCACTTTAAGAAAGTCCATTTCTACCAGTAGAAGCAAAGGGAAAGTCAACAGGTTTGGAAGAGTGGCCTGTTACTACTCAATATTCATTGTTTCAGAAAGGAGCTTTAGTGGGTGCAAAAACCTTCTGGGACAAGAAAACAATTGTTTTTAGGGATTAAAAAAAAAGGGGGGAAAAAGAAAAAATACTGGAGACCCAGTCTCCACTTTGTACATAATACTTGTATTGTCTTTACATGTGAAAGTATGTTAAAAGACAGGCTGGGAGAACAAGGGTCTTGAACCATGATATGTGCATTATTGTTGGTTACATGTGATACATCATATCATTTAAAAAAAAATAATGGCACTGAAACTTCAAACGGGGGGCAGGTAACACTGTGCAGAACCAATGTCAAGGTATTATCTATGTAAATTAAAACTCCCAGTGCTACCTTTTCACCTTCTCCAAAAACAAGGAAAAAAATAGATTTTCGTTATTTTAAAGTGGGTATTTTCAGCATTTGCACTTGTAATAAAACCAGGAATACTCTTTCTAGTGGAAATGTCCTTGAAACTTATTTCAGTTTGCATGGAATTTTACACTTTTGTAACGTCTAATCTTATTTATCACTAATCCTTAGGTAGGTGTACCACAATACTGCTAAACACTTACTGAAAAATAATTAAAAGTCATTATAATATCAAATTTTTTTTTTTTTTTTTTTTGGTTGGTTGGGAGGAGAACATGGAACAGGCTTTAATTTATGTCCTGGAAACTGACACTGAGTAACTTCTTTTTCATTGCTGTTCAGGAACCAGGGCAAATAGATTATTATCTGTGACAGGTTTCTGGCAGTCCCTCTTGATTTGACAGTGTTATTTTAGAGAGAAGAGAGAGTCACTTTTGTATATAGTGAAAGGAAAAGTTGTCAAGCATCCATACATATTTTATGCTGCATAAAACTTAAGCGCTAGAAGAAAGATTCTGTTTTCAGTCATGCCATTTTAAATTCAGAGTACTTCTATTGACCTTCAGGTTTACATCAATGGCACAGAATGGCGTCTAGGTCAAAGGCTGAATTTCATTTTTTACATGGGCAAGGCAGCATAGCAGTAACTGTTTTGGTTATTTTTTGGTTAGTACAGTCATGTGGAAATGTGATGTATTTTGGCATTTTGGCATTTTCTACGGACATTGACAGAATTAAAAACAATTTCTATCAGCGTGCTTCCTTGAAATGGCATCATCTATAGTCTGCATTGTCTAGTTGTTGTTTTTTCTTCAGGTTAGTTCACAGGAGCTGCAAAAATAGACCCAAGGGGGGAAAAAAATCTAGTTGTATGTTGATAGCTCTGCCTTTACTTTGGTTTTGAAAAAGATGGTGAATCCCTTCAGGCATTTTTTGCACATTGCTTCTTGCTATTTTCAAATGCTGCTGAAGCAGCAGCACATGAGCACTGAGGTGAAACACAGCAACCAAAGTCCTTTGGATTCTGTAAGCTGAATGGCAGAAGATACTGCCTTTGGAAAGCTTGCTCATTAAGTTTATGTATTTGAGTGAGTGTGTGTGTGTGTGTGGGGGGAAACAAACTACCCTTAATTGCCTTGCTGAGAAGCACCGACTATAAAATACATAGTTTATTTTAATATGAAGCAGGATTTTATGGAAGTTTTTCACTGAGGACAAATACTGAAAATTCTACACATCTCCTTTACAGAATATTTGCTTACTAAAGAAAAACATGTTTAGAGGCATTACTTCCCCTGTATCTTTTCTAAGAAGTACATATATATACAACACTTGAAGCCTCCATTCTTTTAAAATGCAAAAAATGACTTTGGTTTCATTGTTGCAGATTTAAAATAGTGGAATGTCATAATACAAGCCCTCATAAATGAAGATTTAATTCATTAACCTTTTGCACCTCTTTTAACAGCTCTTCTTTTGCATATAGTATAGTTACATTAACACATGCATTAAAACCAACTGCCAAGTGGAATCAGCTTTACCACAGAACAAGCACACAGATTTCTAGCAGAACAAAACAGCCTTTTTAACATTCTAAGGTTGGTACTTAAGCAATTAGCTTTTCAAACAGTAACAGCAATTCACATGTCTCTGGGATCTGGAATTTGCAACACAAGGCTGATGTTACTGATAGCACTGAATCTGGGAAAGAATAATGTGGTGCTGAGGCATGTTTAGGAGACTAAGCCTGTTTCTCTAGTGTTAGCAACAAGTGATATTTCTGATCAAATTTTCTGTGTGATAAAGCTTGTTGTATGTTATACAGAATATCTGGTCCCAGGGGGATGACCTTCATGTATTGAAGCATCCTCCAAAGGCACAGAACTAGGCAAAGCACAGCCCTTCCTTCTTTACCTTCACTGGTGCCTGTTAAACAAATATTTTGTTTTACAGTATAAATATATTGTATAAATACATTTAGGTATTTAAGTAAAATGCATAAAACATAAAAATACATTTTTGAAAAGCCTGAAATTGCATCTTTTCCTAACATTTTCTGCCTTGTTTCATAGGTAGATCAGCATGTTTAAAAACAAGACCAGAAATCATTTTATCAAGTGTTTTTACACCTCAGACAAATTTAGATTGATGGTGATTTTCAAACAGCCAGTTAACAATTATTTCAAGTCTTTGGGATGTAGTCCTGACTCCAATGAAGTTCATGGGTCTTTGCTTGACTTCAGTGGCAATAATCACAGAATCACAGAATCACAGAATCGTTCAGGTTGGAAGAGACCTCCAAGATAATGTTTCATTCAGAACTTTAGCTGTGTTTCCACCAATAGTTTGAATGATATTCTGTTTCCTAGAGAGAAATATAGTCTGTTACTTGTATCCACACTTACATCAGTGTTGTTATACACTTACTATAGGTTTTGCAATCAGAAATAAGTTACAATTGCAAAAAGGGGCTTTTTTTTTTTTTTATCGTTGAAGATTCCTTGAAAGATATACTTTATATATATATATAAAAGACATGCTCACTTTTCTTGATTATGACTAGAAAGGTGTAAAACATTATGATACAACAAATATTCACCAATTCTGTTCCTTAGAGTGGAGAGATAGCAGAGTATTAAACTTCCCTGTATCTGGTACAGTTCAAAAAGAACAGTTCAAATAAAGCAATGGCCTAACCTGTCAGGGTTCCCTGGTAGCCAGTCTTAACTCTTGGAATCCCAAACTCTATTTATTCTCTTTCCTCACAAACAACAGGGCATATTGTTAGAGCAACAATAAGGAATCGTGTATGTGCAATATAATACAACATATCCCATCAAATTTACAAGTAATCTTCTTACAAGACTGCTCAGGATGCATAGGGCCACATAAAAGAATGTTATTTGGAAAAAAAAAAAAAAGTCCCCAAAATTTTGAAAGCTAGAGAGTGCTGTTTTGTTAACAGACAATTCAAAAAAAAAAAAAAAAAAAGCAAGACATTGCTAAAACATTTTGTTTTCCTTTGGGAAGATAACATTGGGTTATTTGTTTTTCTGTTGAACAAACTTGGAGCACAAAGAGTATAGTTACCTCTGCTTCCTTCTATTTCTTTCTTGCTTTGATCAGCCCAGTAAAAACTGTGCGTTTCAGCTTTTGTTTATAGCAAAATGCTGTCATGACTGTTACGTTTGGTTTATCTTTCTTTTATTTCTAATCTCTCCTAATGCAGGCCTTCTAGTCTTGGGCCCTTCACCTTTAGCTGCTTAAGTGGGGAATTTTATAGCTCCATTTTTGACTAGAAGTAATTACTATAACTATATTGCTACTACTAACTAATATTGCTTCTAATAATAAATAGTTATGTTACTAGAAGCATTATAATCCAACCTCCCCATATGCCAGTCAGTCACATTTGAATTTTGAGTGCTGTTGCTTCCTCATGTTAGGAACTTGTAATCAGTGTTATTAGACTCCTTAAGGCTATTTTATAATTAGAATAAGGTTTTGACTTTTAAATAATAATAATAATAAGTGCAGAAGCAAATATCTGAAGTATGACCATCCCAGAAGAAAGATAATCTTACTCAGTGCAACAGGAGCTCTGCAGCTGAATCCAATGTCTTTGGGTTTTTTCTTTTGTAGAATGAGTGAGCATCCTTTTTGTTTTCTGAAGGCTTCTTCAGGTATTTTCAAGTCTCCCTGGCCATTCCCATGACAGGGGATCAAAGACATTGTAGCTAATATTTTTTCAGTAACTTTTTATTGAACAAACATGGGATAGGGGAATGCAGCAACTCCACGGAAAACTTTGCTTTTTTTTTTTTTTT
>VXAA01007016.1:23427-37257 GCA_013399115.1 Anseranas semipalmata
TTTTCTGAGCAAAGTGTGTTTCCAGGATCTTTAAGGTCTTGCTTGGTGCCACTGAAGTTCCATGATTCTGTGTGAGATTGGGCACAAAAAGGTTCCACAAAGGAAAGAGCAATTAGATGTAAAATGTAACTGTATACTGAGGCAGATTGAGGTGGAGAGAGGAATTAATTGTAGATCAATGATGAATAAAGGTTATGGCAAATAAGCTTTTTATATGTAGATAAATATATATCAATACTTTATTTGTTATGTATCTTATATTGCTAGCTCGACAGAAAGCTAGAAAATAATGTGTTAGTTTATTGCTCCCTGACTTTACTAATTCTTTCCTCCCTTGCTTTATGGAGGCTTTTATTCTGCTCTGGTTTGTTAACTGAGCTGTACTCACTTATTTATCAGTTGCTTCAACCTCCTTAGAAGTTTTCTCACGTATGTTGCTAAATTCCAGTTGACAAATATTCAGAGAAAATAAGCTTTGTTTATGTACAATCATTTGCCATGTACAAACAAGTGAAGCAAATAGCTTAGCTATTTTTACCTTTTAAAGTTTTTTTTTTTTTTTTTTTTTTTTTTTTATGGAAATGTTCTGAGGCCCAGTATAGTATGCCTTAGATTCTGTCCTTAGAACAATGTCAGCACCAACATTGAATATAAAAGTCCAAGAGGACAAGAGAATTACAGAGTACTAGCTAAATACTAGTAGTTTTGTTTTTGTTTTTGTTTTTGTTTTTGTTTTTTAAAGGTGAATTAAACATGTAGCTCTGTGTTTTGTTTCTTAAAGTAAATTCAGTTCTCACGGAAGTTTTCTAAACAGCCATGAGGATATATTCTCATCAACTTCTAATGGAAAAAAAAAATCCAACAAGCTTGAAAGAATTCTGTAATGTTTCAGAAATGTGTTTTAAATGATAAACAGAAAAACATTAAGTGCAATTCAGTACTAATGTTACTTTTATGTTCATAGCGCTTTAGCTGTCTCTTTCTTATATCATATTTTATAGGCACAAGAGGAAGTTTTTCTTTTATTTTAAATATCTAAAAGTACATTTATCTGTTCAGTTATGTCACCCAAATCTTGCTAAGAAGAATTATGGAATAATACTTTTGTTTGTTTGTTTGTTTTTGTATTTCTGTGTGTGTGTGTGTGTGTGTGTGTCTTTGTGTCTGTGTGTGGAATTCATTATGGCTTGGTTTTGTTTTGTTTTCAAAAAATATATGTATTGTCATTGAAGTTATGAGCAAGCTAATGGTGTAAAATTTAAGAAAGAACTCTTACATTATTTTAAATTTAAAATAAATTGTATTCTTAATTAGTGTTCCAAATTTGCTGGTTATCATTGACATCCTTACAACAGAGCTAAATAGAATGAAATCATCCCATTCAATAGCTGAAGTTCAGTTTGGATCAAAACTTCCAGCTCAAATCTGGTTTTGTCATTTGGAAGTGTTAGCAGGTATGTAGGTACCCACAATCTTAAGCAAACATGAAATTTTGTTAATTTAAAGTTCCGATTAAGCTGAACCCCTGAACTACCAAAGGGATATGAAACATTGCAATAGAACAATTTTTTGCCCTTTCTATTTAGTGATTCACACATCTAGGCATACAGAAGTCTGAAGTAACAGTGTAGTCTAGTGTTCACTCAAAAACAGGGTAATCACATGGGAAAATTGTTAATATGTTATTTTGAGTTCTTGAGCACCCTAGTAGCTGCCAAATACCCTCAGTTCACACTGGAAACAGTAGAAATTGAAGGCCTTTTGTACATTGCAGAGCAGAGCTCAGGAAGAATCTGATGCTGCCACATCCAGTACTGAAGTCAAACTGTCAGGCCAAGTTAAATCCAGTAAGAATTTGAGTCTGATGGCTTCTAAGAAAGGTGTTGCAATATAACTTGATTTTTTTTTCTTAATTATTTAAAAGTTACTCTGCACATTATCTAAGTGCAACAGCAAAGGTCCAAGGTCCTTTCCCCTTACCATTCATCGCAGCTTGCACCACATCAGTGATGCTTGTCTGATGCTTGTCAGTACTGTCAGGACTCACTGCCTGCCTCTGGAAATTCTATTTTCAGTTTATTCCATATTCATTTAATTTAAAAGTGGGAGGAAAGGGGAAGAGGTGGGCAGCAGGGCTCAGAAAGCCCTTCTTCAGGATGTCATCAGTTATCATCTGATCCTTTAAGACTTAACCTGACAATTTAAACAAGAGAGAGAGAACTCTTTGGTTTGAAATTTTTGCATTGCAAAGAGCTGGTTGATGATATAAAATTTGAATAAGATCTGCAGTTTGATACTCTTTACAATTTCATTATTTTTAATATGGAAATTAAGTTGGAGTGGAAGTACTGCTACCTCAAAAAGAAATATAGCATGTATTTTCTACCACATTGGAATTAACAGAGAGAAAGGGGTTTTTGTATCAATAGAATGTGATTTATATGCTATGACCAGGTGAGTCTCACAAATCTTACTGCAATCATGCAGCAAAAATAAAAGCTCTTATTCATTTCAAATTAAATATGAGCTCAAAATTTTGTGTCTTGCCTTCTAGTCTGTTACAGAATCATTAACCTAATTAAAAATCTGGTGTGTCAGATTTTCTGCTCCAAATAGGGCATTTAAGAAGGGTTCTCACTGTCCAGGGTAGACCTCTGGTAGAGATTTAACAGTGTTATGCCACCTGCACTCTTGAGAGACTGCCTGGCTGACTACAAGAAAATGCCAGCTGTTGCTCATTCTCATGTGCCAGGAATCCCCTCACACTACTCTGAAAGAGAAAGGGAGTGATATTTCAGAAGCTGCAGGAAAATAATTCATTGGCACTAAATTGCCAAACCTGCAAGAGCCATTGAGGTAATTATACCATGGAGAAATTTCTTCAACACAAAACAAAACAAAACAAACTAAACTAAACTCTTAGCTTCTACAGATATAAGCTCTCATGTTAAAACAAAGATTTCTGCAATTCCCACTCATCTAAAAAAAAAATCCAGCCTGTTTAAGCACTCTTAAAAGTTAAATATTCTTGAGGGTACCCATGCACATATAGAAAGTCCTTATCTTCTTTATTGCATTTTCTTTAAAATCAATGGTCAGTGCAATTCCTCATGCTTTTCATTGATGTCAAAGCAAGCAGTGTCCTTGGGATTAAACATTAAGAATTTTTCTTAATACTGTTCTTTGTCATTGAAGAAATTCCTTACACATAAGATGTGAAGGAGTTGTAGCTCTATGGAAAGCTAAAAGGAATGTGAGTCTTTACCTCTTTCTCTTCCTACCCTTATTTTAGCTCAGAAAGAAATATTAAAAAAAAAAAAAATAGAGATGCAGATATTTTACTCCCTCATGACGAAGTTAACCGATAACTTCAAAAATTGTTGCACTAATAAAATTACTGTGGGAATAATCCATGATACTCTGTACTGCATGGAAGATGGACATGGTTCTGGCAAAGTGCTCAGCTCATCCTTGTGTATTTCAGCATTCATGAAGTGTTTTAGGCTGTTGAAGGACAGCCTAAAGTTCTCCTGTTCAAGGAGAATTTGTTTTGTGCTTGTTTTCTCTTTCTTAATTAAGAATGAACTTAATCCAATTTTAATGTTGCAAAATCACGCATTAAGAAGTTGTTTTCTCTTGAAAATATGCTGAGCTATATTTCTTGTCCTGTGCCACCTTATTCAGTCCTAAAATGATTTTCAAAATAGTAACTGTAATGGAAAATTCCACATACACTATGCATAACATCACCAAATTTCATGTATTTGCTTTATGTATCTCCTCACACAGCCAGGATATCTTTTACTAAGGTTTATCTTTCCAGAATCAAATAATTAGTATAAATAAATAAATTAAACACACAGGTTTGTCATTATTATTTATCATTATGAGAAACATGTTGCACTTTGAAAAATATTCCTAAGAGAATTCTTAATTTGTTTTTCATAAACTGATAATTGTTATATTGGATTGTGTTATAATTACCCAATTCATCAAAAAGCACTAACATGATCAAATTCTTCTTGCAATGTACAAGCATACAGACAGATGGGAAATATATCAATTGAAAACCTGTCCTATGAATGTGAATTTTTAAGAGATTTTTCAGATTTTAATGGGTTTTAACAGAGTATTTACTGTTCAGTATCTTTTTCTGTATTTCTACTTCATCCATCATCTGCAGCCTGACATAGTGCCACTCTTCTGAGTCATTCTGGAAACGAATCAGGAAAACCCAAGTCATTACTCAAGCAAAGCAAATGTAGAAGGTGGGGGAAGATGCAAGGAGCCAAACTAAAGTCTAATAAATTATGTTGGAAACTTCAGATCTCTCTAACTTGGGTTTTGAAGGTACCAGAGAAGTTTATCCACCAGTTGGTAACCCTTTAGGCTCAGTATTCCTGATGTCTATGTGACATACAGATTATCTAGATTCTCAGAATTTTTACAAAGACAGAAGAAAGAAAAGGTCACAGGTTTTTTTTTGTTTGTTTTTTTGTTTTTTTTGTTTTTTTTTAGTTACACAGATTATGAATCTAAAGGCTTTAGGAGAATATATTATCCAACAATAAAAGTCTGTGCCTGGAGCTGAGTGTCCTGTAAAACAAAATTAACAGGAGTATTACAAAATGAGAAGTTTTAAAAAACCATGCACCCAGTCTTTGCACTTTGTGAGAAGTTAAAACTGCTGTATTTTAAGTCTTCTCATTTTCTTTGCTTTTGGTTTCTGAGAAATAAACAGCATATTGTGGTGATTTCTTCAGTGTGTTATGTTTTAGTGGTAACTGAGACACTCTTGTAATCGCTTTTATCCAGGAACTGTGTCCATCAGTAAAGTCTAAGATACATTAAAATGTGATAAAATCAAAAGAGGCTGGTGGCACAAATATTTCTGTCTTTTGTGACGGCTGGGAGGAATATGTACTACTTGTGTTTCTTGCTAAGTTCCCAGAGGAATATGCTTTTTCTACTACTGGTTTCTTATTCTTCAAAAGGCAAAGTAAGTGAGAAGAATCTTACATTTCAGAAAGCATGAAGAGAATGGATATCAGGCTGTGGGTTGCAGAGGCCAGATGATTTACCCAGACATTTTCAGCATTCAGTGAGAGCCATATATTACAGACTGGCAGTATCAGGTGGGAGTTGCTCTTTGGAGTGTAAAGCTGAAAGAAAGCTTATTTTCTTCAGCAGCAGGGAGCAGGATTAAAAGATGTATATATGGAGGGTGGTGGAGGAAGATGGAATAAAGAGAATGAGAGGATCTTTTTATAAGGAACACTGAAGATGAATCTTCTTACAACTAGGCTTAGATGAAACCTATTATTTCAATTAATTTACTACTTGGTAGCTGCAACTTT
The DNA here is from genome assembly GCA_013399115.1 of Anseranas semipalmata. Classification (NCBI taxonomy): domain Eukaryota; kingdom Metazoa; phylum Chordata; class Aves; order Anseriformes; family Anseranatidae; genus Anseranas; species Anseranas semipalmata. The sequence goes on from VXAA01007016.1 coordinate 28,785, forward strand.
CTTTCAGCTTAGTCGTTAGTACTAGCATGTTACTAGCAGTGTAGTTATGGATATGCTAGATCAAGTATAGGCAAATCGCCTAACAGCATTAGTTACCAAGTTTGAGGGGTAATTTTTATAACCCACACTGAGCTCCATAACGTCAATTATACTGATAAGTAGTATCCTACAACGTTCACTTAGTTTATATATAAATGCTTGATCATATAATCATCTAGGTTGAAAGAGACCTTCAAGATCATCAAGTCCAACCATCAACCTGACCTACTGAGTCCCATCACTAAACCATGTCCCTTAGTGTTGCATCCACACATCCCTTAAATACCTCCAGGGATGGGGAGTCCACCACTTCCCTGGGCAGCACGTTCCAATGCTTAACCACCCCCTCCGTGAAGAAATTCTTCCTAATACCCAATCTAAAACTCCCTGACACAACTTGAGACTGTTTCCTCATGTCCTATCATTTGTCACCTGAGGAAAGAGACTGGCACCCTCCTCGCTGCAACATCCTGTCAGGAAGTTGTAGACAGTGATGAGGTCTCCCCTCAGCCTACTCTTCTCCAGACTAAACAACCCCAGTTCCTTCAGCTGCTCCTCATAACCCTTGTTTTCTAGTCCCTTCACCAACTTCATTGCTCTTCTCTGCACATACTCGAGCAACTCAATGTCCTTCTTGTACCGAGGGGCCCCAAACTGAACACAATATTTGAGATGTGGTCTCACCAGTGAGTACGAGGGGACAGTCACTTCCCTAGTCCTGCTGGCCACACTATTTCTGATGCAGGCCAGGCTGCTTTTGGCCTTCTTGGCCACCTGGGCACACGGCTGGCTCCTGTTCAGCTAACTGTTGACCAGCACCTCCATGTCCTTTTCTGTTGGGCAACTTTCCAGCCACTCTTCCCCAAGCCTGTACTGATGCATGGGGCTGTTATGACCCAAGTGCAACACCCAGCACCTAGGCTTGTTGAATGTCATGTGATTGGACTTGTCCCATCAATCCATCCTATCGAGATCCCACTGCAAAGCCTTCCTACCCTCAAGAAGATCAACAGTCCCACCTACCTTGGTATCATCCACAAACTTAGTGAGGGTGGACTTGATTCCCTCATCCAGATAATTGATAAAAATGTTAAACAAAACTGGCCCCAAGACTGAGCCCACTGGTGACCAGCCAGCAACTGGATTGAACTCCATTCAGTGGGACCCTTTGAGCCCATCCATCCATCCATCCATCCATTCAGTTCTTCACCCAGCAAACTGTTCACCTGTCCAAGCCATGAGCATCCAGTTTTTCCAGGAGAATTCTGTGGGAAATGGTGTCAAATGCTTTGCTAAAACCGAGGTAAACAATGGCCTTTCCCTCAGCTACTAAGTGGGTCATCTTGTCATATAAGGAGATTAGGTTAGTCAGGCAGGATCTGCCCTTCATAAACCCATGCTGGCTGCTTCTGATCACCCAATTGTCCTGTATGTGTCCTGTGATGGCACTCAAGATGATCTGCTCCATAACATTCCCTGAGGTCAGACTGACAAGCCTGTAGTTCCCTGGATACTCCTTCCTTCCCTTCTTTAGTTTGGAGTCACATATGCTAACCTCCAGTCACCTAGGACCTCCCCAGTTAGCCAGGACTGCTGGTGAATCATTGAAAGTGTCTTGGTGAGCACTTCTGCCAGCTACTTCAGTACCCATGGATGAATCCCATCTGGCCCCATAAACTTGTCAACATTCAAAACATGGAGGAGGTCACTTACAGTTTCCCATTGGATTACAGGGGCTTCGTCTCACTCCCTGTCACCACCTTCCAACTCATGGGGCTGGGTACCCCTTTGAACAATTGGCCTTGCTAATAAAGACTGGCACAAAAAAGTCATTAAGTACCTCAGCCTTATCATCTTTCATCACTACATNTGGGGCTGGGTACCCCTTTGAACAATTGGCCTTGCTAATAAAGACTGGCACAAAAAAGTCATTAAGTACCTCAGCCTTATCATCTTTCATCACTACATTTTCTCTCACACCCAGTAAAGTGTGGAGATTCTCCTTAATCCTACTTTTGCAGTTGATGTATTTCTAAAAGTATTTTTTAATTGTCTTTTACTGCACTAGCCAAATGGAGTTCCAGCTGGGCTTTGGCTCTTCTAATTTTCTCCCTGCACAGATTGAAAACAGCTGTATATTGCTGCTGGGTTGCTTGCCCCTTCTTCTAGTGGCATAAACTCTCATAAACTCTCTTTTTCTTCCTGAGTTCCAGGAGAAGCTCTCTGTTCAGTCAGGTTGGTCTTCTCCCCTGCCAGCTCAACTTTCAGCACATGGTGTGCTTACACATCTTTGAATGAAGTACAGATATGTCTGTAGTGACTAAAATAAGAATGTATTTGACCAAAACTGCTATGTGTTCTTACATGTACACCTCATATGTATAAATTGTCTCTACTTTGGGCATCTGGAGAGGTCCCAGTCAACTGGAAGCTGGCAAATGTTGTCCCAGTTTTCAAGATGAGTAAGAAAGAGGACCCTGGTAATTACAGGCGTCTCAGTCTCACTTCAGTGGCTGTTTGTCCTGGTTTCAGCTTGGATAGAGTTAATTTTCTTCCTACTAGCTGGTATGGTGCTGTGTTTTGGATTTAAGATGAGAATAATTCTGATAATGCACTGATGTTTTAGTTGTTGCAGAACAGTGCTTACGCTAAGCTAAAGACTTTTCAGCTTCTCAAGTTGCCCTGCCAGCGAGGACGATGGGGGTGCACAAGAAGCTGGGAGGGGACACAACCACGACAGCAGACCTGAACTGGCCAAAGGCATATTCCATACCATATGATGTCTTGCTGAACAATAAATATGGGGGGAGTTGGCCAGGGGGTGGGAGGAGGTCACTGCTCAAGGTCTGGCTGGGCATTGGTCAGCAGGTGGTGAACAATTGCATTGTGCATCACTTGCTTTGTATGTTCTTTTGTCATTATTATTATTCCTTCTTTTTCTGTCCTATTAAACCGTCTTTATCTCAACCCATGAGTTTTTACCCTTTTTTTTCTGATTTTCTCCCCCATCCCACTGTGGGGCAGGGAGTGAGTGAATAGCTGTGTGGTGCTTAGCTGCCTGCCAGGTTAAACCACAACACTGTTAAAATTATGGAGAGGATTATTCTGGGAGTTATTGAAAAATACTTGAAAGACAATGCTGTCATTGGTCATAACTAACACGGGTTCATGAGGGGAAAGTCCTGTTTAACAAATTTAATTTCCTTTTATGACAGGGTTACCCATGTAGATGACCAAGGGAAGACAGTACATGTAATCTTTAAGGATTTCAGCAAAAGTTTTGGTCTGGACAAATCATCCAGCATACAGCTAGACAAGTACCTAATACGATGGTGTTGTGGTTTGACCCAGCAGGCAGCTTGAGCACCACACAGCCGTTCGCTCACTCTCCCCCTCCCCCAGTGGGATGGGGGAGAGAATTGAAAAANTGTCCCCTCCCAGCTCCTTGTGTACCCCCAGCCTCCTCGCTGGCAGGGCAGCACGAGAAGCTGAAAAGTCCTTGGCTCTGTGTAAGCACTGCTCTGCAACTACTAAAACATCGGTGTGTTATCAGCATTGTTCTCATCCTGAATTCAAAACACAGCACCGTACCAGCTACTAAGAAGAAAATTAACTCTATCCCAGCTGAAACCAGGACAGATGGGTAAACAATTGGCTGATGGATCAGGCTCAAAGGGCTATAAAATGGAGTTACATCAGGTTGGCAAGCAGTCACTAGTGGGGTTCCGCAGGGCTCAGTTTTAGGGCCAGTTCTCTTTAATCTTTTATAAAAGATCTGGATGCAGGACTTGAATTCATTCTAAGTTTGTAGACGATACTAAATTAGGAGGAGCTGTTGACTCCCTTGAGGGTAGAGAGGCCTGGCAGAGAGATCTTGACGAGTTAGAGGGCTGGGCAATCACCACCCACATGAAATTTAACAAGAGCAAGTGCTGGATTCTGCACCTGGGATGGGGCAAACCTGGCTACATGTACGAACTGGGGAATGAGAGACTGGAGAAAAGCCCTGCGGAAAGGGATCTGGGGGTTCTGGTAGATGGCAAGTTGAACATGAGTCAACAGTGTGCCCTGGCAGCCCAAAAGGCCAACTGTATCCTGGGGTACATTAGGCACAGCATTGTTAGCCAGTCGAGGGAAGTGATTGTCCCGTTCTACTCCGCGCTGGTACAGCCTCACCTTGAGTAATGTGTGCAGTTTTGGGCACCACATTATAAGAAGGATATTGAACTATTAGAGTGTGAAGACAGTGAAAGGTCTAGAGAGGAAGATGTATGAGGAGTGGCTGAGGTCTCTTGGTTTGTGCAGCCTAGAGAAAAGGAGACTGATGGACGACCTCATGGCGGCCTACAGCTTCCTCATGAGGGGGATTGGAGGGGCAGGTGCTGATCTCTTCTCCCTGGTGACCAGCGATAGGACCCAAGGGAACAGTATGAAGCTGCAACAGGAGAGGTTCAGGTTGGATATTAGGAAAATGTTCTTCACTGAGAGGGTGGTCAGGCATTAGAACAGACACCCTAGGGAAGTGGTCACAGCACCAAGCCTACCGGAGTTACAAGAAGCATTTGGACAACATTCTCAGACATATGGTCTGACTTTTGGGTGGTCCTGTGTGGACTCAGGAGCTGGACTTGATGATCCTTGTGGGTCCTTTCTGCCTTGGGATATTCTATGATTCTGTGATTTTTTGAAGCTGTGAGGAGGGAATTAGCTCAAAATTCTCACCCACTGATGTTCAAAGATGAAGAATGTGGGATTAGAAACAGAAATGTTTTACCCAATAATAAGAAACCTGTTCTTTTAAAGATATGCATGAAGTTGAAGATAACGCTGTATACATATGGTCTTGCTGTACTTCTCCCTTTAACACTTTTTGTGTCATACTTCCTGCAGATTCAGATGCTAAAATGGCTGGAATGTCCTTTGTTTGATACATCCTCTGTGGGCATTCACGCCTTCTGGAATTTTTGTTGTAGTCTGTCTTCAGTATGAGTACTCAGACTGGGGACACAGCATTTGTCATTGCTCTGACCAATACATTCTACAATGATATTAATAAATCACTCATTAGAGTGGGTAAATTTGCAAAATTTTCTGTTTTTGAGTTATAAGTAAAGTGAATAATCTTCTTTAAGGGCACTCCTATGGGAAATGGTGTAATTTTGATGATTCTTGATCGTCCACTGCTACAAAATCTCTCTTTATTTCATTCTTTTTATCTAATTGTTTACTTACTCACATGGGGCTTTGGATTCAATTGCAACCAAATCCAACCCCAGTCTGACATTCAGTTCTTCATATGTTCTTCCATTCATATTATTTTCATTTTAACCTTCTTCATTGAACCTGTATCAGGGAAAGTAACAACAAAACAGTTATGGGAACTAAGAGAGAAGAGGGTCTGTAAAGTATGAGTGCACATACTAATTTAACCTAGAACAGCATGGGCTGTTTCACAAGTACAATTAATTTTAGAAGAGAAATATGAATGTTTTCTGAACACAGTTCAGTAGTACAGCTGTCAGGGAGGTATAGCTTTTTAATCATAAGAATAATTAATGGCATAATAATAAGCAGATATAAGCTGGCCATGAATTACTTCAGACTATAATTCAGAAGAAGGCATTTAACAAGTAGAACAATAATGTTCTGGTGCATCCAGATTATAAGAGCAAGAGGTAGTCCCACCTAGCCCTCAAAAGTTAAAAATGTGCACTCCTGCAGAACAACTTCATAGCTGCAATGTGAAGAAAATGATGTTGGTTCTTAGCATCCTTTCTCTTCTTAACAAACTCATCTTGCAGCATAGCTGTTTTGGTTGATCGAGTTTACTTCTACAATTCAAAACTCAGAGTTAAATTCTGACAAGTTTGTCAACTTGCTTGAAGTATGTTAGTCTCTGATGATTTCACTGATGATTTTTTCTTCCGGGAAAAAAAAAAAAAAAAGTCTACTTAAATTATTTAAGCACGTCTTCCCAGTGATAATACTATTGCCAGCCCAGTAAGCAATACGCCACTACATACTTCTCAGAGACCTTTTCACTAGCCTCAATTTTCTTGCCAGGCTGGGCTACCTATCTTTTGAGCCAGATTTTCCATCCCTTGCATAAATTCTTTTAACTCCTCTACTGAGTGCAGTTAGCAAGCTCCTAAAATATGAACATCCATTGATCTTTTCTCGCATACTGTATGTTTTTACCTCTGTGGGCAGTTGGGTCATTAAATCCATACTTTTATCTGCTCCAAGTATTTGTTTTTTTTACTATTATTATTTTTATTTTTTGCCCAGCGAAGATAGTTCTTCTTTCTCTGTTATCTTTGGTCTGTTCTTGCTTCTTTGCTCCTTTTGATTTCTGAAAGGATATTGAAAAGACTAAATTAGAGATTTTTCAAGTTTACCTTTGTGTTGAGTTTTTAACAGTGAACCTTTTGAGCTGAAAGTATAGCAGGAGATTTTTTTTAATAACTCGGTACTATAAATTAGTCTTTTTCTTTTTCGATAAGAAATTACAGAAGATTTTTTTTGCTTAGACTTACTATGTTGGGTTGTGTATTTATTGTCTAGAATGTAGTGCAGAGTGGAGATGGGACTGAATCCTCAGATAGAAGAGCAGCTACCCTGTTTAAGAACTGAACCTTGCAGGTATCAGTAACTGATATGCAGTGTTTCCATAAATAACAGTTTCTGTTTAATGTTGTTAACAATGCATAATTTTTGAAGTCAAATTGTCCTAACTGAAGTTAGAGACAGCTCTGTAGTTGCAGCAGGCCCATTCCATAGAATTCTGTACAGTGCAGCAGACAGTTCTGTAATGGTGTTATACTTGGCATGGATAGGAAAAAAATGGTTCATTTTTTCTTCTAATTTTCCAGTACTTCCAGTATATTAAGCAAATTAAGCACTTTCAAAATCCACATTAAATTGTCTTTGTGTATCTCACAACATGGTTTCCCTTCAGAAATCTATTATGGTTACTTTTGAATTTGGTCCTTAATGTTTCTGAAAAACATCTCCTGCCCACACAATAAGCTGACTCATTAGATTAGACTTCACCTACCAGGCAAAATACAGCATGTAATCTCATATGCCCTCTCTGAAAAGAACAGCTATGAACAAGCATGGGCTTACAGAAAGTCCTAAAAGCTATATAAAAATCAAATGGAAAATTTTCCATTACCTCATATTTGTACTGCTGCTTTTTAATACTGAATACATGTTAGGAATTACTGTCTTACTCAACATACTCAGCTGGTAAGCATCTCAAAGATAAACATATTAGTTCTCAACAGCTCATTACAAACACATTTTTTGATGTATCTTTAAATGCATCTTTACAATATAAATTATTTGTATATTCTTAAAGAATGTTTAAGCAAAAGAAAATATAAATCCCAAGCAGGTTTAAATCATGGCTTTATGTATTTTGGCTAAATAAAAATCATCCTTTGCTACCGTTACAATTGTCCAGAGTTAAAATACAACTTTTAGGTCACTTTTCGTGTATGAATGAAGCTTTTTATTTTTAAAAGCATATTTTATTTTTCCAGGATTTTGATAAGTAGATATTTTCATCCTTGTGATATTTAAATCTTTTTCTCTACAGATGTCTCTTTTGTAAATCAAAACTAGAGACCTTCAGCCAAATAACCAACAACTTTATCACAGTTTTGGGAAAATTAAATTATATTTTTCACCTGATAAAATGAATTGTGACCTTGACTACATCATTTATGTTGAGTATGTTACTAAAGATATATTAACAAGCAAAAAGGCCATTTACTAAAATGAAACAATACTTATATTTATATTTCCACTCAAAAAAAACAAAAACAAAAACAAACAAACAAACAAAAAAAAACCAACCAAATACTTTTGTATGATTTGTTAGAAACAATGAGTTGTGAATTAATTTTGGATGGAACTGTATTGTAGATTTGAGGAAGTTCTGTCCCTGGTTAATATTTCTGGGTACAGCCTTCACAGTATCAGCTAAATAAATATTCATATTCAATTAGCTATCCCATCCTATCATATCTTTAAGGTATCTCAGGCTTAGAGAGAAGCCTGAGATATCAGGAAGAGAAACCCAGTTTAGTCAGGGGCCGAGGATCAGAGATTGTTTGAATGATCTGCAGTTCTCTCTTCAGAGGAATCATGAGGAATATGATCTTAAGGGTTATTACCAACAACTTGCTGTGATAACACCAGAAAAAGGCTGCTTCACAGAGCTGAGTAATTCTTCTCTTTACTTGTTTATTTGTGTTTATTTCAATTAGACCAGCTGGTTCATTCTGGAAAAACGAACAAACAAACAAAACCAACACAAAACTGCAAGATAAGTCCATTCCTGAAGCCTCAAGCCTGAAACTGTGTCCAATTCTCCGATTATATCACTTTATGAAAGTTAATATTCTGCCCATGTTTTTTTTTTTTT
>VXAA01007017.1:0-44817 GCA_013399115.1 Anseranas semipalmata
AGGCTCGGAGCCAAGTATTAATCCATCGAGTCCAGTCCCTCATTATTTCCTATAACTGGAGGGATAGAGGAGAACACGACCTGTGCTCCCGAACCCTGAGAAGAAACAGATTTTATTTCTGTAATACTTTCACTACTAGTTCCATGGAAATTACTAATGTGTTTATAGTTGTATAGTGAGCCTGGAAATCAGGATCTAATCCTGTAGTTTTATGTTAACCTTTCAAGATGTTTAATTTGGAAATTAAAATAATTGCAAATTTTTTGTCAGGTAACAGTTACATTATTTGCATAACATACATAATACAAGTCCAGAACTCAGGCAAAGGAAAAATTAAACTTCCTAAAAAAAACATACTTTCTAGTTTTGTGCTCTCTGCTTCATGACTTTTAATGTGTTTCTAATTTATCACCCCAAAATTCATTTCAGAATTCAACCCCAACATTCAATGCACCAGCTGGTGCATTAAGTATGTCATGTCATGTCATATCAGTCCCTAGGTTTGTCCTACTAAAAGTCAATATTGCATATTATTGAAGATTCTTGATAAACATGCATTATCAAGCTCTTTGATCATTACTGAAATGAATTCTAGCATGTTAAATGACCATGCATATTATACAATACATATTATAACTCATTTTTCCTGAGACCAGCATCTGGCTATTTGTTTACATTTTGATCTTTGCTATAAATATTTATAGTAATAAATGTTGCATTTCAAATGACTTTTTTGAGTTGAATCATTTTTAATGGCTTATATGTCCTTACAAGCAGCCTGAATTTGATATGTATATTTCATTCTAACTGGTAAAATAAAATAGTCATTAGGATGTCTAGGAGAAAATGACATGACTACTAAAAGCTGAAAATTCTAACTCCTGATCATTTGATTAGAAAACACTAGTACATTCTTTCCTCACCAAAACACATATTTGTTCATAATGGACAATGAGGCTAATTATACAGTATCTCCTTGCATGCTGACTGAAGCTGGTTTGCATGTTAATGTGGAGAAGAAACAGCATTAAGACTGTCAGTGCTGGACATGCTTCAATGTTGCCTTTTAATTAAAAGTTCAAATTTCTGAAAGAATAGCTGGAAAAGAATGTACCGGAATCTTACACAAGAGCTCGACTTACAAAACACAGCAGTCACATGGGTTTGTTTCCTGTCACACACTGTTAGCATCAATGACATTGCTGCTGCCAAGTTCACTTGATCTATGCATAAAAGAGATGCTTACTTTTCAAGAGTGATTTGCCCAGCAATAATGAAAACATCCCAAATTCCTTCATAGTTAACATGCCCCCACCCCCATTAATATGTGGCCATACAGTTGAAGGAAAACAAAGTGTTGAGTTGCTGACCTTGCAACTTTTCCCGTGGGTGGGGGTTGCTTTGGTTTGGGGTGTTTTGCTTTTTCTCTTGAGTAGTGGAGTTTTATTTTTATGGATGTTACGCAAATGCACATTTTCTGTACTTACTGGCTTATCTGCAGTGTATTGCATGAATTTCTAGACTGCTGAAGCTCCACTGTCATTAATGAAAATTGAGGTAGCTGGCAGTTCTTTCAAAGCTAGATTTATGTCCTGAAAGTGCAACAGCCCAAGGAAAGTAATGCCCCAAGTCTGTGATTCAAATCATTCCTTCCTAGCAGTAAGTGAATATCATATTTTCAAAGATAACATGTCAAAGTTTCCCAGAGATATTCATTACAATGGGTCACATCTGATTATCTGGTGTAAATCCAAAGTAATTTTCCTTATGCAAGTTTACTCTGTCATCACGCAGCTATAAATTAGTACACAATTGGCCCACCCTCTTTTGATCTTCTTTGGAACATAATGGCTCAGCTCAAAACAGTAGTATAATATTTGCATATTTGGTTCATTTTAGAATCAGATACCATTATTTAAATGATAATTGGAATCGTTTCTTTAGAAAAGGCAGTATAAACAATACAGATATGAATTAATCATCTTCCTTTATGAACTTTACAGTTCAGCGAAGAAGATCATTTAGCTAGCATAGAACAACTACATTAATCAGCATAATACATCTAAAGTTGCATTAAATAAATGGAGAAGATCCTTTTAGTATGAAGGAGCTTTGCATTAGTGCAATCACATAAAATTTTGTTCAGCTTAAACTCATTCAGATTTTTTTTTTTTAAAGAAAAAACATCAGTTTATCTCTTACATGACAGATAAACATAAAATGTTGTGATAATTTGGCATTTCAGGAGAAAAAAAAAAAACACATTATTATTCTTTCCCAACATATCAGTGATAGACTCTATGAAGCTGGAATTGTCTCCTTGTAGGAAGAAGTTCCTCTGCCTCCCAGTCTTCATACTACATTCTCGATGGACTTTCCTTCAATGACGTTGAGAAAGCTGAAACAATTACTTCCCATAACTTAATTTCAGTGCCGTAGTTAAAATACCTTAGAATTATTTTTATTTATTTATTTATTTGTGGAAAAGGAATGAAATTATGCCTATTTTGTATGTTGACAAACCTACTACCCACCTAGTTGACCAAGGGAAGCCAGTTGATGTAATCTTTTTGGATTTCGGCCAAGTTTTTGATACTGTTTCTCACAGTTTCATTCTGGACAAAATGTTCAGCGTACAGATAGATAAATACATAATACAATGGGTGAACAACTGGCTGACAGGTCAGGCTCAAAGGGTAAATGGGGTTACATCAGGCTGGAGGCCAATCACTTGCGGGGTTCTGCAGGGCTCTATTTTACAGCCAGCTCTCTTTAATGTTTTTATAAATGAGTTGGATGTAGGACTCAAAAGTATGCTGGGTAACTTTGCAGATGACACTAAATTAGCTGTTGACTCCCTTGAGGGTAGAGAGGCCTTGCAGAGAGATCTTGGCAAATTAGAGGGCTGGGCAATCACCAACTGTAAGAAGTTTAACAAGAGCAAGTGCCGGATTCTGCACCTGGGACAGGGTAATCCTGGCTATACATACAGACTGGGGGATGAGAAGCTGGAGAGCAGCCCCACGGAAAGGGATCTGGGGGTTCTGGTTGATGGCAAGTTGAATATGAGCCAGCAGTGTGCCCTGGCAGCCGGGAGGGCCAACTGTATCCCGGGGTGCATCAAGCACAGCATTGCTAGCTGGTCGAGGGAAGTGATTGTCCCGCTCTGCTCTATGCTAGTGCAGCCTCACCTCAAGTACTGTGTACAGTTTTGGGCACCACAGTATAAGAAGGATGTAAAACTATTAGCGAGTGTCCAAAGGAGGGCTACAAAGATGGAGAAGGATCTAGAGGGCAAGACGTACGAGGAGCAGCTGAGATCACTTGGGCCAGAAAGGTCACTTCAGCCCAGAGAAGAGGAGGCTGAGGGGAGGCCTCATGGCGGCCTGCAGCTTCCTCACGAGGGGAGCGGAGGGGCAGGCGCTGATCTCTGCTCTCTGGTGACAGTAACAGGACCCGAGGGAACGGCATGGAGCTGTGACAGGGGAGGGTCAGGCTGGATATCAAGAAAACATTCTTCACTGAGAGGGTGGTCGGGCACTGGAACAGGCTCCCCAGGGAAGTGGTCACAGCACCAAGCCTGCTGGAGTTCAAGAAGCATTTGGGCAGTGCTCTCAGACATAGGTTTAATGCTTAGGTTGCCCTGTGTGAAGTCAGGAATTGGACTTGATGATAAATCAGGATATTCTATGATTCTGTGATTCTGTGATACAGTATGATCTATTGTAAGTATACCTGACCCTAGATCTTTTTCAGCAGTATCTAATCAGTTATCTCTTGTCTTTGTTCTTTTCACAGTGAAGAGCTTTCCATATGTCTTTAGCTCAAGCTCTTCCAGTTTGAAGTCATCTCTAATTTTAAATATTTTATTAACCTATCTAAATCATGAATAACGACAAAGAATAAAAATAACATCAAGCAGACATTACTGTTACTGTTACTGTTACTGTTACTGTTACTATTATTACTGTTACTGTTACTAGGTATTACTATTTAGTAAATAATTATAACTCTTATACGAGTATTTTTTCAATGTTATGTACATAGTTTACACTGGACCATTTTACCCAGTTATCATATAGACTAGTACCAAAAACCTCACTGAAATTTATCCCATTTTATTTTTCTTTATTATCTAGGCCAGTTACTCTGTCCAAGAGAGAAATTAGCTTAAATTAGTGAGATTTGATCTTGAGAAACTAGTTGGCTATTTCTCAGCATCTTTCTATTTCCTGAATGTTTAAAAGTCAGTTGTTTCATCATTTGTTCCAGTATCTCTAAAAATATCAGAACTAGGTTTCTGAACTACAAATTTCAGTATCTTCCATTTCCTCCATTTTAAAGATTGGTGTTAAATTTGCCCATATCCACTATTCTAACACCTCACTCTAGTTTTCAGAAATGATGACCAAAAGTTCAGAGACTCAGTTCATTCCTTAAGCATTCCACGAGGATTTGACTAAGCCTATTACCTAGAGCACATAAAACATACCTGAATATTCTTTAATTTAGTCAGGAGTCTTAACCTGGATTTCTTTGTCTTTACTTAAGTTAATTGTACTAAGGAAATGGTGACAATTTAACCTTTTTGGGAAAATCAAGCCAAAGACTATGGCTTTCTCTTTGTCATCCATTACATTCCTTATTTTTGCTTTTAGCCTATAGGGATCCTCTGGATTTCTTTTGTTTCTAAAGTAGTTAGACAATCTTTTCTTCTTTATTGGCTTGCCTGTCCATTGCTAATTGAAACACATTTTGTACCTCTCTACTTTGTTTCCACATGCATATATTATATTTATGAATTGACCTGTGTCTTGTGAATTTGATTTTTAATTTTCAAGTGATTGAAAGACTCCTTAGTCTTGAGTCTCTTGCTTGCTGCCTGTGACGCTCTGAGCTGGGTGTCCTTAGTAAGAACATATGAGAGGCTGTACCAGGTCAGAAAAAAGGTCTGTATAGTCCAACATCCTTTCTGACCGTGGCTAAAAGAAGATACCTACAGAAGAATACGAGGGGGTAGGCATGCATGTTGCCTATTCCGAGAAGTTATTACACTTTTCGTGTTCTGTGATATGGCTTTTCCAATGGATATTAAAAGCATATGAGGCACTTGAGACACCCTGTTTCTGTTAGGCATTCAAAAATCACTTCCCCTCCTGTTTCTTGCTTTAAACATATCTCTGTCTACTTTTTTTTTTTTCTTCAAAAAATTTCAGTAATTTTACCTTTTCCCTCTTCCTGGGCTTCAGAACAAGTGTACATGCTTTTGTTGTATTATGGATACATGGCAGTATTACTTGATCACATGAAAAAGGAGCATAAGCCAAAGTCACCTTTGGCCTGGTGACCTTTCTAAGATATTTTGGATTTAGATTCCTGTCCAAGAACATTTCTTCCAGAGTATCAGATAAGCTCAGGGGATAGCTCCTCCTTATAGGAGAGTCTCCAAATGCTAACATTTTCTGTTGCTATGTTGCTTCTTTTTTTTTTTTTTTTTTTTTTTTTTTTTTTTTGCTAGGTATCAAAACACTGCAATAGTTAGCCAAGGAACAAGGTAGAAGAAAACTCAGTCTTCACAGCTTTTCAAACCTTGGTTTAAAGCCAGGCAACCTCACTTTAGGCATCTATCTGAACCATCCCATCTTGAGGCCTAATTGTCCCAGACTCCCTACAGGCTCAGTTTGTGGGGAGAGTCAGCCCATGATGGCAGCTCAGACCTTAGGTGACCCGAGTCACTTTCAAGGGGCAAGGCTCTCTGTAGTGACTGGTCAGATCAGGTGTTCCTATTAGATATACATCTTGTTCAGGTGGCTGAAGCTAGATGACACAAATACAAGCTGTATGGTGGAAAGACAAATAAGACAAAACATTTTTACAAATATTTAAGGAAGAATTCTCTAAAGCTTTTTTGGTGGGTGATATTTACATTTTTCAAATTCATTTCCTACAGAAGTTTCAACAGACTTTAGTTGTTGAAATAGGTGTTTATGAAAAGCAAATATCAAAACTTTATGCTCACAGATCATGGCAGCATGTTTTGCACGTGCACTTGAAAGAGTTCTTGCCAGACATGTTCACATACCCAGCCAAACAATGAACAGAAATGGTCCCACTTGAGTGATTTGAGTAACCATAACTGCAGAACACAGTTTGATTTTCAAGTGTCCATGAATGATAATGGACAGTTAAATGATTCCAAAAAATGATTACCGACAAAGTTGGAGAACTGATTTTTTTTGAAAGAATAGATATTCTACAAACAATAAGGATGCTAAATTTATCAAATAAAGCCTTTGTAGTGAGTTAGTCACTCAATGACAGCTAAAAGCATCAAAAGACATAAACACACATCAAGAATTGCTTTGTGAAATTTGTCACAATTGACAGCCTTCTGCTAAGCCTCTGCCAGAATGAAAATGGGGTCTATATTATTTGAATAATGTAAGAAAGAGGAATCTGTCAAGTCTGTTGAATTTATTCAGACTTTATCACTCCAGGGCTTTCAGTTAGACTGAAACAGCCAAGTGCTCCCTACAAACATGTTGCCAGAGACAACATTTTACCATTAGTTAGCAAACAACAGTTAAAAACCTTTAAGAATCTTTAAGATCTTTTTAACTTTATTCCATTCTGTTTGCTTTTTAACCCCCAAAATAGAGACAAAAAGATACTCTTAAACTGTATTCAGAACACAGCAGAGGAAAATTAGCCAAAAAAATCCTTTTTACCCAGCAACAGAAAAATATTTGGCTTTATTTTTTTTATTTATCTATTTATTCATGTTCTCACATGTAAAATGTGCCAGAGAATTAATAATATATTTTGCAAATAAGTTATGATCTAAGACATCAGTCTGAGAAAGCACATATGCACACGCCTGATCAGGAAAGTACTTAACCATATGCCCAGCTTCAGTGGGACTTAAGCATATTGAACTGGATCCTTTCCAAAATTAGGACCTAAGGCAGTAAGAGAGCTAGCTCAGGTATTGGAGGAGAATATTAGCACAAAAGCTCATCTGAACTAATTGATCCTGCAGAGTCATGCTTAACAATAAATTTTCCGAGGTAACCCAGAAATACACTATTTTTTAAAGGGAAAGTTTCATCGATCTCATTTACAAGACAGGCCTCAAAGAGGTAGGATAACCAAACTATGGGAAGGGAATGAGTGGTGAGGGGAGACTGGGAGGCCGGAGCTGGGGGCTGATCAGGGAGCCACCCCCACCAATGCTCAGCTGGAGCCTTGCACAGCACCTCCAAGAGGTCCCTGATGTGGAATGTGGTGGACTGCTCTCCAGATGCTCCAGGTCCAGGCTTTGTTTGCCTTGACTTGTTGGGTAACATTTTCCACAACTACTGTCATTCTTCAATTTACTGGGATGTTGTTTTGTTTGTTAAAAGGAGACTCTGGTTCCCACACTTACAAACTTAGTTTCTGTTGATTTAAGGAATCTGACACCCCCATGTTACTGCTACCACTGGAAGCGCCAAACCTTGTGTTTATTAGACAAATGTTTGGCTGATCAATTGTAAAAAAGGTTGCTTGAAATTAATTCCTCCCTTTATTGCGGTGCTATTTACATGGATTCACCTTTCCTCCCCTTTTTCTTGTCACCAAGGATTTTTCTGTGAGACCTACTTGTTACAACGGTTGATTCTGAAGCCCATTTTATAGCTACTAAGCAAATTGGCTCTGTCATTGATTTGTATTGAAAATAAGCCCAGAAAGCAATAAAATCAGTTGTAGAAAGAAAATTGCAATATGTTTAAAATGTGAAGGCAAGTTCAGCATCATCCTTACAGCAGAACGTATTGCAAGGGTAAATACTATCTGGGGTTCTTGGCTCATTCTTTCCCTTCTTGACTTGGTATATGCTGAAAATTGGAGAAGCACATTAACAGCCAGGTACTTACTATCCTGAGGGGTGTTATTCCTCAAGCATACTTAGCAAACTTAGACACCAACTGGAGACCTTTTTGGTGCTCAGAGAAAAAATCTGTAATTTAGTAATTTGAAAATGTGAGGCTGAGAAGTTTGAAGGTAAAACAAGAACACTGAGGAAACAATATTCTCTTTGAAATAAATGCGTGAATTCTTGTGAACAAAGCAAGCTTTCCCATTTCTTTGAGTTCCCTAATGTTTTTTCACAGTGTGAAATGTCCCTTTGTGAACATATAAAAGAAAAAACTACTAAGGCATTTGACCCATACTTATTTCAGCAATAAAGCAGCACAAGTAACCTCTACTACTTACCTCAGGTTATTCATTCTCACTCTTCCATCACTCCCTTATTTTGCCAGTACAACCATTTGCAGAGCTTTGCAGAGAACTTGATTAGATAAGTGACCTGAGTTAAACATAAATCTTTCTCACTTACTCATTTGCAGAGTTAGGTTTTAGCCAGATCAAATCTTGATCCGGATGATCACACAAGCCCTACCTAGTCTGACACAGCTGGAAGGTGGTAAGGGAAACACTCCAAGTGCCTGCCAGTGCAGTTGACACTGTTACTAGTTTAAACGAACTGTGAAATTGCACCAACCCATCTGCAGTCTCTCTCCTCTCCCCTTGGTTGTCAAACAAGGAAGCTTTCCTTTCAGAAGAGCTGTTTCTGTAATCAGGTCAATTCTTCAGTCCTTCTCCTGATGTTGCAGCAGGACAGGCTGAGAAGGAAAAGCATGCGGACCTGTGTTTGGGGACGAGTGGCCAGGCACGATGGCACAAACAGGTGGTGCTTTAGGTGAGGAAACACCTGGAAAGCTTCCAGCTCTTGTAAAGTGTGGGGACTGGTGGTAAGGAGAGAAAGCAGTGGTGATGGATGGCCACAGCACAGCCTGGTACAACTGGCAAAAGAAATACACATCAAACCATTCTGTCCATCTTTTTTGAGATTTCAATTCTTTATACAAATCCTGAAATCAGATCTAAGGCATGTAATTCTGAATGAAATGTCCACACAGCAGCTTACTGCAGTTTAGTTCCACAACTAAAATTTTATAGCCTTTAGGCTACTTGGGCTACTTTTCTTGGGAAATACCATTAAAGAAAACCTTAGGAGAAACCGTGTGCTCAAGCCTTGTGCACCCCGCATGACTTCATTATTAGGCTTGTGCTAGCAACCATAACTTGTGTATCATTGTTCTCCCTCTTGGCAGGATGCTGGCAGCTCTGCTTTGTGATCTGCTGACTAGCTGCGCACACAAATGGCTTGGGGAGCAGGAGAGAAACTGCAGTGTGAGGGCCTCCCTGGCCTGTATGTTGCCTGCTGGGGAAGGCTATACAAAGCAGAGCCACTAGAAGGCATGAGGCCTTGCTGCAGCCTTAAGATATGGAGGTGACAGCCTGTTCTCCAGGATGTGACCAAGGTACATTTATCATGAGACCCGTCACTCAGATATGCCCCTCCCTGGCCCTCCGTCTCGTGTTTCACAATGCAAGGCAGAAACACGCTAGTAACAGCTTTAGGGATGTGCGGGGTGCTGGTGGGTGAAGGAATCCAAACTAAAAATTACCCAGGAAAATATGTTGCTTATATTTGAAGAGAATTGAGCCATGAGGTCTCCATTACTATTTGAAATTCTTATTAGATATGACAATCATAGTTTGAATTTACACTAGTTTCATCAAGGATATTTTCTCATCATCCACTGAAGATTTTTTCCCGCAGGACTGCATTTAGGAGCTGAGATTTCTTGAGCTTTCTTCTTATTTTAAGAAATATTTTCATTATTTTCAATTGAATTCAGTTAAGACTAATTTATTTCAATGAAATAATCAATCCAATTCTATTCAGACTCAAGAATTTTAAGCAGTTTTTTTAATGACCAGCCCATGAATTTGCAAACTATATGGGATTTTCAAAACGGATAGGGTTCTAGCAAAATCACACTGCCTGTTTGGATGTGATCATCATGAGGGTTAAATTAACTTCTTGAGAGCCATTAAGGAGAAATGATGATGTCAGTTCTTTTGCCTTTTTTTTTTTTTTTTTTTGTTTAGGTGACAGAAGAAAATTGGCTGCACTGAGCTTAAGCTTAAAAAACATTAAACTGAAATAAATTGCTGTTAAGGGTTTGTTTCTTTAACCTTTTGTTAGATAAAAACTCAGAACTGGTTAACTCAGCACATTTAATCTCGATTGCTTCATTCTAGCATTACTTAATTTAATTTCTTTTATCTTTATCCCTAGCTTTGAAATCTTACTAGCTTTTCCAAGCCATTGTGATTGATAGTCATATTACTCTCATGTGAATTTGTAGTGAAGGTGATGTTTCCCTGCTTTGAAAGCAATGCCACAAATGAAATTGAAAACCATGCTTTTAAAAGGAGAAAGCGCATTTATGATTCAGATAAAAATATCAACCTTGGGACCAATACAAAAATTGAATTATAAGAGTAGCCTCATTTACTCATATCCTACATTTAATTTACATTTTATATCAACTCTTAAGTGCCAATTTTAATGCTAAATGAGCTGTTACTTTGGAAATAGATTATGTGGTTTGATGGAGTGGTAGAAGCTTTGACATCTAACTCAGCACAAGGATAGTTGAAAAAAGCCATCTTAAATGCAACAATTTTCAAGGACAATGTGAATCTATAGCTCTATTCAGAAAACTGTATGCTAGACACTCATTACTTAGGCTTATGTGGACTGAGAAGTGGTAAAGTCATGCTCTTCAAGGATGTGTCTCCTTCAGTGTTTCCACTACTGAAATATCTCTGAGCATTAACTTGTGCTAGTGTGTGGATCTTTTAAGTTATTCCAGCTCAACTGATTCTGAGAACTAGTTTTACCACAATTTATTGACAGCAAGATAAATTCAGAAACTGAGGGTCTGTGTCAAGGTTCAGGTTACTAACTTTGTGTCAAGGCTGGAAATTAGACAATATTCTGGAGCTGAAGTCTCAGAGAGCAGCCCGGGCTGCTTCTCCAGAAATACCTGAAATCTGTCCACAATGGAGCTCTAAGTCCTCTCTCTGCCTGTGCGGACACATCACAGTTTGTACATCTAGGTATTTATATTGAGGCTAAGCAGTTCATAGCTGACTAGGGAACTACCTAAACTTCTCCTAACTTTCCTCCATGATCCATCAGGCTTGTTAAGAACATGTCTGAGACACTGGGCTAGCAAAACCTAAAATTTGTTATTATTTTCATTCAAGAAGAATAGTGTATTATATCACCATCCTTGTGGGAGTCAAACAGTTCGAACACTAGCCTAGAAAATCTCCATCTTGAGGGATGGGAGTCTATAGCTCCTACTGTCAAGGAAATCATTCCTATTGCTGTAATCACTATGATGGCCACCAGCCATGAGGTTGCTTTCCACAGCAGCTGGCCTACTTCTCAAAGAGTGAAGGATTTGTATTGCCACAGAGAGAACAAATGGGAAAGGTGCACCTCTGTCAACCAGCACAAAGAGTAGTTACCCACAAAGAAAGTCTTACACTCTGCTTTGTTTCCACTACAGCTTGTAGATTTATCCAGTAATTAACTTTTTTTAAGCAAAATTCCTGGGATGCAAAGCAAATTATTCTTATTTAAGTAACTTGCATTATATTAATATCTACAGGCCCTGACAAAATTGAGTTCTAATATTCTAGTCAGGAAGTTCATTTGTTGAGGGACAGTCCTTATCAGTTTACAATCTGAAGAAGAAAACACAATAGAGTCAGGAATGGACTTAGGTTTTATGATTTATGAGTTTAGGCCTTTGAGATCCTTTCTCCCTCGTGTGAACTTCACTTAATGTTCTATATTTTTGTCTATCCCATTTTTACGGTGAACTGAAGGGCCTTGTATACAATGAAGCATCCAAAGTGTTTCTAATATATACTATCAATCAGGTATTATTTTTTTTTGAAAGTCATAAGCATGCCACTTATGACATAATGAAGCTATTCTTTACATCAATAAAAACAGACTCAAAATGAAGGGCATAAAGCAAGTCATGTTACATTTTTCCTGTAAAAGATTTACATGCTACTAAGCACCCAAACAGTCCTAAATATGCAAGGAGCAGTAAAATATCTGCCTCCAAACTGAACACACTAACACTTGTGGGAGTTTAATTTTGATTAATGATATCTATTGCTATAGACATTTGATACTTGGATTTTGACCTTAAACAAAGCATGAGCTGCTGAAGAACCAGCAGTCATCAGTTGTAATTTATAGCTCTGTCTTTTTCTGCTCTGTGTTTTTAATAGTCCTCCAAGCATTGTCAGGATTAGGCCCAGTCACAGTTTTCTATGAGGCCTCATAAGAAAAAGAGTTTATTTTTATAGTTCACCAAAATGAATTCAGTGCTGAAGCAATGACCCAGTGACCTTGGAAGTGGGGTTTACAGTAGGAAAGATGTGAACTGAAGTTGCCTCTGTTCTGCTTTTAAAAGCACAAGAGTACGTTTTCACATGAGTGGACATGTTAACTATGCCATGCAAGCTATGCTAGTTTGAATTCACTCAGACTACATGAACCCAAACTGGTGTGCTGCATTCACTGCCCCTGAGATTTATTTGAAATAAAAGATCTGTGTCAGTCCATGCACCAGAGCTCTTTTTCTTTCTATTCCTTCACTCCTCACGCACGTTTTAAACTCTATGTAAAAATTTTATGACAAGTAAGCAATCTGTCCCTTTTGTTGTCCCTCTCTAGAACCACTTGTAAGCATCAGTAGAACTGGGTTAAATTTTGCTCTTATTAATGTAAAGATTCTTTGTATTATTAGGATGTCTGAAATGCTATATATATGTGTGTGTATATATATGTATAAATATATTTCAAAGAAAAGCATAAAGAAACTCACTTGTTCAGATAAAACTCTTTCTGGATGAACTGGAGGAAAGGTGTCATGTCTTCTCTGTGATGGACGCAGGTAAGTGGCAGGCTATATACAATTAATCCTCAAAAAGACCACTAGATATACATATCTATATATCTATATTTAGATGTATAGATGTAGTCAGTATAACTGAATTCACATGTGAGATTGCATACTGTTGCAATATTGATTTCTATATAACATTCTACTGTTGATTCCATAGTTAAAACATTCAAAGTAGATAAGAACTACTGGAATATTACATTATATTTGCACTCAAGCCTTCAGGTCTTCAGATATACAAGAAAACTGTACAGAAGACTGTTGAGTAAAGACTAGATTGTCCCTGAATAATGTTGGGAAAAGGAATATTTGATGGGAGATATTAATGTAAGCTTTCACAGATACTGACTTTAAGTCATTGCAAACATTAGAAGTTTCCTGCTTTGTTTCAGAAGTTTTGTATTATAATATCATCAAGACCAGTAACTGAATGTAGCAGAACACAAGACAGGCTAAGACTTAAAAAATAATAATAATAATAATGTGAAGGTTGTAAAGGTAGAGATGCAGAGGATTTAGAAATCATAATATGAAAAGAAAGATGCTGATGGAAGGGGAAGAGGGTGCTGGGCCAGATCACTGCACTCACTCCTGCTCCTGCTTTGTCCCAGCCTCCACACCCCACTGCAGCGAAGAAGCTGTCTGTGCGGCTCCATCCACCTCCTCCCCAGCTACACTAATGGCTCTCAAACAAGAGGAATGCAGAAATGTGCCGCACTTGTGAGGGGAGAGGAAAGGCCAGGAGAAAATAAAAATAAAAAATAATTTAGGCTGAGAAGATGAGGACTTATCTCATTTTTATAGTTTGCAGACTAATTTTAAATCTTGACCATAACTCCCACAGAGCAAGTGAAATTACAGTCATGTGAACTATGACATAATTGAGGAAAAAACAGGATCCTGTACGATGATGACCATATACTCCTGTCTGCCAGTAAAATTAAACACTCATATTTATTTCTGCTTTCACTGTAACCATTCATCCCACTTTTCCACTGTTTTGTTTCTAAAAGTTTTGAAAGTCTGAAGTAATATATTAGTCTTCTTTTTCCTTATCTAGCCAGATTTTCTTATCTACTTCAACACTGAATGTACAAAAGGACCGTTCTACAATTATGTGCTGAAAATTCTGTTATATTTCTAGCTGTGAAACTGAACTTACATTACCTCAACTGACCGGACCCGTTGCAGACTCTCAGTTGGAATGTATGCATCACTCTTTGCCAATTCAGAGGTTATTTAATACGGTATGTCTGGAACCAGCTTTTTTGTTGAAATTGTTTTGGCTAAGAAACTATCCAGATGAGTCTACTGCAAAACTATGTGCTTTGACTGGGATTTTCAAAGTCAGTCTGGAATCATTCCACTGAAAAATGGGCAGTGTTAGAGATTACTTCTTTTGGAGAATCTCTCTTAAACCAAAGTTTTTGTTTTGTTTTGTTCATTTTAATTTTATTTATTTTTATATAGGATCAGCACAACTCAAGTATGCATGCATTATTGTATGTAAAACACTTTACCTGTCTTCCTCAATTCTTTCACTGTCTGTGTGAAAATTATTCAATAGAACATCAGCAGAGATAGGGTGATAAAGACAGGGAAGAACTGTAATTTACTCATGTGGATGGGAGCTATCATTTTGCACTATTTTGTTTAGCCATGCATCATACTATCCAGAAATGGTTAGTTACCATGTTAATGGGAATAGCTGATGTATTGCAGTATGTGCTGGCATCTTTCTGCTGTGATGGTTTTCTATTCACACTAATGAGCATTTTTCTTTTAGATTGGTTGCACTGTTTAATTCATTGTTATACTTATTTGATGCCCCAGAACAAATTCTGCCCTCAATTATACTAGTGTAAATCTAGGATAAGCCATCTGTTGTCATCAGTATTAGACCTTGATTTGTCCAGTGATTTAAACAAGCATTTAACCTTAAACACATTTCCACCAAATGCTGATAGTTAAGGAGACACTGATGTTTTATTTATTTATTTATTTTTCCTTATGGTGGTGGAAGGAAGAGAGTTTCAGCTCATGCAGTTCATTCTACCGTTTCATAGCTATATGTATAGCTACTTGTAGCACAGGCTGTAATGGAGTGTGGTGCAGAGAGACCAAACTAATAGGGACTGAATGGTCCCCAAAACCAGTGGTGGTGGTGAATAAAATATTAAACCCAAGTCAATAGGTATTGCTGAGAAAGAAGATCTTGACACCTGGGCATGGCAGTCCCACTGTTGTTTTGCTTTTGAAAGGTGACTGAAAAGCTATGGGCTCTGTCAGGAAGGCTTAGGTGATTTTAGCTTTGGTGAGCTCAAGTGCGGCCTCACCCAGATACCTGCCCCACAGTTTGGACTTAGTGAAACTTGGCACCTGGGGTAGGGGCAGAAGAAGTGAGTGTGCCAGCTCCTCCCTCAGCCACTGGAGTTCACAGTCTGGCATATTAATTTAAGCTGCTTTCCTTGGCTGAGAGTTGTCTGGATGGTTTTTCAAGTCCTGCAAGGTAGATTGGATTCAATTTTTCATCTTACTCATCATTAAGTGGGTAATGGGCAGTTTCAGGCTTGTAATGAAACTAGGTCAAACAGTAGCCTGCTTGTACAATCTCCAAATGTCTGGTTCACTAGAGTCTGCTATATCTTAAATGACAACAGATTGTATTTTGATGTACCTTGCAGAGCAGAAAGGATAGACGTATATTAGCCATGAACAGATTTTTCTTCTAAAATATACTGAAAATTAATTATGTCCCAAGTCCAACATCTCACTCCTCAGGCCTATGGAATGTGATCAGAAATGCAATTTCAATGTCCAAAATTCAATTTATCACTGTCACTGCACTGTCTCTAACCTGCATCTCAGAAAAGATGCTTTGAAGGCCAGAACTTCAGTCTATGTGGGAATATAATAAAAAGTAGCATAAAATCTTTATATAACCCCCTCTCCTCACTCATTCAGTGTTGCAGGTACTTAGTCCAGCTTGTGACACAATAGATAATACACCATGCAACTCTCTTTACCAAAGCTAATGAAAACAAAACAAAACAAAACAAACAAACAACAACGAGTTTGCAGTTCCCAATTTTTGAAGTTTTTATCAGGTCTGTCACTACCACAGATGAAGATAAACTAAAAACTTATGATTTTGAAAGTTTCCAAATGCACTTCTTTGTGCAAGCTTCATAATGAAGGAAGCAGGGAAAGGAAGAAATGAACCTAGACACTGAAATACCAGATAGCGTGTCACAGTCCTGGGGTTCTCTCATGGTCATTCCTTCCAAGCCGACAGCAAGTTGCTGAGTCCAGATGTCCTGTTTCTCTTCATGCCTGTTGTTTCTTCTCAGCTTCTGTGGAGGAAAAAAAAAAAAAGTAGAAATAAAAATAGAAATAGAAATAAAAATAAACACAGCCTTTTACTGTGTGCTTGTAAGAAGTAGATTGTTTAGTCAGAAACCAAATTATGAATCTTAAAATATGATAATGGCACCTGCCTATGGTAGATAACAGAACATTTAGTCACTAGGCAAAGAATAAAAAATCAAAAATGTGCAAAGCTTCACTGAGTGAAAATGAAGACCTGGAAGAGTAGGAGCAACAGAGGCTAAGATATTTACAGTGCACAGGGAATTTGAATGAGTAAATATTCAGAGAATGCTGACTACCCATCTTCAGGAATCTATGGCCCTTTTATATGACCCATACTGTGAACCCAAACCTAATGCTACTAAAAAGGATGACATTTCAAGTTTTCTGGACTATGTCCTCATCAGACTCAGTCTAGCTCTTGTGTTGCAAGCCTCACATTCTCTTCTGCTCAGTCTCATGTCTTCAGTAACTTCAAGAGTAGAGGCTAGCCTTTATCCTGGACTATTCCACAGCCTTGCAATAAGGATACCTTCTTAAAAAATGCAATCTGTGGATTCAAAAATACTATGGGCCAAAAAAGGCCAAGAGTGTAGGTTTCCTGTATTGTGAATGATAGTCTATTCTGTTAGGCTATTGTGTGGAAGTCAGTGCATGACTTGAGCATGTCTAATGGATCAGGTTTCTGTAAGAAGTTAGGGTAGATTTAGCTACCTTGTGCCTTTTATTGGCTTGCACTGGAGTGTTGATGTTTATGCACTCAGCCAACACATCTCTGAGTAAGTGAAATGCCAGTCCTGAGGATCTTGGAGCACTGAAATGGAGGAACAAATTGATTTTAAACACCTCCAGGGATTAGATGGGACTGGAGAGTCAGCAGTCTGAGAACTGTAGACCTGGTATCAAGGACTTGGGGAGTGAAAATGAAATCTAGTCTGAAGGGCGGGTAGCTGTTCCGTGGGCTTGGTGTAGCAGTTCAGATGAATACCTGGACCAGCAGTTCATATTCTTGCTTTTTTTTTTTTTTTTTTTTTTTTTTTTTTTTTTTTTTTGGTAAGGAAAAATCAATGTATTATTTTGTTTTATCCTGACCCCACTTATTACTTGAGCTGAGTGAATAATTCACAATATGTATCTTTCCTGACAAACTGAGCTGCTTTTTCTGCTTTTGGACATGAACCTATGAAACCATCTGCCTGTAGCTATGAATAGATTGCAGTTTCCTTATGTTTATCTGTCTGCAAAAATGCAATGATTTTTTCTTGCCAATCTTATGATCTCTATAGACTGATCATGACCTGATCTCTGAACTGTATTTTCTGGTCACAGAGATCACAGGGTCATATATTTCAGCCACAGGTACAGAATGCTCATGTGTTGTCATCTGGTATTGTTAATTTTTTTTTTTTTTGGTAATTTTCTTGTTTTGATGGATGCTCTCAAGTATGATGAGAAAGCTTACACATTTTAAATCTATTCAATATAATAAGAGCTGGGGGAAGATACAAAAACAGGTGCAGAATAAAATAAAACTGAGAAAGTGTAGCTAATAGAACACACAGGTTTCTGAGTCATTTCTGAACCCAAAGCTGACACGGAAATTTGAAGTCAAATGTGTTCAAAACCTTGCAAATATTATTCTGTAATTCAATTTTCAATGTTCTTTTTTGTTGTAACATTCAGTGACAAGCAAGTACAAAAGTGTCAGGGTACAGGTAGAAGGAACCATAACCGGTATGAATATATTTTAAAAAAAAATCACAATTATTTTGGGAAGGATTTAGTTTTGTTTTGGAATGCATTTTGCTGTAGTCATCCAGCCTTTTTTATGCTTGATTAATCATTGCTAATTTGTGAACTGGCTAAGACAAGGGTTACTTCTCACTTGTAAGAATGTGAGTCATCTTGGTGGATCCAAGGCATGTCACTCTCTGTCTGCTGTAAAATCATACTTTTCTGTCTTTTTAGAAGTCTGTTGTCTAATTCAGCCCTACAGCTGGATCAACCAAACAGCACTGAGTGAATCATTTGCTGTCATCCCTGTAAGCAAGGTTCTTGCAGTAACTCTGAATCAGGTCTAGAACTAATGCCAAATTTAAAGTATGGTCCCAACTAAGCTATTTCTTAAAGAGTGAATGAGAGAGGTCTGTAATGATCTTAAACATATATTTTTATCCTATGAAAACAAATCTGGGAAAAGATAGAAGAGAGAGATGTTACTGCACTGAATTCGTGTGAGCTTCAAACAGAAATAATGATATATTTGCTGGTAATAACAACTCTATATTACAAGCTTTCATATCCTTAGCATGCTGGACACCTCATGATATATACTGATCACCTTTAGTTCACTAACTTCAATGGCAGTTTAAAGCATTTGGTGTAGCAGGAGGTAATAACCACGTTACAGGATAGAACTTACCAATATGACAGCTTACGTGAAGAAACTGTCATGTCAACCATGGCATCTTAGGTTATACATTGAATCATACTGCATGTTCAAGCTGTGTAAGCCCACCAAACCCCGTCTATCAAGAGGTGGATCAAGATGGTCAGAAGTGCCTATTTAATTTCTCAGATTTACTTTTGCAGCTTAAGTATGCAATCTAATTTCTGATTTTCTAATTACTTCAGAAAGTTCCTTTTGATGTATAGCTATTTTTGTAAAAGGTATTGCTTCTTGATTATGAAACCTCTGAAAAATGAAAATGATTTTGATACAGATTTCAATAATTATTGTTTTCACTACAGAGATGCTTGAAAATGTTTCCATTCTTTTCAGTATTTTATTTTATTTTTTAATTTTGGAACATTGTTAGTCATAAATATCCACAAGTTATAAGGTATTTTCTTATTAGCTGACCTATCAAAGTGTAGTTGGGAAGTTTAACAGAAATGGTTTTGATTTATATGCCTTTGGGATTATGCCAGCACATTGTGAACACTTTTTGAACTAATGAAGGGGAGGTAATCAACCTGCCACCCTCTGGTCTGCAGCAAAATTAGGGAGAGCAGCTTGTCATCTTCTATCTACAGGCCATCTGGGTGTATTCCTGATTCATTCTTGTGACAGTTACCTCATCACCCCATACGGTAGTGCAGTACCTTTTTTCCTCCGTAGAAAAACATGGCATGGGGTCCAAATAGTGGTACAGTCTAGACACATTTACTGCA
Source organism: Anseranas semipalmata (assembly GCA_013399115.1). NCBI lineage: Eukaryota > Metazoa > Chordata > Aves > Anseriformes > Anseranatidae > Anseranas > Anseranas semipalmata. The sequence continues at coordinate 19,437 of VXAA01007017.1, forward strand.
TGACTAATTTTGAAAAGCTGAGTTATCTATATTCTTTGCTAATATTCAGGTACAATTTTGATAGTCAGGTTAGCTAGTCTCAGTGCTTGTCTGTTTTTTCCTACATCTGGTTATGGGGGATCTGACTCAAAATACGCTCTCACTTCTCCTGTGTTTGTGATAGTGTTAATGTTTGCACAGCCCCTTTTTTATGCTTCTGATTTTTTTACTGCCTTATATTAGTGCCATGTCAGTAAAGACTCCTGTCCTCATATCAGCATAACTTTAGCCGAACATAATGGAAAGTCCATCCCAAACCAAATAGATTCTAAGAATTGGTCATTTTTCAGTACTTGAGTCATTCCTGAATGAGAATCACAATACCTTCATCTTATGTGAAGTGCCTAGACTCTACAGAGATGACTCTGAGAATAGTAACCAATGCATCAACAGTCCCCATCCACTTTAGTAGGGATTTAACAACACAGGTTTCATATACCACGATCACAGGCCTATGTGTATGTTTAACAAGCTCATTTTATTTCATTATAAATCTACGTACTCAATTCCTACTTGATATCAAGTCAAGGAGAACCTTTACTGGCCTTGAAACTTGTGATGAGATCCAATGCTGTAGCAGCTTAGATGTGATTAAAAAAGCACCAGCTACTCTAGCAGATATAATTAAGGAGTCAGTTATCAAATATTGGTGTAAAAGACTGAAGCTGAGACAAACCACTTCTGGAAAAGTAAACTGAGTAGTAGAGTGGGAAAAGCTTCATAGGGAGACAAAAACTTTATAGTTAGAAAGGGATTTTAAGTTGAGAGCAACCCAAAGATGCAGGTAGGATTTCTATAACTGCCTAATTCAGGGTCTCTGCAGTAGGAGCAGAGGAAATTTTGGGCCTGAATGGCTGGATTCCCTCTATACTTTTATTTTGTCCGAAATGTTTGTGAGAGGAAACATCCAAATGGGCCATAGAGAAGGGAGTTGAGGTGACAGAGGTGATTTCTAAACTGCCTTGCTAACTGTACTTGAGTTTGTCTCATTTACTGAGCTGAGAAGCTTGATTGACTATTCATAAGACAGTTTAGCACCTAAGCTTCCCTGCTTGGAGATTTAATGGCTAGTACCTGTCATTAGAGGAATCCTCCTTTCTATACTCACCTAAAAGTGTACCATAAAAATGGTGACTTATAACTGTGTAGTAACTGGCACATTTTCTCAAGAAGGATCTAGTCATTTTTCAGCCTTTAACAAACATAGCAATTAATGTATGCTTTTTTTTTTTTTTTTCCCCACAGAAGATTAAGGCTTATATATACACAGATGATAAAATAACAGTCTAATTCTGCTGTAGTATCAAGGCACATATCCAGAAAACTAAACTAAATGATTACAGGCCATATTTTTTAAATGATATATATCTATACAGACCCTGACTCCTGTTTGGAGAAGAAAAGTGCTGCTGATGAGAAATTTTTATCTGGAGAAATTGGTATATCATTGTTTAGAGATATAGACACTAGTCATGGTTACCAGTTCATATGAATTAAAGGATTAATAAATGTTATGTATTTGTTAAGAGTAGGATAAACTAAATGTCTGGCATAAAAGGTCATGGTCCTTCAAGACTAGCCCATTGACTGCCATTTACTACAATCATTTCAGAGTGTAAAACAAAAAAGTTACTCTAACTTAACAGGACATTCTTGATGGGAACATGTTTGGGAGGTGAACTTTGTGTTAGGCTCTAGAAGACTCCACAGCACACTGGAATGGAAAGCCCAGAGATGTCAGAGGAACCGTAGCTGTTTGATACAGGACTTACCAAAGCAGGGAACAAGAATCCAGGTCTCCCCCCTCCTTCAACCATCCAAATATGCAAATTTAGGAAAATTGCATTAAATTATTCTAACTGAAAGGTAAAGAGAATTCCATACGATTAACATATGAAGATGTCTCATTAGGTACTCTGTTGGACTTAGCCCACAATAATCCACATATAAAAGAGCAGTGGGTACAAAAACATATGCCAGGCATGCTTGTAAGCAAATAAACAGCTTACCAACATTTTGTCAGATGCCTCAAATGAGGATAGGTTGTGTACAAGTTTATTCTAATTTTACAAAACCGGTGCCTTGAGAAATGGACCTTCTATTTATATAAGGAGGTACCTGTACATGTTAACAGATAAAAGAACCATTCTACCTCTTGCTAGAATGTGGAAAAACTTTACTAGAAATGCTCCCATAACCTTTGGGAAGCAAAGAAAGTGATAAACAAACCAAATGAAATAGCTGCATCAAAGATCTTTTCTTTGGGCTTCTAGTTGAAATGAAAAGGATGGCTTTGAAGAGCTTGTGCCAAGGGACTCTTTCACAATAATTGCTTCCATATGAACAGCACCTTTAAGTGAAATAAATTTAGCTAATTGGGTGGAAAAACATTATAATCAATATTGTGAACAAGGTTAGGTCAATGGTAGGAACTCAAAGAATGATCCTCTAAGCTTCCTAATCCCTTCGTCTTGAGAAGTTGTCAATATGAGCATCACAGTAAAGAAATTTTGGCAATATAATCTTCAGCTGAAACTAGGTAAGATATCCTTAGCAAGTTTAATGGGATCACTTCACAAGTTTAAGGAGTAATGAAATACTTGAGTTACTTGAACAACATTTTTACAAAATTTCAATAGTAATAGAAAATATCTGAGAAAGCTACAAGGTAAGGTTGGGATTGTTTTGTATGTCTAGATGAGATAGTTATTTTCTACTTTAACACTGAAATCACAAACTATGCTAAGTTTGATATCTTAAATATTCTTTTGAGTTGTGGTTATCTTTTTTTTTTTTTATTCAGCTTATATTTTTATACCTGTTTGCTTAAGCAAACTTGCAATACTTGTTTAATTAAGCTTTCATCAATTTCATTTAATTTTCTCTTTTCTGGAAGTCTCATGGTCTCTATCTGGATGACATAAATAGGGACTTCAAAGAAAAAATTGAAAAGGGTAAATCCCTCTGATGTAGAAAGAAATGTTGAGTTTTAATATAGCACCCCATATTTGAATACCAGAGTGTCTGGGGAAGTATTTAACACTTAGTTCTAATGGACTTTAATTAGTCCATGTGTAATTTATGTGTTTACATAACTTCCTTGAAAGAGATACTTCCTGAATTGGGAACCAAGGGATAACTGAATGAGACAGAAAACAAATAGATATTAGGAAACAAACTATTCTATACCACTGACAGAAATAAACTGCCAAAATGCAACATTAATCAGTAAAGAAGAATAAAACAAGATGAAAAATATAGCAAGATGTAAAATAAAATCAATCTCTTTTTTTTTTTTTTCTCCCACATATTCTGATGACAATTCAAAGCCCACCACAGATCTATTTCTAATTTGTCTCATGTTGTGGGTGAAAAGACTCCTGCAAACACCTCACTCCCGTTTCAGCCTCTCGATGGATTATGAATAGGGGAATGAGAAAACTTTTGGGAAACATGATCAAGGTTTAAGAGCTTTGAGGATATCTCAGAGCTGTTAATAGGTATCTTCTACCTCATGCAGAGGATGCAGACCTACGGAATTGTATTAAAGAAGTTCAAATATTTTCTTCACATAGAAGTGAATCTCATAAGTATTATGAGATACAGTAATAAAGCAAAAATAACTTTCACCATTTACTTAGATTTAGATTAGTTACAAGCTTGCATTTTTATGGGGGTCTGTCATAAGAGATCACATCCTGATTGAAATATAAGAAGGGAAAGAAAAAGCCCCATTAGACTATTAGAAGATCCAAAATTAATCTCTAACAAAGAAAGTAGTCCACTAAAGTTCAGTCTGTACATCAGTTTATTTTCAACTTAGGATTCAAAAGAAATAGCAGCTGTGTGGTTAAGCAATGATTGAAGAGGTTAGTAATAGATCAAAGCAAAGGATAGGAGAGAGATGGGTGAGCATCTGGGAGGGAAAATGGATAACATTTTCCCTGGTCTGATTCGAGAAAAAATGAGAATGTGGGGAGAGAAGAGGGAGGAAAAATAAGATCAGACTTCTAATGAGAAATACTTTTGCTGAGAATGAACAGTGAAAATTTCCAGAGAAAAACTTGAAAGATGCTACTGCTGTACTTTAATCCTCGGAAAAAAAAAAAAACAAAAAAAAAAAAAACAAAAAAACAAAACTTTCTGTAACTAATTCCTAATGTGAAACCTTTTACTTTGTTTCAAAATACATTACACAATTAAAATGTTCTGAAACTGCAAGTCAGTTTTCTTCTTGCTCCTTAGTGTTCTGCTGTGTTGCACTATATTACAAAGGATTTTTTTTCTTTTTTTTCCTCTTTTTTCCTCTTTTTTTTTTTTTTTTTTTTCTGAGTTATTTATCTCTGGAAATGAAAGCTTCTTCTGTATTAACCTTACAACATTAGGTTTCTATTTGCATAGCATTCCTATGCCTTAGGGATATACATTTCCCATTTTTGTTAAGAGTTGAAAATATTTTTACTCTAATTTTCAACATTTTAAACTTGTTTCCTCATTAAGGGAAGTCAGAAGGCAAAATATTCCTTCAGTTTACCATACAGATGGATCTAAAGTCATATCTTTATTTACTACTAAAAAAAAAAATGTGCAAACTAAATTTCTTAAAACAGTGAAGTTTAATTTCTATAAACAAATAATTACTATATGTATCCCAAGCCTTTGCAAAACATCTTTGGTTTGGGGATTAAGGAATACATATATATTTGTACCACAGTAAACACCTCTGGAAATATTAGTCTTAGTCTACTTCCATCCTTATGATTCTTCTAGTGGACTTTTACTTATATCCCCCCTTTCTTTCTGTTGACAGTGCTCCTGCACTGTCAGTGACCTGCACATGGAAATTACAGCACCTTTCTTTGGAAGTAATATGTCATCTCTGATGGATCTGCCAATAAAACCGTTTGTGATATTATGGATGGAAAATACTAAGCATCTCCAACTTTTTACCTGTATATTACAGGTCAGAATGAGGCTTAAGGGCAAATTACATGTGTGACTCCCAAAACGTGAATTGAAGTGTTGTATGTCAGCAGGATACCAGCTCCTTATAAAGGGAAATTCTATGGGTGGAAGAGGGAATATGCTGTAGATGCACAATTAGTGAGAAATAAACATGTTCGTCCCTGCGGTCCAGAGGAATCTCAGTGGTGGTAATGGATAAGATGCCTTTTTTTTTTTGGGGGGGTGGGGGGTGGAATATTGGTCTTAGGCATTTGTAGGGAATGAGGTACTTAGTTTTAGGATGAGAGCTGTAATCACTGAGCCAATGAATAAATAAAAGTTCCTCCTTTGGCTCTGATTATATAAAAAGAATTATCTTCTACTGCATTTCATACAGAGACCAATTCCATGGTTATGACTTTGGTCTTGGGAGATAATCGCTCAGTTCGAGCATATGCCCCCAGGGTTGGCAACACTTGAGCAATGGATTTTTGAAGGTCACAATTTTGGACTTAGGCAGATTTTAAGTACTAATTTGTGGGATTTGGAAGCTTTCCCAAAATCAGAAGCTGTGGTGTAGTAGAGAATGAAATCCAGTTGTCTTGTGTTGCAACCCATAAACACTGAGCTCCGGAAAAAAATATGAAATAATTTGGATGATAAATCACTGTCTCAACAAAAAGGTTAAGGTTTTCTTAGGTATTTAAAGAATTAGTTAACAAGTTTTTCTTTTTTTTTTTTTTTCCTTTTTTTTTTTTTTTTTTTTTTACATACACGTAAGGTAGATGATATTTTGACTGTAAATATTTTAAGCTATTGAGAAAACTACTGTGAGGGGGAGGGTTACTGTAGTCTCTGTGACAGGCCTATCAATGGCCTTTCATGGTTATAATTTAAAATTATATTTTGCAACTAAACAGATGAGGGAAAATAATTCAGAAGAACAATTTCTTAAAGCCAGACTTGTGGTAAAGAGTGATGAGAGTAATTGTGTTTTTAGAATTCTATTCTCCGCCACTTTGCTAAGATGACAAAAAGTAAAGGTTCATTAAGTTTGGGAAGGTGGAAAAAATGTACTGAAGGGATGTTTGCGAAAAAATTTTGCTCAGCAAAAAGAAAGAGCTATAGCAGGTGGTCTCACTGACTTAGATACCCAAAGCCCTCATTCAAGTGCATTGTTACTTCAGAACAAACACAAAACCTACTGTGCCTTGCTATTTAGCCATGGCATTCATTGTGGTTAAAATGAGTATTTCAGACATTACTTAAAAAATATTTGTTGGGGAAGGAACACAAGCCTTAGAAATTCATGCAAACATAAATGTACAACTGGGGGACAGCAGTGACTGCCTTTCTTTTGATTTCAGGCTCAGATTCCTTTTCTTAGTAAATCAGTCTACATTTAAATTAATGTCAGTAAGAGAAAAGACCCTTCTGTTGACTTCAGTAAGGCAAAAGATAGATTGTTAGCTTTTTAATAACAGGCAGTTCTTCAGCAAGGCAGTTATACATGTGTGGATTGGGGCCATACTACTGTAAATTCTCTTCTAGAATACATTTTATTATCTGTGAGGCTGTATAATCAGGCAGCTTGTCAGTGTTTCTAAAGGAGAGAATAATTGCATCTTCAGAAGTCACATAGTGGAGACATTACATTTTGATTAAGAACAAACCCTCACTTTTTTTTTTTTTTTTCCCAGAAAAATATCTTCAAATGTGAAAATGTTCAACTAACCTTAAAATATATTCCACAATTAAAGCAAATTTGAAGAATATAAATATTCAAGCAACAACAGATTTGAAGTGTTCCTGATACTGAGTGAGGGAGTGAGACTACAGCAGTGTTTAACAAAGTCTAGTCCAACAACACCTGGAGGAACAGCAGATTATTATACCTCCTTTTTCCTGTTACTTCTGTATAAAGGTTGGCTCTGTCATTATTTTATATTTCTTAAACAAATTCCTCGTTCTGATAAGCAATGGAAAAGATGTTTCTAACACTAACTGGCTGGAGTTTCAGTTTATCTAGAAGAACAAAGGGTTAAGAAAATCTTCTCTCCACTTAAAGTGTTAAAAGCCATGAGTTTTCACTGCTTTCATTTGTAAGAAGAGCCTGTTTGAAAATACTTGTGTTTCACTTTTAAAACTTCCTGGCTTTTCATTCACAAATCACACATTTGTCTTCTCCCAGAAAAGCTTTGCTTTTGTTTTTGTGACCTACATTTGTAAAGCTGCTAATTAGCAGGCAGCACTGGGATCTGCTGTCCCTCAATGGCTCTGATGCTTTGGGATCCTAAACTAAACAGAAAACCTGTTGCTGAATCTGAATGAAAGTAGCTACCTGCAACTGGCTGCCACATTTACATGAACGATGTAACATAAAAATTAATCATAACTGCAGATTTTCCGATATATTGCATTCATGTCCTAGTCTGGTAGCTATTGAAGTTAATTTGAGAAGGATTAAGCATGGAGGTGAGGTGAGGTCAGTTTTCATTATCCTTAATATAAAAATGTACTAGCATTATATTTGTCAAAACATTCTTCTCTGCATTAGTGTTTACAATTGCTTCCTCGATTTTTTCTTTTTTTTTTTTTTCTGAAAATCTTTCCTTAGCCTCTACAGATAAGCTGCTCATTATGTTTACCTTTGTGTTCAAATGATCATTCTAGCTTATGAGAAAGTGGCACAACATCCTACTTAAATAGCATTAGACCACACAAGAACTAAGTCTTCTCTGTTCTAGTTGTCAGAGTAAATAGCAGTTTGGCTGGAGCTGGAATGCAGCATTTGACTCTACTTTTTGTGTTAAAAAACATGTTACGTACTGTGGTGAATTGATATGAACTGCTACATTCAAGTACATCAAACAACCAACTACTCCCATCGTAGGATCTTGTTACTTGCTGGATGACATTTTTAGACTCCTGCTATGCCTATCCTGAAGAGTGTCGTGTTAGTGTCGTGTTAGTAGCTGATCAGCCTAGTGATTTGTTCAACAGAAAAAGTAATGCCATTACCATTAGAACAAACAAAGTTTCATTTTCTTGGGATTTGCCTTCTGCTTGGCTGCGTTCTCTGAGTTTGCTGTTTAAAGGCACTCTTTTCTCTTAGAAATTTGCTTGTGCCTATTAGAAACTAAATTATGATGAAGCTTTTTCCTAAATCTCACCACCTGCAACATTTCTTAAAATTTGTAGGATCTTTAGCTCACAGCCACCATTCCTCAGAAATCAAGCTAAACTGACATTAGACAATATGCACAAAAACTGTTGGGAGACACAGATAGTGACTGAGTGACTGTTTTTACATTAGGAATTTAGGCTGGCAAGACTTGTACCTGGAAATACATAAAATATATCCCACATTGTATCCATTGTCTGTGCAATGTAAACCAGTTACTTCAGGCTAGAACCACAGGAGCAGGAGGTAGGTATGGAGACACCTAAGTAACCTCCCACCTAGAATAAGAGATGTTCAAGCTTTTTCTGTTCCAGGACTAGGTAATAGTAGGGCAGAAGTACTGTCCTAGTAGCAAGACTAGCTTGTTTCTGGAAACCATTTGCCTCAGTTTTTCGACCCTACCCATACTCCATCATCTGCCACAAGAGTGGAAGGAATGTGCTGTACATCAGGTAGTCATTCTGCAAATATGCAGTCATGCTTGCATTTTCTGGGAAATTGTAGCAGTCATTGCATATGTGCTTTAAAAACAGAACTTTTTGCAACTACCAAACTCACTGCACATATACATTGCTTGATATCTAAAACTAATTTTGATAACTCCTGGCTCTCTTGCAAAAGTAGTCATCCTGTAACTAAACAGCAAATCTGGCACACCTAAAGGTTGTGGGACATATTGCAGAGAGTCCAAAAAAAAAAGAGTCTGCTGCATACAACCCTCTCCTAAGACTGAGTGAAGAGGGCTGCTTGCAGCCCGGATGCATGTACATTTGCAGTGACTCATCCAGTCGAAAAGGTTGCACAGTGGAGACTGAGGGGAATTGATGCTCATGCTGAGGAGTCTCTAAAGTGCCAAGAGAGAGTTGGCCTAGATATCAGTCCCAGGAGCAGAAGCAGGAAATGTTCCTCTTTTATTCAGTAGTCAAGATGGTTTCAAGAGGAGAAATGAAGTTTCATCTTTATTTACATGGATATTTAAATGTCTTTGACAAAGTGGTAACATTTCACTAGGAGAAAATTAAGTCAGTTCTCTTAAGAGGCAGTTTTCTTATTCCAATAGACAGATTAGTATGTGAATATATCTCCCATTCTGTCCTGGTTTCTGACTCTGGGGCAGTTGGCTCTAATAGGATGATTAGAAGAATATTGGCTTCTCCTGCCTTGCATTCTTCAGTACATTAGGTGTTCTCCCCTTCACATATGAAAAGCATCCCCTAACTTGTCTATGGTTAAATTGACTGCTCAGAGGTTTCAGACTTTAGACTTTTTGATGCCCACTTTCTGGCAGAAACAGAGGGCATGCATATAAATCACAGTAGGGTTAAAGGTCTCCAAACTGACGTGTCTGCCTAGTACAGTGCACTGCCAGACAGAAATATGAAACTGAATCTCAGACCAACAGAGTAGCATTACAGTGGCACTGAAGTCGTTCTAGCACACACTTCTAGAAGGAAAGGCTGACTTGACTGGCTCAGACCCAGCGAAGCTAAAGCAAGTAAACTGCTTCAGCTTCTTTAAAAGACACAGTCACCACCAGGTTAGGGCTTTTTGTGCCATATTTGATTTACATAGACATGTGCTTATTAGAAGTTTTACAGTCACTAAGGGCTCTTGGACTTTGCTGATATTCTTCACAAGGCACTTTGCCAGTGCCAGAAAGCTTTTTTTAGCAAATGCTGGCTGCTGAAAGAGAGTTCTTCCTCTCAAAGCTTGGGTGTTCTGTTGGCTCCTGGGAGCATCCGTACAATGCACATCTGTGTGGGATTTTGTCTCTATGTCCACTGAGCATCTAAGCTCTCACTGCAGTCAAAGGAGATCTTGTCAGTGGGGTATAGGGAGATATTCAGCTGACCAGTTGTCAGTGTTTGCTTCAGGTGAGCTGATTTTGTTCTCCATGTAGGTTATTTAATATGCCAGCCTGCAAGTTTCCTCCTTTCCCTTGTGCCATTCTGTTCTCTGGAAGCCAAAGTGACAGGCGTCAAAGGAGCAATCTAGATCTGCAGTTACAAGAATTTGCACTGCACAGGAATGATGCTTTGATGTTCGCATTTACCCTGAAATTGTCCTTTACCCTGAAATCACCTTTCATTCAATCCACATTAAGGCAAGAACAAGCAATACTTATCTGAGACAGCACAGAATCACAGAATCACAGAATTGTTCAGGTTGGAAGAGACCTCCAAGATCACCTAGTCCAACCTCTGACCTAACTCTAACAAGGCCCACACTAAACCATATCTCTAAACCATATCTCTAAGCTCAACATCTAAACGTCTTTTAAAGACCTCCAGGGATGAAGTTACAAAGGTTTAGAAAACCTGATGTATGACAGAAATAAAATGATCCTTACTGATCTCTTTCTTTCTGTGTGTCCAGCAGATGGGTTATGGATGCTTCAATTACCAGATCTCTTATTAGAGTCTTTTGTACATGAATGTTAGCTTGTATTTTCCATCTTCTCCTGAGTCATCTAGAGATTTAAATCAAATCCTCTCTTCCCCTCTCCCCTGAAACATTATTGGTCCTTTATTATAGAAGACAAGTATAAGCCTTTTTTTCCTTCTGTCTATTGACAATCACCACCTCTTTAGAAATCATAATGTCTCAGTAGAAAGCCTAACGTACCAGTACCCCCTCCCATAAAAGCCAGGGGGTTTGAAGCTCTTTAATTCCTTCTTCACTTCCCTCCCACAAGAACATCAAGCAATTCTCATAGGGCTTTTCCAAACCCTGAATGTTATTTGGACAACCAGACAAAATCTAATGTATAAATGGAGTTCTTGGCATGAAGTCTACTAGTGATTCTTGACTGAGATTAGTGAGGACAGGAAACAGCCACTCTGGAGTAATAGCAGACTTGGCATGGCTCAATTCCCACCTTACACTCCACAGACACCATGGAAACTTCTTAGGTGTTCACTGCAGCTTTGAGACTTGGAGGCTTCTAAGTGCCTCCCAGAGGAGGCAGCCATGCATCTGCGCTGCCTGACATTTCAGCAGTGGAACTGGGTGCCCAAGCTCATTTGACAAGTTCTGCTCTTTTACAATAGAGTGAATTATGTTGGGAGAGAGCAACAGCGGGTGCTGCAGAATTGCACACATTGCCTACTTTAAGTCATGGTAAAGGCCTCACCATTTTTTATGCCTTGGTGCACACAATTAATTGCCATGCAGTAAAAAAATGCACCTTTTTACCTCTAAAAATAAAGTTGTTTTTTTTCCTATCATCAAGACACTAGTAGACATATATATTTGCACACTTGAATGAGATGTTAACTGCAATAACAAATGAGCAAGAGAAGCCAGATTGTTTAAAAGACTCTCAAACTCAGCAATTTTCAGCTGAGTTGGAACTAGCATCTTGTTTTCTCTTGTTCCTCATAAGATCCTGAGTCAGGAGATAGTCTTTGTATGCAACCAGAGGCAGACACTCCCTTTTCTAAATCAGCTTCTGGGAACAATCAAACTCAGCAAATGCTACTGTTTCCTTTTGCCCCTTGGTCCAGCTCACAGTATCTCCCTGGCAGTGAATGGACACTCTCCTACAGTACTGACTGCATAATCATAGAAAAATCTATCTCCTTTGCTTTCATTTAAATAAAAACATTTTTTTCATGCAAGTGAAGACAATTCTATTTCCCACTTGCTAACAGAAATCTTACTGATAGCTGTTACTCAAGAAGTTTTCCATAAACCTTGCCACACTGAGACCTTAACCACAGGACAAGAAGCAAGATATGTAAGACTGATGTTAGTATTGGGAAGCCCAAAACAGCTACTAAAGTATGTACGGTATTAAACCTATCAAGCACTTTTTTTTTTTTCCTTTTTCTTTTTTTTGAACTGAAAAAAAATCTGAGTTGTTCAGAAAATCTAAAATTAAAACCTGCTATTAACTCATACTTATAGCAGTGAATAAAGTGCATGGGAAAACCATCCTGGGAACGGTAGCAAATGTATTGTTTTTTTTTAAATATACACTTAGTATAAGTACCTGATTCCAGTTTGGGGCAGCAAAAGCAGTCTTTAAGTGCATTATCTTGTAGTTTCATTTTACTGTTATATGACTCAAAATACACAGAAATGGATCTCTGACTTTGAATGTACTATTTTGTTTATATATATGTTTGCTGTTCATTTTGTCAGCAAGATTCTTCATCAACCTTTAAAATATAAAGCACTTGCAGAGTTCTTATGCTGAAATTTCATGTTGAAAGAATACTGATTACTCCTTACACTACGATTAATGAAAGGTGGTTTTGTTAAGAGGGACATATCTGCACTGTTGCAAATCCTTTCAGTGTCATTTTGAATCTCACCTTTGTTTAGCTAAAGATATACCTTCTTGAGCCATTTTGCTGCACAAAGATCCCTACTTCCTTTTTATTGTGAAATTTAATTTCTATAGCTACTACTTTTGGCATAGAGTTTCTTGAAGATTTATAAAGGAAACTTCTAAGTTCAGTGAAGTTTCTGGGAGACAGAAGGACTAGGAAGGTATTGCTAAAGGGGGTATAGCACAAAGGGCAGGAAAGAGAGAACAAGCAAGGGTTATGAAGTTTGCTGACTTACCTTCTTAGGTCCCACAGTATGGTCTCCATGCCTGTGAGCTCCATACTTGACAGCTAATGGGGATGTGCATGTTCATGTTCTGCTTTGCTTAATTCATATTAAATGTTGAAAAATCTATGTATTGACTAGAGTAGGCTCATGAACCTGGGTGCTTTACAGTCCAGGCCAACTCATCAATGTTTCATTCAAAATGGATATTCTTCCACAATTAGATTTGAAGAGTGAATTAAAAATAACATCTAGGTGTTTGTTTGTTTGTTTTGTTTGTTTTGTTTGTTTTGTTTGTTTGTCTGTTTTAATTATGCAGGGTTTTTTTTGTTTGTTTTGTTTTGTTTTTTAAGACTGAAATTTAGTTTTGAAACTTAAATGGAATTGTGCTCTGTGGTTTAAGTCTATCAACATTTAAGGAGACCTTACCTATGGAGATGTTTGTGTATTTTTTTTGTCAGTTTACTATTTTTACTAATATAAAATTACTATTCAGACTAAGTAGTGTGACTAGAAAGAAAACAAAAAAAAAGTAGATTTGGCCTTTGTCTCCTCTTGAATATGCATTTTCTTACCAGAAGCCAAACACTGGCAATAATACTGTTTAGCATATGAAGCCAAAGGTGGTCAACACCTTGACATACAGGAGATATGGGTCTGCCAGAGTAATGAAGTACATTTATGCACTACCACTAAACCACTGGAGAGCATCTGTTGCATGATCTGGAGAGGCTGCATGCTGGTGACAGGGCAGATGTCTCTCCACTCTGATGACAGACCTCTTGCCGCATGGCCTGAAGCTTGCATGTGGGCCCTGCAGCAGGAGCTGGACTGAAATGGATTTATGGTGGCACTCAGTGTGATTGTGTGTGATGTCTTTTAAGCATGGTAAGGCAAAGGCTGAGATTTGCAGTCCTGGAATACCACTGTGAAAGGTATTTCACCTAACGCTTCCAAAAGACTAGGCTCTAATGTATAAGGTCTTCCACTGTTAAAGTTGTGATAATTATTATATACGCTACAAATAAGTTTTTCCCAAATGTGTCAATCACCATGTTTCAAGCTGTCATATCAGTTCTTTTCTATAAGCAGGTTTTATTGCTTAACATTGTGTATGCGATCAGATGCTCATCTTCAGTAAAACAGTGTTACTTCTGCAGATTAGAAGATCTGACCTGATTGACACCAGCTGTGAATATGATCTGTAGTTTGTTTTGGAGCTGCCTTGAGAAAGTCAGCTGGGTTTTGGTCTCCTTATGTGCTGTCTTTGTTTCTGCAGTGTTTTGGCTTTGTAAGAGAATGAGAAGGTTTGACCTACCTAACAAAGAAAGCTTTGATTGGGGCCTGGCTAACAGAATCCAAAATTAATATTCCCAACAATGATGCTTTGTTGCCTGAATCTTTTACTTTTTTGGATGGTAGAAAGTTAAATATAACCTGGATGGGCTGTTCTAAGGAACTACATGTCAGCCTTTGATTAAATACATATTCTGCTCGGTTTTCTGTGGAACATGACTTAAACTATTACTCTCTCTGGGATTCTGTGCCCAGGCCCTTGTCTAATTTCTACACAGTTTAGTAGAGGAAAAACATTTAGAGATAATTAGCTTTTCATAAATTTTGTTCAAATAGTGATTTGAGTAAAGGAAATAGGTCCTCAAAGTGTTTGGAGTGAACATAAGATCACAGAGTATTTCAGGCTGGATGGGATCTCTTGAGGTCAACTGGTCTAAACACCTGCTCAGAGCAGGTCTAACCAGATCAACTTATCCTATTGAGCCTTGAACACATCCAAAGATGGAAATGCTATAGCCTCTCTGGATGTTCTGGTCCTGTATTTGACCCTAATAGTTTAAAAAAAAAAAAAATCTCATTTGCAACTGAAATTTCCAATCTTCCAAATTGTGTACTTTGCTTCTTGTTCCATAGCTGTGTACCTCCAAGAAAAGTCTGGCTCCATCTTCTTTGTATTATCTGACCACATATTTTGTAGAAAAGTGCAGTGTAAAATCACACTTTTTCTCATACAAAACTTAGTGTTATACTGATTAGGACTGGTTGAGAAATGTAATAATTTACAAATACTGTCTTTGTTAGAAATACGTTTGGTAAGCAGTCAGTTTTAAAAATGTTATAGTAGAAGAGCCAATATATCTTCAGATTTGTGTTCATGCATCCAGAAATTTTAACAAATTTTAACATAAATGCAAAAACATATCTGTAGAATATTTGCTTATTTTTTTCTAAGATCATAATAAATAAATACTTTAAGACTATAAACTGACAAATACCAATCATGTATCACAAATGAGAGATGATTGAAATAAGTAATTCATGTGTAATCAAATGTGTGACAGCTAACTTTTACCTATTAATTGTTGTCAACTTAGAAGAATTTCACAACTGATTTTTGAACATGCACATTAAAAAAATTAAATTAAATTAAATACTGTTCACTACAAATTCTGTTCCTGCTATTTCTGGTGCAATTGTTAATGGCTTTCTAAAAGCGTGGCAGGCATTATCTTCTTATTACCAAACTTTTCAGATTAACATTTATCCTCATCCTGGCACAGTTTTTAGATCAGAATGAGAAGCTCCAAATGATGTGGTCACTGAACCTGAAAGGTTAAATAACAAAGAAAAGATGAAGTATTGGTAGACTTGGGCTGCTGTGGTAAATCATTTGGGAAAACCTTAGACTTATTTTTACTAGGATAAATCCCAAGGTTCTTCAGGGATCTTGGTTGAGTTCTCTTTGATCTGCATTTGTATAATGCATAAGAATTTGGACCAGGTATTTTGAACTCACACCTAACAGAACGTTTAAAGAGGGGCTAATAAATAATTTTTCCTGCTAAATAGAATTGATTTTCTCATGGAAGCTGTCCTATCAATAATGCAATGCATTTTACAAGAGATAAGAAAAGGTGGGACAGGAAAGGGAAGCAGTTCATCACTCTCAATAAAAGCATAATTAACACAAACAACTCAGCAGGCTTTAATTTTATTTTATTACTAATATAATATAATATATAATGTTATTATTGCTGAAATACAACTGAATAGGTACAATTCAAGTAGGCTCTCAAATACACAGTCTTCAAGTAAAAGCAAGGAGAGGCAAAGGCAGCTTACCTTCATGAGAAGGTAAGTTCATGAGAAACTTCTCTAGTTTTGTGTTTCTATTTTAGTGATGTTTGCAACAGAAACCAACATATATCTGTACTGGATATTTTCCATACTGTGCTCGAGCACTGGAAGCCCATTCCCATTTATATGATACTGAGATATGATATAGAGATACATAAATAATTGCCTTCACAAAATAACAGCTGTCATTTTTACTGCAGGTGATATTTTCCTTTAACTGTTAATTCTTTCTTTTATTTACTATTGACATTCTAGTTATTTGGTTGTGAATTTTCCTGAAATTGTACATGAAGTTGAGTTCAGACTCTCGCAGTGGAATCTGACATAGTAAGAGTTCAGCAGCCTATAAGAGTTTTGCTTTGTTCCTGTCAATATAATAGTTAATACAGTCAATAGTACAAGTATGCTGAACTCCGTAAGTGCAATACAAAGAGCTGTGGTATTTACAAGTTGGTATGTAATTCAGACAATTATTGCTACATGCTGTCATGTTTAGATGATCCTCTCTGGCTTATAAAATAAGGCGTCACAACAGTTATATTTCCCTGCTTTTGATTAGCCAAATAAAAGGCGATGAATGAACAGCTAGTGTTTTACTTCAGACCTTATCAAGATTTAGCCTGCCAAAGCTGATTCTACATTGACTTGACTTCCAGTCAGCAGCCCTACATAATGCAAATCGATAATCTCTGAGCTCTCTTTATCATGTTGCTAAGATTGTCTGTGAGAATGAAAAGCTCATAAAACGTTATAATAAAAAACCTGGAACCTGAAGTCTTCCCACCCTTAGTATTCATTTCACCTCTTTATTTCTATTCCTTGCAAAGAGCATAATCACTAAGAGCTCTGCAGGAGTCTTTTCAATCCCTATACTGCCTTTTAACATCGGAATCAGGAAGGAGTGCAGAGACAAACTTGAAAATAACCTGACCAGTTTTCTGTAAAATGTTAATGCTGGTTTTGAGTGGAAAGTAGAGTTTAATTTATATTTCACAGAGATAAAGGATATTAACTAATGCTTGGGCAGATCCTGCTCCTGTCCACGTAAATGGCAATTTATCAAAGTCATGACTGTATGCTATTTAAAGACCAGCCAAGCAAGGAGCTGGAGGCCTTTGAGACTGCACAGAGGAGAAGCAAATAAAGAACCTGGTTAACATTTTACATTCTGTATAAGGACTGGTTTGAATTATAATTTCCTTCTGTAAGTCAGTTCAAAATAAAGAGCTGGGGATTGAGGGGATAGATCAGCAAGCTGAAGCTGAAGATGCATGTCCCTAGGCCTGAAGCTTAGTAGCTTTGGAAAATTCTAAAAGATGAGTTTCTTTCCATGGAAAACTTGTCCTAGTGTTAATTTTGGAGGTGATATTTTGGAGGAGATTTGCACTGCTTTATACTAGTCTGGTTTAAAGGTCTAATCTGGTTAATCGTAATATTATAGTGCTCATTACCACTATGGATTTTCTGGGAAACAAGGAACCTAAAGAATGGGTTATCAGATCTCATGCCTCATTAATTCAAGCAAACACATTATTCAGTGTCTTTCATAAACTGCATTATGAATGCAACAAGTCTTTTGTCTTCAGAATGTCTTTGGAAAATGGTTAAAGAATCTCACTTCTCTGAGAATTAGAGATCTTCTCATTTCAATCGTAAGTATAGAATTTGATGAATTATTTCCAGTTGTACTTGAACAAGCATATTTTAGTATTTTTGAGTCACATGTAGTAAATCTGATAAGTTTATAGAAAGAGATTGTGACAGTTCATCCTTGTTTGTTAAGATGAAAATCCTAAACTCCTTTGGCTGCTCTCATAAGAAAAGTTTTCCACTCATGAGATAATGCAAGGGGCCTTTCTCAATACATCTTTCACTTTGAATTTATCTTTTCTGACTGGTGAGATTTTTATGCAACACTCCACCTAAAGCTGGACAGGAGGCCAGATAAAGTCAGCAGTTCCCCTGAACTGTGTTGCAAATGCCTCAGCTTATGGACCGTGATGTAATTTGTTTTTCATGGCTGCACAGTGCAACCAACTCTCATCAGTTGATATACTCAAGCATATTTTTTCAGCATTAATTTCCAACTTATAAACTCTTGGATCATAGCAGAAATTCCAGGTAGTAATAGTGAAAGTCCAGATTGATGCCAACCATAGTTTTAAATGACCCTCCATAAACACCTGCCCACAAGAACCTAGGAGAACAACTTTTCCTAACTTAAGTGTTTCAGTAAAGTGCCTGAAGTTAAGTGGGATGAATCTAGGTTTAAATGTAAAATCTTCTGGTATAAAAAATAATGGATTTTGCATTTTATAATTATCACCACAAAAGGTCTTACAGAGGTGTGAACCTCTGAACAGCAACTCTTGATGTTTAAATACATTTCTGTATTTAATTCTGTACAAGCTGCAGGGTTGTTAGAGATGAAATAGTTGTGTATGATTTTATATAAATGTGTTGGAGTTTTCATAAGAAGTCTCCCCCACATTGAAGCCAAGGGGAGTATTGACCTTGGCTGCATCAGGTCACTTTTCAGCATCATCCTGATGTGTTGCCTTCTTGCTGCTTCTGTCTCACTGAAATAATGACTAACATAACAAGGAAAGAAAGGAGGGTGCAAAGACATATTTGAATCATTTTTTTTTTTTCCAAATATTTCAAGGGGCACAGGACAGAATGGGGAGATGACATGCTTCCTTTAAGAGAAATAGCCTGAAGAGAAACTGGAGCTATTGAGTATAGCCTCTGGAATGCCTGTGGAGTTGCATGTACACTTTCAAGAGCAAAAAGACAGGTAGTTTAGAGAAAAGAGCTCTAAATGTTGCTGGTCACTGATGAAGACAGTTTTCTGCTTCAGATTTTAAAAATATTGTCATACTTGGCACTGTTCAATAACTCTAATTTGGCCATTAAATTCCTGTCACCTTTGCCCTTTCCTAATGATTGTGACAAAATGCTGTCTGCAATCAGCAAGACTCAATCGTTGTGGGAATAATTTGAATAAATAATCAAGTCTGCAGCTCATCCATCACCTTGACTGATTTCTCTATTCCCTGTTCACCTCTTCATGACATTTGGCAGGTCACTTGATATAAAATATGCAAACAGTGAACTGAAATAGCCCAGGTCTGCTGAAATATGCAGAGTGAACATATTGTCTTAAAGTAGCTATTCATCTTTGCATGGCAAGAACATATAGTTTCTGTAGGCTTTTATTCTTGTCATATTTACATTTTAGGAAACTATTTGTCCCCTTTATATTCATAGAGCTTACACATATAAACCTACCTCATATGAAGGTGAGGATTGCCTGTTAAATCTCTCTTGGTTAGGTAGTTTCCAAAAAGATAAGAAGACAGGAAGAGTGAGCAGGAAGAAAGGCAGTAATAGGAAACTCAAAGGACTGAAGAAAGCAAGTAAAGGAATGCGAGGTGGGGACTGAAACTGGTGAAAAAAAAAATGCAGAGTTTGTCTTCTGTTTTAACGATATTAGCATAACCATATTTAATAGGGTTAAATAGGCCTAATATTATTTTACATTAAGGGTACTTCCAGGTGAGATTACCTCAGTATTTCTGGGGCTATCTGTGCAGTTCCCGGCACCCTGCAGTCCACCTGCCTCTCTGCTAGACATACTGTCCTGGTTGTGCCCCGGGCAGCAGCCAACACACACCAACTCCCCTGCAGCCACTGCTGCAGGTCTCAGTCCAGTGTACAGGCACAAAGCTAAACTGGAGTCAGTCACGAATGCTGGGCTTCACGTGATGATGCTGAGGTACGGGCATGTGTTCATTTCTGCCAGCTGTGCTATGGCAAGAGGCTCTTCTAGAAGAAAGGCAGGATAGCAGCTTGGAATAGAAACCTCCAAAATGGCCAGAGCTCACCTGGAGGCTCCTGAAGAACAATGTCTCAATACAGGTGAAGTGACCTGAAGTTCTCTGAGAACTATGTGTAAACTGTTCTTTGTTTTATCACCCCTTATTCAGACTGTTCTGCTGTCTCCTCCTCTCTTAGTTGTCTTCATTGTCCTTTGCTAGTATGTTTGTATGTGTCTGTGTTTCTCACATGTTTATGAAAGAGAGATTGAGTCAGGATGCGTTTGTATTTCATAAAACTCAGCATCAAATCACTTTGGGAGATGATCTTTTTTTCTGCTAACTTCAGTAGGGAAACCTACATAATTAGGGCCACATTTACCCTACTGTGAAAATAGGTATGATTCTCTGCCTGCACAGGAGCTAGAACATATCAGTGATCACCTGTGAAGCACTTGGGTGACAAACAGTTAAGAATCACTGTGTTACCTCTTCTTCACAAGAAGTCTTGATTCCAGAATTCAGGGTTCAAAGTAGGAAACCAGACTGGTTTAGGGTGATAAAGTCACTAATTTATGTTTCTGGATGTAACCCAAATTAGCATTTTTTTTTTTTTTTCTAATAGCAAAGCCCAGAACTGACCCTACCTGCAGATTTCTGCCTTTCCTATCTGTGTTGGTAGGCCCTGTTCTGTAGTAGTTGCATTATAAACCAAACATTTAAACAAACCAGTTTCAATGTAACCCCATCAAAGGAGGAGTACTTGGAAAGTCCTTTTCAGTGGTTATTTCAGTTATCAACACAGGCTCAACTATGCCATTAAAGATAATATTCATGGAGCTGCATTTCCAATTACAGTAAGAGTGGTTACACAAGTCTTTCTCAGCAGTGGGGCTGCCATATACAGCTGCTCATTCCTGTCCTCTTGGTACCATATACATTTTGAATATACAGCCGATGAATAGGATATGAAAGGTTTCCAGCTGAAAAAACATATATATATTCCCCGCCCCCCCCTTCTTTTCCAAGACACTTTCAGCCAGCCACATCCAGTATGTCCTGTGGCTGCACAATCATCTTCATGTGAAGGAGGAAGGAAAGGGGAAGATTTCTTAAACCAGCTGAAGAAGTACCATCTCTAAAGAAGTAACACAGACTGACATGTGCAATGAGCTACCCCAACAAATTTTGTGTTGCCATAGCTGTATTGTTGCCAGGAGCCATGGCAGATGGTTAAGCTGCTTCGTCTACGCCTGGATTATACTGCAGTATAGGCATGCACAATGTGTGAAGTTGTTTTTTTGTCCAACAGAGAAAAAATATATTCCACTTTTGAATTATTTGACTTTTATTATGTTGGATAACAAATTTGTACAAACTTTCACTATATCAAAAATGTGCAACTACATAAAACAGGAAAATTATTTAATAATTTTATACAAATAGAACTCAATATAACATGATTTAAAGTAAGCGTGCTTTTCATCTTCAAAGTTTCCTTCTCCAGGTATTTCATGATGAATTGTAAAAAGAAATAAAAAGAAAAAAATCTACTTCTTTTGGGAAGATGTGTTCATAAAAACAAACTAATAAGCTAGTAAGGCAAGATATATATCATGAAACAACTGATACTGGAAATCTTCATAAAAATGACATACACTTTTGTTTGACAAATATTTTATTGCATGTCTCACAGCTATTAAATAATTCCCAGTTTAATTTTCGTTGTGTCCTAAACAGTCAATAGTAAAGATTGTATTCCCTAGGTCTCTTATATTTTCATCTATACTCAGAAAGAAAACTTCATCTATACTCACAAAGAAAACAATTTTTCTGTTCTTTTTTTCATTTTATATGCAGAACCTAGTAACTTCTTACCCTGAGGCTCAGTTCTTAGGATATATGGAGACAAACTTTCAAGTAATCAGATACATATCCTGCATATCCCACACTCTCTCATAGGCCAAATAACTGAAATGCTTGAGAATAAGTAAGCTCAGAATGATACAGCTAAAAGCTCTTTTTTTTATCTCTTTCCACATGGCGACAGTGAGCTCCTTAGATTAATTCTGGGCCTTATCAACATCATAGAATCATAGAGTCATAGAATGGCCTGGGTTGAAAAGGACCTTAAAGATCATCTAGTTTCAACCCCCCTGCTCTGGGCAGGGTTGCCAACCACTAGAGCAGGCTGCCCAGAGCCACATCCAGCCTGGCCTTGAATGCCTCCAGGGATGGGGCATCCACAACCTGTTCCAGTGCCTCACCACCCTCTGAGTGAAAAACTTCCTCCTAATATCTAACCTAAATCTCCCTTGTCTTAGTTTGAAACCATTCCCCCTTGTCCTATCACTATCAACACATGTAAACAGGCGTTTATACTCCTCCTGTTTATACGCTCCCTTCAAATACTTGAAGGCCGCAATGAGGTCTCCCCGGAGCCTTCTCTTCTCCAAGCTAAACAAGCCCAGTTCCCTCAACCTTTCTTCATAGGAGAGGTGTTCCAGCCCTCTGATCATCTTAGTGGCCCTCCTCTGGACCCGTTCCAAGAGCTCCACATCCTTCTTGTGCTGGGGGCCCCAGGCCTGCACGCAGTATTCCAGGTGGGGTCTCACCAGAGCAGAGTAGAGGGGGACAATCACCTCCCTCTCCCTGCTGGCCACCCCTTTTTGAATGCAGCCCAGGACATAGTTGGCCTTCCGGGCCGCAAGCGTGCACTGCCGGCTCATGTCCAGCTTCTCGTCCAGCAGGACCCCCAAGTCCTTCTCCGCAGGGCTGCTCTCGAGTTCTTCTTCTCCCAGTCTGTATAAGGACCTGGGATTGCCCCAGCCCAAGTGCATCACCTTGCACTTGGCCTTGTTGAACCTCATTAGGTTCTCTTGGGCCCACTTCTCCAGCCTGTCCAGGTCCCTCTGGATGGCATCCCTTCCCTCTTTTGTATCAACTGCACCGCTCAACTTGGTGTCATCCACAAACTTGCTGAGGGTGCACTCGATTCCATCGTCTATGTCGTTGATAAAGATGTTGAAAAGCACTGGTCCCAAGACCGACCCCCGAGGGACACCACTTGTGACCGGTCTCCACCCAGACGTAGAACCGTTGACGACAACCCTTTGGCTGCGACCAGCCAACCAATTCTTAATCCACCTAACAGTCCGTCCTTCAAATCCATACCTCTCCAATTTAGAGAGAAGAATGTGGTGAGGGACCATATCAAAGGCTTTGCTCAAGTCGAGGTAGATGATGTCCGTCCAGAATTGTATTGTTTCCCTTTAAAGGTACTAAAATCATAAAGACTTACCTGAGCATGTTATACATGGATTAGTCAGATATCACAATAGGTTATCAGGGGACCTGCACTGAGACTGAGAAACAAATTTACTGGGAGACCTGCAGACGCTATAAGCTTTATCATTGATACCACTTGACGTTGCACTCCTTTTGAGACACTCCTTTGTACTTGATAGGGGAGTACTCCTTATAGCTGATTCTTCAATGTTTTATGAGTTTTGTGTCATCTAACAGAGATCTTGTTGATGTGTCTGTAGATGTGCTCTGATGGGGCACCCACACCTACACCTTCTTCTGGTCAGTGTGTCAGGACTGTTTTGAACACTCAAGAGCCTCCAGCTGGGAACCTCCATGCCACTCTGCTTCATTTCTGGATCCTGATCAGCCAGATGCAAGAAACAGAAACACAGATGTTTACTGCAGGGTCATCCCGGGCATATACAAAAATATCTAGAGAACTTTCAGGTCAAAATAGGATGCTAATTTGTAGGCTAAGTGACTGAGCAAGAGCTTTCTGGACTACAGTGTTGAACAAGCACAAGACTTCTGCTCTGGTCATAATTTTCAACCCATTAGAGCAGCTGAAATAGACCAAACAGATTATATAGAGTCTAAATAGAAATAAAATAAGTTTTCAGAGGCAAAATGCTTGATCCGCAGTTTGAAATTCATGGGAATGCTTCCATTGATTTCAACAGAGATAAAATTAGATCCCAAATAAGTAATAAAATAACATGAACCTTGGAATTGACCTTTGTCTGCAATGAATTATAAACAGCAGTAAAGTGCATGTGGCAAGAAACTGACCTTTTTCTATTTTTTCTTAATATACCTCTGCAGCACCTGACCACCTTTCTCTGATGTGACATGATTAAACATCTATCAGATTGTGGTTCCATGGTTACCAGGTTTACTTATTACTACATCACTTCCGTGTATAACTATAGTCTGAAAGAAGGCTGACACAGGACAGCATTTCAGTTAGATTAGACAAAAATATGTAATATGTCATTTATACTAAAGAATGGAGAACACCTGATCCAGGACAAAATTAACTTGTCAGAAATTCAAGATGAAGTCTGAATTGCCAGATTGATACACTAAATCAGTGCTATAGTGTGGCCATAGTGGTCTTAAACTAGTACCAGGTTACCTTACACTAGATTTACTGTATTGCTGGCACTGAGCCTCCTTTTCTTCCCTTGAGAGAAATTAATGTAGGAATGAAGGATTTTACTTTGTAAGGAGAGCAAAAAAATGCAATGGCAGGAAATATTGTAAGAAAGTCAATAATATATTTTATAGTTCATTTGTTTGAAATCTTTCAGCATGAACTGGTAGCTCTGTCATCCTCCACAGCAATACGTTTTAAAGCTCAGTCAGGTGCTCCTGGCTGGATACCAGTATCTTTAAATGTTTACTTTCTTAGATTATAATGATGCAGTCTTTAGAGAAGAGAAACTGAAAAGAAGCGTTACAGTTGTCCTAGAAAACAGATGACAGTACATACTCACTGTTTGTATATAATTTCAGATAGATAATTAATACTAACATAGTTTCTGCTGATGGAGTACTTTCATTAGTCTGTATCTCTCAATTTCTGTTACAAAACACCATAACCTTTGTTTTACAGATAGCAAAATGGAGTCAAAGAAGCTTAAATGACTTGTTGAGACCAATGCAATGAGTCAACATTACTGCCAAAAAGGAAAATAAGATCTTCCAAGTTTCTGTGGTAGTACATAGTCTATTAGAAAATATTAGTACTCTGGTCAGTATTGTATACCATGTTACAATGCCTCACTTGGTCTCTGCTTGGTCTCTGCTATCCTTTCCAATACACTGCACCTGAGTCATGTTGCAAAGATCCTTCAGTTATGTCTCCAGGAGACTTGTGTAGTAAAGTACAGAAGTGAACATTTTCCACACATCTGACAAAACAAATATTCAATGTAATGAATCTCTCCAAACTGGTACTCACTGTTATTAAAGTAACATGTATCTTACCAGTTTTTCAATATACAGATTGTAGCTGAATATCAAGTTTTAGGACTGGCTTCTGGGAACAGGAAAACTGAAAGCAGTATAACTTATAAATTTACATTCGTGTGGGGAGATTAGGAAGTTTAAATGCAACACCTGTTTCCTAAAAATAGCAGAAAACTGCTGTATTATTGTGTTTCTTGCTAATGTCAATTTAGTTTTTTCTTAGCAAACAGCTATTCTGGCACCTTGCTCAAATTCCAGGTAAAAAATGAAAAACATGGAATCACTTGTGGTTAGCTCCACAAGAAAGAGAGACTGAAGAGGAACTACAAGGCACATGAAAGAAAGAAAGAAAGAAAGAAAGAAAGAAAGAAAGAAAGAAAGAAAGAAGGAAAGAAGGAAAGAA
>VXAA01007017.1:47873-62017 GCA_013399115.1 Anseranas semipalmata
TCTTCTTTCTTTCTCTCTTTCTTTCTCTCTTTCTTTCTTTCTCTTTCTTTCTTTCTTTCTTTCTTTCTTTCTTTCTTTCTTTCTCTCTTTCTCTCTTTCTCTCTTTCTCTCTTTCTTCCTGTTTATTAAACTAGGCACCACATTTACCCCTTCTAATATACTGAGAACTCATCCATTTCCCTGAGTTCCCAAAGAGAACACCGGGAGGGTATCAAACAGAGGGGTGTTTTATACTGTTCCACCTACACTCATCTGAGTTCATTGTCATGAGCTCTATTATCATAAACCAGTGCTGTGTATTGGCCATCTCACTGCAGCTGGAGCCTTAATGAAATGAAAAAAAACACAAGGAAATTCTACCCTTGTGGCTACATCTGTGACTGGAGTTTCCTCCACTTAGTAGTGAATCAACTCCCCACTGGATTTTCCACATGCTAATAATGTATTTACAGATGTTTTCTCTTTCCTCTTTGTGGTCTCTTCTGATTGTACCATATTTCATGGCTTAGCTTTTCTAATTTTGTCCATACATACTTATGCTGTTCTTTTATCCTTGTCCCTGATATACTGACCTAGTTTCCACTTTCTTCATGCTTCCTTTTTGTGTTTGAGGTTAATGAAGAGCAGAAGATTTAGCCAATCTGATCTCTTGCATAAGAATAGTTTGTGATTGTGATCTTAATAGTGTTTCTGTGAGGAACTGCCAAATTTCCTTTTTTTCTTTAGCCTTGTTTCTCAGGAGAACTAACCTAATAATTCTCTGAGGGCAGAGCTTTTCTCAGAAGCTTTTAAGTCCATTTATTCTCCATTACTTGTGTTTAAAACAATCTGTCCTGCTTCATATGAGACAAATGGGACAAACGGTCTAAATAAAAACATTCAGGATCAAGTCCATGAATAAAAGTCAACTGTTGTCTGTGAAATAAATCTTCATCATCTGCTTGTTCAGGTAGTCTTTGATTATAAAATCTTGGAGTATGTTTCAAAGGTAAAACAAGAAACCGTGAATCATATTGGCTGGATTTCTCAGTTTCACAAGAAGAATGTACAAATACTAGCTTTCCCTTTCAGCAAGTCTTAAAAAGTCAGTTTTACAAGAAAGAATGAGAAAAGTTGCCCTGTTGCAGAAAACAACTAAATGCAACTCTACTATTTATGATGTACATTATTTATGTTACTTGTTAAGAAATCTCTCCACATTTTATTCTCCCTGAGATGAGTGGATTACTTTTGTGCTGTTGTGCACACAGCAGCACAGGCTTTGTGCCTTCACAATGGTTGTAAGGTTCTAAATGAAATCACTTTTTATCATAAAAACCCTTTATAAATCAGGTAAGCTTCTTTGATGCAGGATGTAATTGCAAGCATCCACATACAGACTCATAGCATGCTGCAGTTAGAATCACCACTCAGAAGTTATTGTCATGGATTTTACATTTTGTAACTTTCTTTTAGTCTTTGAAGTCAGTTTTACTCTCTAGGGAAGTTGTCTTGTTTCTCAATGAAAAGTTGAAACAGTAACAATCTTCTGAAAGTATTATATAGATAATTTCAGTATTTTTAATAATATTGCTTACTTAATTGCATTTCAAATTCTAATACAAAAGTTTCCAAATTAAGGCAATGGGCTAATGAATTGCCCATAGCAATGTGTGACTAACGTTTTCTGCTGCTGTGAAACACTGCCCTGAATCCATCCAACTTACCCTGAGAAGATAAAGCAGAAAAAAACCACAAATCTACTGCTCCGATACAGTCAAGACCCATGGAGTCACTCACAGAAGGTTGCATAGCCTTTCTCACACACGGGCAAAGACCTTATTTGTTTATCCATCAGCTTTAGCACTTGTTATAAACTAGATCACAAATTCTTATATTAAAATTAAATTTTCAAGGTTTGAGAATACCTTTTGGAGCTAAACTGGAGAAAGCATATTTGGCCTTATGATCAGTCAGAAAACAAATGAAACTGATTTCCTTTGGTCTCAGTTATGGTTGCATATAAAATATCTGCAGGTGTGAACATTTGTGGGTGTTCTTGTGATTTATTTATTTATTTATTTATTTTTGCGAGATCAGGCCTTAAGCATTCAAGAGAATTAATGACGGTGTGGAGCATGAAATATTTGACAAAACTATTATGGGTTAATATTAGAATAAAAAATGCCTCTTACAAAGATACTTTATTATACATAAGAGAGCTTATCACTTTAAATATATACTTCTATAAGTTGCACATATGTAAATGGTCACCAGATATCTACTTTTTGTGAGGTCTTTAAATTCTCTTGACCTGTAAGATAAACTATTGACCAAGGCAAAGCTGAGGTCAATGTTTTCCTCAAGGGACAATAAATCTCTGTGCTCACTGAAACATAGTCAATTAAATGTAAAACCTACCTTAATGTAATGCTAATATGGCTATCACAGGCCCTGGAAAATAAAGATATTTCATGGGGATTTTTTTTTCCATTCAATTGTCCTGGTTGTTTTACAGATGAGGAGCAACTAATTGTAATGAAAGGAAAAAATAGGGAGAATTCTGTTAATGTGGCACTAATGGACTTGCACAATTCAATCTTAAACAATTATTTACAGAATGTTAACCTCATCCTCAGTAATGGCAAAATAGCCACTGCCTTGCCTTTTATGAAATTTGACTGGAGATAATGCTCTGACTTTGTACGTGTAATGAGGACTTGGCTTAGTCATTTAGCTCTGCTCCTTGCCTGATGCTCTACTAAGTCAGCTTTGGAGTTTCTGAAATACATGATAGTTTATTTTCAGTGTCCTGCTAAAAAGTGCAGAAATTCATAAGTGAATCGGTGAGCTGCTTGACATCCATGTTCTAGAGCAGAGCATACTGCTCACTGTGGAAACCTCCTGGGATGCCTCAAACTAAACTGCAAATGCATGCTGTTCCAAAGTTGGAGATAAATTCCTTTTGTGTTATTTTCCTTCTGCCTTCAGACATAGATTTCATTTTTCTAAATCTTTTGTCACTTAGGTCTGCGGGTTTTTATGAGAGTCCTGGATCTGATTTTGCTGATATTCAAGGGGTTTCCAGGTTGTTTTTATTGTCTCTGAACTCCCATCAGAGCTGAAGTTTCTCATCTGAACTGTTACTGATGTCATCTTGAGTTATTGTGATGTACATCCGTGCAGACCACAAATGGCTTTGATCCCATGACCTCTGTGACAAACACAGAAATATCTCAAGTGTTACTGGACTCTACATGTAGTCAGATGTTGTTTATGGATATATGTTGTTTGTGAAAGGATGAAGCTTGACATTTTTGTGGCAGCAAAATCAAAAAAATGTATTTCTGTTTCCACCAGGTGGAAGAACTAGTTTCACTTGTCTGCTGGGTGAGACTGAGTGCACTAAAATGACCAACCATATTTTCTAAGTTCTATTAGGAGTGATGCTGTGCTGCTAACAGAAAACTAAAACAGCCTGATTTTCTGTCTTTGAAGGTATAGTAACAATATTCTCCCTGAGAGTAACACCAGCAGAATATAAAATACTTGGGAGAAAATTTGGAACTCAATAAATGTAAGCAATTCTGAATGGAACCTATCACTGTAAAATCAGTGAGGCCATGGTTTGAGAAAACTAAAACACTGGAGCTGACATTATAAAAGTATTCCCAGACAAGTTCTGGCTGTCTGGGATAGGACTTTGCAGATTCCAGGAAGTTTGTGCTGGACCAGCAAATCCAGAGCCCTTAGAAATGTATAGTGTCTACCCTTTCCAGGCAAAGTTGTATGGCTAGATAAAGCAACACGGTTATGTCAAGGACCTCTTCTGGAGAGTTCAGTCTAGCTGATTTTAGCTGTTTTGATAAACACCCACAAAGTATTTGGAAATCTACGGTAACACATTTGGAGGGACAGTACAAGAAGAGCAGCAAAGATCATAAAGGACATTGACATGTAGAGATATGCTAGGTCAACCATTAGGAACCCCTGACCATAGGAGATTCACTAGGTGAAGTTCAAAATATTAATCACTGCATGTACACATGCTGGGAGCTCTGCATAGGCTTCCTCTGCCTTGGTACCCAGTGTCAGCAGCCTACAAAGATGTGTGTGTGCCTTGGTCTCACAGCCTTCCTCCCTAGGAAGGTTTTCTGTTTTCCTCTGAAGAATCAGAAAAAGTCTAGCCCTGGTCTTTGTATAGATTAAGTTCCCACAAAGTTAATTTATGGTTCAGTTTACAAGCTAAAAATACCAATTTTCTTCCAAAATGCTTCAGTAGCCCTCTACTAATTTTGTAATACAGTTAAGTAAAAACCTGAACATACAAATAATTGCTAGATTTGTTTGTGGCAGTACATGTATGACTCACTAGGCACTGCAAAAGTCCTTTTTCATATATATGAGCAACACTTATTGTACATACACTTTTTCATATGTCCACAAGGGTATTTAAATCTCCAAGCATACATACCTGAATTAAGTCCTTAAAGATTTAGAATGGTATTATCACACTTAAATTCAGCTCTTCAAAACTTTGATATGTAACCTGGTCATCTAGA
This sequence comes from Anseranas semipalmata, assembly GCA_013399115.1. Classification (NCBI taxonomy): domain Eukaryota; kingdom Metazoa; phylum Chordata; class Aves; order Anseriformes; family Anseranatidae; genus Anseranas; species Anseranas semipalmata. The sequence goes on from VXAA01007017.1 coordinate 52,415, forward strand.
CTTCCTCTTAAGTAATCATGGCAGACAGGTAATTTTGGATGATGCCCTGCTCATCCCATCCTATGCTAAGTGCCTAAACTAATTGCAATGAATTGCCTCTGGAGACATTTCTCTTTGTTGACTATAGGTAGACCATAACCAATAGCATAACACCATCAAACCATACGTTGTCTACAGTGAGAAAACTGGCTTAAGAAGTCCCCATCCATGACTGGCTACTCCAGCTATGCACTTATGTACATGTGAAATTACCTGGACCACATAAAAGAGAACTGCTGTGGGTCAAAATAACTGTTCTGGGAGCAAAGGAAGGTATTTCTAACCCTCTTCTGTAGAGATATTACAGCTCCAATAACACATATGCTAGCAATACAGAGACAGCTAGAGAGAAGGAGCAGGAAAGTCTTAAATCAGACCTATAGCAGAAGATAAACAATTTAACTAGCTCTCTTAACAGGATTCCTCTTTTAGCTGGCTAAAGTGAGATGAAATTCACATTACTGAATGTATAGTGCCTATAAATAAATAACATTCTAAAAATTAGCTTCTGTTCTTAAACTAAAGCTTGTGTAGTTTGTTACATTTGAAAACCTGTTAACAAACCTGTTTGCTTTTTTTATTTTTTCCTTCCTTACACCTCTTATTTTTATGATTTTTCACATTGGTTGATGCAGGAACTGCACAATTCCTGTAAGATAAAAACTAATATAATCAGTGGGACCAAAAAATGAATAGAGGAAGCTTTTCAGTTACAATAATCTTTGGGAGAAGTGGGCAGGGTTCAAAGTGCAATGATTTTTATTGGATTAGCAAATAAATTATAATACAAAAGCTTTTTAGAACTGACAATTGAAACAGAAACTGCAGAAGTCTGTAAAGTTATAATTGGTTTGTCTAATTAAATCAGATAGTAAAATATTGGGTGTCACAACCTCTTCTAAAGACTGGCTATTAAACAGGCATTTTTCATGGGATTCATCTTCTGATGAGATGAGATTCATCTCACCAAAATTTAAATATCTACTTTGTAGCAATCTACATCTGAGGGAGTCACCCTACTGTCCCTTTGTATCAGTGATAAAAAAAAAAAAAAACAATTTAGAGTTCAATTCATTTGATTTATTTTGGTTGCCTACTTTGACATGAAGTGAATAACACCCAAGAAGAACATGTTTTTTCTCCACAGATTATATATAAATATATAGAAAAAAAAATGGGGAAAATAGTCAGACATTTGTGTCTACATTGTGGAGCTCTGAGTTGGGGCAAGTTCATTTACAGAGTCCACAGGACATAATTTTCATAAAACTTATTTATTTCAGTTACTGGAATGGTCCATTAGGTGAATAATAGTTTGTTTTAAAGTAAATGGGTTATCTGAAAGAAAAGGGTATAGTGGCATGGAAAGATTTTTTTTTTTTTTTGAGTTTTTTTTTTGCTTTTCAAGAAAATCTTCTAAAAGCACTAAAAACATTTCTACTCCTATTTAAAATGAATTACAAAAATTCTCTGTCAGTAAAAGAGTATTTCTTTATTCACCAGATTTCATTGCTGGACTAAGATGAACAGGCTCTGTATATGGGAGAGATAAAACTATAAGAGCAGCTGCGGAGATTCAAATACAATGAGTGTTAAAAAAAGTCAGGGTTACAGGGTAATATCTTTTATTATCATGTAATCATGTAATATAGTTGGAAAGAGCAGAAAAGTTTCCAGGACATCATCTTGTCATGTGCCTGTCTTCTTTTTCATTCATGTCATGTCACCCCTGCTCTCTTGTAGGAGCTGGGGACATATAGGAGACCTTTGTATTCCTTGCACAGGAAAGACTGTTGTGATCACAGGCCTTGGGTTGGGAAGCAGAACTTTTCCTGTTGTGAACAATATTTAGGGCATCCCTTCATTTATACCGCTGGGGTTTTTATATATTTATTAGTTGAGACTTGTGTATCTTTTGCTTTACACGTTAATCAAGTGTTGTCTCTTCCAGCTTCGGAGTAAGATGGGATAATGATTTAACAGACAGAACTGGGATGTCAGGCCTACACATATTCCAGAAACTTCCTCATACAATATGCTTGCTTAGACCTTGCGTCTCTCTCTTAGACAGTTGAAGTATGTATCCTATTGATATAAATGTCTATACACCATGACAAAATGCTCTAGGAATTTTGCAGCACCACAATGGGAAAGAAACATCTACCCTCAGACAAGAAAAAGAAAGTAGTTGCCATGTGCTATACGAAGGAAGAACTGTAATGGGATTTAATTTGTGTGCTTTCATGTATGCTTAATTCAGTTTCTTCACAAAAGAAAAATCCTGAGGTGGTGTTCCATTGAAACCAATGGGATTTGGCTGCACATTTGCTGCACAAATTTGTGCTGCACAGAGTGTAATAGCCCCAGAATCAGTACATGGATTATGGGCCCCTTGTGGATAGTCTCAGAATGTTGTCTCTCATTCCTGCAGCTCCCGGTGACCTGTTAGGATTCCAGACTTCTGATTGTCTCAGTAAAAATCTGCTTGATGACTGCTTCAGCTCTTCAGTCACCAAATATGTGTTGCCATTTTCCATATTACCCTACCACACTCAGATTCCTCTCGGGATGGTTAGGCCATTCCCTTGCCTAGGGACCTGACTCCACCATACAGTTCTGAGACCAAAACTCACAGGACAGCTCCCTGAGCCAGTGGTAATTCTCAATGAAGACCACCTTTCTGGTTGTTATTACTTTTGTGCTCTTAACTTTGAAATTCTAACTGAATCGGAATATTATCTTGAATGTGGTTTTGCCTTTTTCATTAAGATTCAGTATCTTCAGGACTGCTACATTACTGGTCACATGAGGTACCATGTGACCTTTGTTTTTTTTGGTGTGTAGATAGACGTCCTATAGAATTTGTAGCTCTGTAGCCACAGAATTAGGTCATTTCTACATACAAATATGTCACTAATTTGGCAGAACCCCTGATGAGATTGTTACAGCAGAGCAATGAGGTCACTGGAGTTTGAGTAACATTTGTGATGATGATGAGAAATTATTTTTTTAAATTTTCTGAGGCCACCTGGAGTCCCATCCACACATTTATCAAGTTCTATGTAATCACAAAGGCCTAGTAATCCACGCAGAAATAGTTGCTTCAAATGTGAGCATCTATATAAATGATTATAATACATCCACCATTGTATGGTTTGTGGCATTTTTTTTTTCAAAAAGTTTTTCTTCATCAACACCCTCTCCAGTTTAACAAAGAGGAGTCATTCATTGAATTAAAGTCTTAACCATGTCTCTTAATAACTTGAAATAATAATAGACATTTGTAGGTCCAATTCAGTACAGAGTTTAAAAGTATACTCTTCTATTTGTCAACGTAATTATTACCTTTTACCATTTTTAGTGAGACAATGGCTTAAAACTTCATTCAGTGATCAGGTTCTTATTGTGCCAGTCACTCTATTAACACCAAGCAAAATAACAGGCCTGCACAACTCAACTCTGTAACTCAGTTTGGAAATAATTAAACTTAAATGCATGACATGCATGTCATTAAATGACTGTTGTACCTTTCCTCCATATGTATCTGATGTCTCAATTAAAGTGTAGTTTTTCTTGAGCCCAGTGTAGAATATGTTGAATTTTCTAGAACTCATATTAAAAATTAAGCTATCGATATTCACAGCAAAGAAAGAAAACTTTTTTTTTTTTTAACCATCATCCTGTTAATCACAAGAAAGCTTAAAACAAGTCCAATACTATTCCATATCTACATAGATGCAGCAGAATATACCTTCTGTTTGTGGTAAAATACAACATGAGGAAAAACTTATACTGATTGCTTCAAGATGTCTAGTCATATCAAGAAAATATCTGGGAGAATTATTCTTTTTACATAGAATCCTGAAGTATATGAATAGAATGTTCTTCCAGTAGCTTGGAGTAGAGCTCTGTAAAATTACCTCTTCAATATCAGTGATTTCTCTAACTAGTTTCTAGTAACAATGAAAGGATATGCCAATACAAAGCTAGTAGGTATCTCTCAACCTTTGAGACTGATGATCCACAGATAACAACACTGACTGGAAGTTTCACTGCTAGCTTGAAAGAGAAGAAATGGCTGAAGAACAGCCAATCAGATACACTCAGGAATTTGATGGTGATCAAGACAAAGCAAATATATATTATCTACTTATCTGCAGAATGAGAAAGAAAAACTGTGTTCTAAATATTGGCTGTTTTTATAAAGTTTAAAATAAAAAGGTGAAAGGAAAAGAAGCAACATTTGTAAGAAAGACTTTCCAAAAAAAAAAAATGATATGAAAAAAATGACATCACTATTGAAGAAAAAGAAACAGCCTAGAAAAGAAAGACTTCTTACACATTTCTGAGTCTCAAAGTAACATTTCCACAGTAAAAAGATAATTCAAATGAACTTTATGGAAGGGTCTCATGAAGCTTAAGTTAGCTGAGTAGTATGAGAAATATCTAGCAACTTTCATCAGAAAGGACACTTTGTTCTTTGTGTGGGCCACATAAAATCATTCTACAAAATAACTCATTTCATATGAAAACAAAAACTGAGCTGTTAGCTTTGCAACAAAAATTCAGAACAGGAGTATTTCTTCTCCCTTAATCAAGAAAACAAACCAAGTGTTTCGCAAAACTAATTAATGTACCAGGAGTGGAAATAAGTATTTTTTTCTATAGATCAAATCATACTAGAAAAGTGAAATTAATTAACTGCATTTATTAAATATAATCAAAACCTTCAAGTTACTCAATGTAGTGATTGCCACTGTAAAAAGATCATGTATCCAAATATACTCAGCTGTTTGTTTTGGAAATATGATTTATGATCCAGAGAACATTCTGCTCTTATTCACCAGTGGAAATTTTTCTCTGTGTCTTTAGCTTGGAGGAGCCATTATGTGGGGATATTTGCCATAGGTAGGTATCTACTATTAATACTTAGAGTGGAAATTATGGTAAATTTTTTGTATGAGTGATAAATACCTAGACTGTATCCACTGTTTCTTCCTAGATCTGACTTTCTATGCTTATGATAAAAGCATAGAAAAGAATGTCATGAAGAGACTGCTATGGTAGCAGAAGCTATTCTTAGCTAGTCAGCATTATCTGCAAAAACAGACTGATTCACTTTGATTGCCACTCAGCAGGACTGAAGGTAGAAGTCATATGTAAATAGATGGGCTAGAAATGGATGCCTGTATTCATTAATCTTTCATTAGACTCAATCTCAAAATTACCCAAAGGTTTTACAAGGACTTTTCAAACTCTAATTTGGCCCCTGGCCTTTAAACAAAATGAAAGCTATTGATTGATGTTCTGGCCAGGATGCAAATGAGCCCATCAGTTCCTGAATCAGGCTTTATTGGTTTAGATGCACTTTCTTATATCTGAACAGGAAAGCTACTTGGAAAAGAAAAAAATATATATATAAAGCTTCATAGTAAGGCTAATGCTGTGTTAAATTAAGTAATTAAGCAATAGTAAAAACAAAGACTTACTTTATTATTTCCAGAAACTAATAAAACTTTCTTTCACTGCCCTTTAAAACCTTAAAATGAGAAAAAATGCAAGACGATTTTTAAGACATGTAAATATATTTTTTCCTAATTGATTTTTAAGCTTCTACTATTCTGTGTTCCTCTACCCTGAAAAGCACAGATTTCTGGATGTAATAAATCTTACATCCATATTTCTTATGGAATGGTCCATCTTCCTAGAGTAAATATTGCTGTGCCCTCTACTATAAAAGGATAGAGAAAATATCTTCAAATTTGAAGCTGCAAGTATTTTTTATTTTAAGAGGACACAGTGTTCCTCTGTCTCCATTCTATTTTAATAGTGTAGCAGTAAAAAGACTTTGAGAAATTCAAGACCTGGATTCCCAGTCTGTCTCAGTTTGAGAAGACTTGACTCTCTTTTTCTAGGGACTACCCAACTACATCTCCAGCATGATCTGAACTGCAAATCAACTTTATTTTACATTGGACAAAAATGTCAGGAATGGTCATAAATGTAGAGATTACAACCTTCTACAGCTTTCATCTCATCTGAATATCCTGACACCACAGGAAAGCTGAGCAGACCTTGGGTGGGTGCTCTTTAAAGCTGTGATTCTTAGGTCCCTGACTGCACAAAGATTAAGCCTGGGAAGGAAGGAAGGACTCAGAATAGCTCGGTAGCAAGGGTTCTTCCTAAAAAACTGTGAGATGCAGTGTAACCCTGAATTCAGGTCATTTACACTTTGAAGGAATATTCCAATACCTACAATGGTAGATGTAATCAAAACCATAAACAAATTTTCAGACACCTTCAGTAGCTTGCTGCAGGGATTGTCCACCATAAACTCAGTGCAACAACATGTGCTTCCCCAGAGCTGGCACATGAGGACAACTACAGACAGCAGTCTGTTGTATCTTAGGCCAGTCATGGACACTTTGGGAGGCTAGGAACCAATAAATACAGAAACTGGGTTGTTATCAGGAATATGGATAGTATCAGAATTTTTGTTATAGACAGATGTTATAGAGCACCGAGGTTACTAAAATGAGTCTTGGACCAGATTTAAGCTCTTCTTGTGACTGTGAAAACCCATTGCTGAAGAGTTGCTTAATGTGGTTACATTTAAACTTCACAGGTGCCCCTGCATGTGACCCTGAGCTTTGCTGGGTTCTTGAAGATTCCACTTAAACAAATGGATAAAAGTACCTTTTCTTGACATGACTGAACAACTCAGAACACATTTCAAAGCTCAATCTCATCAGGGTTTACAAAGTCATATGGCGATGCTTTCTTAGTACAAAATAGCTCAAATGGGCTATGGGAAAGCTGCAGGCTGCCTCCATCCCTCCAGTTGAAGCTGTGCCAATATGCTTTGAGAGCAAAAGAATTAATGCCCTGCCAGCTGGAGACTGCAAGATGGAACATGACTTTGGAAGGGAGAAAATCTTCTGCAGGGAGAAAGTCTTGACTGCTAGTACTTGTAGGCACTGCATGTGTTAGATCTAGTGATGTGCTGACATGACACTCAGGAAAAGTCTGGGACTTGTCAGAATTTACAACACTGGGCAAAGACATGGTTTTAGGCTTCAGTCAATGTCACTACTAAGTCCTGCAAGAGCACAATAAACCCATGAAGAAAAACAGCATTGAATAAAACAGCAAAGGGAATAAACCAGACGTTATTTGCACTCTGTTTCTCTCTTCCTTTTAAATGGAATTTGTTGCCAAAACATTAGTTGAATCTTATGTGATAAAAAAAAAAAAAAATCATTATTTACATGACCTCAGTACCAAAACACGGTTGAGGAGATCCATGACAGGTATTGTTAAGCCATGGACACATCATTGGGTCAACTCTTGGCAGGTCAAACTCTACTGTTGTTAAAGATCTGTGAAAATCTACAGTCTCTGAAAGTAATACATCTCTGTTGCAAGAAAGGCATGTTTATCCCTGGCAGAAGTGCATTTTCACATGCTTACCTTTCATTAGTCAGTTTTTATTGTTCACACTCAAAAGCAGACGCTACATTTATATAGAGTTGACACCATTCGTCTTGTTCCAACCTGGGACCCCAAGTCTCCCTTCAGTCCTATGCTGAGGACAAGTAAGGATTAATTATGAATTTTAGAAAATCTAACAAGTAGTGAAATTTTTGTATAAAGAGAAAAGAAGGATATGAATTTGAGGAATTGGCCAATAGGTACCATATGAAATTCAGCAAGGGCAAATGCAAACCCCTGCACCTGGGAAGGAATAACCCCCTGCAATGATACAGGCTGTGAGACAAGGGAGTGATAACTGGGGAGCAGCTCTGCAAAAATGGTCCTGGAGACTTTGGTGGAAAGTAAGATGAGCATGAAGCAGCAACAACCTGGCAGCAAAAAAGCCCAACAGCCTCACAGTGTCTTAACAGGAGCAGAGGCAGTACAGAGCAGAGGAAAGAGATTATTCCTCTACTCATTACTCTCCAGACGACAGTTGGAGTACTATGTCCAGCCTGGGATCCCCCAGTACAAGACACATACCAATAAATGGGAACATGTTGTCTGAGGACTGTAAAGATCTTGTGGTGTTGGAGCACATGCCATGTGAAGAGAGGCTGAGAGTTGGGCTTGTCCAGCCTGGAGAAGAGATGGCTTTGTGGGGACCAAACAGCAGCCCTCCATTTCTAACTGGAGGTCATCAGGAACACAGAACTAGGCTCTTCATAGTGGTGTATGTCAGGAGGACAAGAGACAATGGGCATAAATTGAAGCAAGAACTATTTAGACTGGACATAAGTGTTTGTTTTTTTGTTTTGTTTTGTTTTGTTTTTTTCCCATGAGGTCAGTACAGCATTGGAAGAAGTTACCCAGAGAGTCTGTGCCGTATCTTTCCACCACTCTTGGATGTTTTCAATGCACAACTGCATGAAACCCTGAGCCACCTAGGCTTGACCTCAAGATAACCCTGCTTTGAGCAGGAGGTTCCTTCCCTATCCTATGATCCTAACATGGGGAAGAGGAGGATAAGAAAAGAAAAGCAATCTTAAAAGTGTTTATACTTTCTCTCAGTTGTAAGTGTGGAAAGAACAACCTTGCCACTAATAATAATAGCACTTTGCTGTACTGATCATTCCAAAGACGGAGGGAGTGTCAGCTATTATCCAAGATAATATTTTTGCACAATAACATACATCTTGGAACATTTAAAGCTGATAAGGGAAGGGAGAAAAGATGAAACAAAATTAGAGATTTTTTTTTTTTTAATCTAAGCAAAATAAAGCAAGACAAAGAAGCTGGTAAGCTCTAATTATATTTTCATGAAAAATATTAGCAATAACTCAGTAGACTATCTGTGCCAGTGAGGTTTTGATATGTATCTGATTGATTACTTGGCTTTATGGTAGGCAAATATACAACCATATATAAATATGGCTCATAGAAGTAGGAGCCTATTCCCACCAGTCTCAGGCACCATTTGTCAGAGGTGGTGATACGTTTGCCACAGGAGACTCTAGAAACAGAAAATAATGACCTTCATATGCAAATGGTTTATTTTTCATTTGGAAAAGGACCCCAGAACAGACCAAGGAATAAGGAGCAATATTTATTTGATCTAGTGTTGTGGCTTACTCACTCCAGATTACTTCAGGTTGAAGTTTTTATGTTTTTGTCTGAAAACTAGAATGTTTTATTCTTCAGATGTCGGTTGCTTAAAAGTAAACTTAACTAAAACTAGTCAGTGTTTTACAAGAAACTGAGTTTATTCAAACTTCAATTTTCCACTGAAAAAAACATCTGATTTAAAATGTCAAGAAATGCTTTTACAAACTCTGTTCAAGCTTCGAGTCCTTCAAAAGCTTCAAGAATGTGGTAACTTACATGAAGGTAATATTTGCAACAAAAACTTCGAAGTGCTTTAACTTTGTTCTCAGTGAAAAACATTGTTTTGAATTTATTCACATTCAGTTCAGTTAAAACCAGTTGTGGTAGTTTTACCCTGCTGGGCAGATGAACTCCACCACAACTGCTTTCTCATTCCCCTCCTCAAAAGAAGAGGGCGAGAAATAAAAAAAAGCTCACAGGTTGAGA
>VXAA01007018.1:2010-32982 GCA_013399115.1 Anseranas semipalmata
GGGGCGGGTGGCGGCGGCCCTGGCGGGCGGCATGCTGTACCCCCGGGAGAGCCGCTCCCGCGAGCTGAAGGAGCTCGGCGGTGTCTGGAGCTTCCGCGCCGACTTCTCGCCGGGCAGGGACGCCGGCTTCGCGCAGCGCTGGTACCGGCAGCCGCTCCGGGAGGTACCGCGGGGCCGGGAGAGGGGTGGGCGGGCAGCCCCCTCCCCATGCAGCGGGTGCTGGCGGGGGCCCCGGCCCACCGCGCTTCCCGCAGCCCCGTCGCCCCGCTTTGCTTCCCGGCAGCGCGATTTTCCGCTTCCCCTCGGCCGCCGAGCGGCTGCTGCCCGCTGCCCGCTCCCGGTGGCACCGCCGCGCAGGGCTTCGTCCGAAGAGGCGGGTTGGGGACCACCGGGACGGAGCGGTCTCCGGTCGTCCCGCTTCTGGTCTGTTTGAATGAGCTGCGGCCGCCTTTCGAGCGAGCGACAGCCACCGCTGGCTGCTACAGGCATCCCAGCGCTGCAACAGCAGCTCCAGCCTCGCACAGCTCTTACCTGCGGTCAGCAACGCAAAATCAACAAGACCGTGCCTGCAAAGGGCACTCGTCTATTCCAAAGTAACTGCATGCAGATAACAAGTTACAGTGTAACTTCAGTCTGCTATTAAATTAACCCCACTCCCCCTGGGACGGAAGCTGTGTGTTCTGTGCATGCAAACGTTTGTGTCCATCGTTTCTTTTTTAGCCCTTTGGGCAACGTTTTGCCTAATTGTGGAAGGAGAGGAGAGCTGAAAGACCCAGTTCTGCTAGAAGCTTTGTGAAAAGGGACAGCCAGAGGAGAGGGATCCTGGACAGGGGGCTGAGAAGTGTACACTCACCCTACTTTAGGCATCAGAGAATCTCCTTGAAGGAGATGCACGTTATGACTATCCCAGCCAAAGGTTTTCCTGCATCAGATGCTAGAAAATCCACTTCACCATCCAAAGTTTTTTTTCCTGCTAGGATTTTCTGATGTCTAATAAGGGGCTGAGTTTCTCTGCAGTGCCAGTGCAATTCAGTGCTGAGTCAGCCCCGCACATGATGCTCGTCCCTGGGCAACCAGGCCTTCCTCGTTCCACTCTTCATGGAAAGGCTCGTTTAGGAAAGGGGAAGCGCTCCAGCTGCGCGCTGCTGCAGTGCTCATTTCTGCAACATCACGAGCACAGCAGGTGCTAAAAATGAACGGCTCTATTGTGTAATAGCATCCGGTTACTAAGATGTTAAATGCATTACAACACTACACTGCCTGCCTATAATCCTTATATTAATAATAAGCAACTGAATTATCACTATGGTAATTCTAAGGAATCTATGTTGCTTTTAGGGAGTAAGAAAGGCTGTACTCAGCCCATGTAAATACATACAAACAGTCCCCACAGTCCTTCCCTGGGGACACTGGCCCAAAACACCCCCAGCTTCTGCTGCCATTCGACTACAGCTGGTAGCCCGACGAGCAGCACCCTGTGCCAGTGAACTGGTGCCACACCACCTGCACTGCGCACCAAACAGCTAGCGCTGTGCAAGAGAAACTACATTTTGTCAGGCTGAACAACCACCTGAGCATCTTCCCCCCCTGCCCTTCTGATTCTGCAATACCAAAGCTATTAACGAAAGCATTTCCCTGTTACAAATCAGGAGGGGAAAAGATACATGTAGCTTCATCCTGTAGGAACAGGGCCTGGTATTAAGTGGGACTTGTATAGGACCTGTGACAGACCACACTAGTTTCTAAACAGGTTTTTCCAAGTATTTACACTTGATTTCACCTTGATTTCTGAGGCTGTAAGGTTGGATAGCCAGGACAGTAGACTTTCTTTTTTTAAATGATCCGTTTCCCCCGCTTTCTGTACAATTCCTTTCAGACCGGTCCTGTGATTGACATGCCAGTGCCTGCCAGCTTCAATGATATCACTCAAGACCCCAGCTTGGAGAACTACATCGGCTGGGTTTGGTATGAGAAGGAGGTGCTGCTTCCTCTGCGTTGGCTTCAGGACAACCTCAACACCAGGGTGGTGCTCCGGTTTGGTAGTGCCCATTACTACTCCATTGTGGTACGTTGCGTGGGTAATTGTGCACGTGTTTCCAAGATCATGCTGCACTAAAATTTGTGACTTGTTCAGTGAACACATTTCTGCCAAGGTTTTTATACCAGTCTGTGATTTTCTTAACTCTTGATTATTTTCCTCCAGCCAAGAACTTGGCCATGCTCCCCAGGTCTCTCTTCTCTGATCCACCAGTAAGAGGACTAGTAACTAAAACATTTCCTTGCTGCAGGTCTGGAAGGGACAAGATACTGACTTGCCCAGAACAGTGTCTCTCAGTGACACTTGCAGACCTAGCTCCCAGTAAAGAATTGAGCCCTTAAGGAATAAGAGCCCAGAAGAAGGTTCAGTGTTATTGGGAATCCCAATTGCCCATTGCTGTGCTCCTTCCCTTTTTGCTGCTACACTTGCCACAAAAACCTAACCTGACCACTTGGACTCATGGCTGTCTTCTTTTGCAGTGGGTCAATGGAGTGCTGGTGGTGGAGCACGAAGGGGGCCACCTCCCTTTTGAGGCAGATATAAGCAGCATCGTCCAGGGCAGCCCGGGGATTCCCTGCCGCATCACTGTTGCGCTGAACAACACTCTGACACCCCACACTCTGCCTCCAGGGTCAATTCAGTACATGAACGACAAAACAAAGTGAGTTGCTAAAGTGCTGTACTGCTGAGGTTAACCCAGGGATGAGAGAATGGGAATTTACTCAGCTGCTGGTTCCTAAGACTCTCTGCACAACTTACAAAAGCATGGGCTGTATTTAGACCAGAATTCATCAGTCAAGCAGTGAGAAGTTTAAGCTTCAGTGTTATGAGGAATCTACGCTGAACTATTCCATCTGTTTTATACACAGGGAACTGAGATTAAGTGATTTGCCAAGCTGAATCAGTGGCAGATTTGAGAAGCTTCAGTTCAGCTGGAAGTGCAAGTACCTGCTATCCTGAAGGATCAAACCTATTCAGTGCAGTAGATGTTGGTTAACTGGTAATCCCCTTCAGCATAGCATCAGTAGCACTACTGAAACATAGATCCAGCCTGTTGTAAAGACTATTTTGCTAGCACATTGCTAGCATCCATATCCTGCCTTCAGTTCTTGTGTAATGAAACATAATGCAGCCGTTTTTCCTGTCTTGCTCACTCAGGTATCCCAAGAACTATTTTGTACAGAACATCAGGTTTGATTTCTTTAATTATGCTGGAATCCATCGCCCGGTTGTGCTTTACACCACTCCTTCTGTCTACATAGATGATATTACTGTGACAACTACTTCATCAGAGAGTGTTGGTAGGTTCAGAACAATTACAGCAGCTACCTCAGGCTCCAAATGGAGATGACAAGGGCAATAGTGAAAATATCCTGCAAAGGTCCAATTGAATATGTTTTGTAGTTGCTTTCTTTTTAACCTCAGCTGGTCTATTGCACAGCTCAGCAGTTTCAAGAATATGATAAAAATTTCAGAAGCAATAAGAAAAAAAGAAGTACTTGCAAGACACTACCTTTAAAGTGAAGGGACAATCGGGTGTTTCTAGAAGTAGAATTTCGCAGTAGCGGCAGTCTTCCTGCCACTTAAAGCAGGATTATCTCTAATTAATAGAACTGTGATAAGCAAATCTTCCTGGATACTTCCGGACCTCAAGACAGACAGATCATGCTTCTTACAGTTCGTGCCTCTCTGTTGTTGTTCTGCATCTCCCTTGCTTTTTAATGCTGCTATATGTGAAAACCCTCCAGTGTTTTATGCATGTTTTTTTTCCTTTCATGCCAGTATCTGATTGTCTTTTGTTGTTCTCTGAACTAGCAATGGTGCAATATCAGGTATCGGTAGTTGGCAGTGCACTCTATTCCTTGTCCCTGAGTTTACGTGACCAAGAGGGAAAAGTGGTTGCTACAGGCGATGGACCAGCTGGAGAGTTAAAAGTCCCGAATCCAAATCTTTGGTGGCCTTATCTGATGCATGAGAACCCTGGATACCGCTACTTCTTAGAGGTAACAATGACATCTCTTCCCTTCTGCCTGCATTTCCTCTCACTGTGTAATTGCATTAAGGAACTGCCACATGGCCCATCTTCCTTACTCTTCTTCTCCTATGGATCCCGTTCACATCACTAGAATGGCATTGCTAATCATGCTGTAATCAAATCAAGCTTTGCCAGCTTCCTGGATGCTGAATGGAAAGGTCAGTCAGTGAGAAGAGGGGGGCATGCCTGGAGTGCACGCATGCGCTCTCAGATGCTTGCCTCTCGCAGTGATGGCCTAATCCACCTCCTGCAAAAGGACTAGTTGAAACAATATGGGGGGTGAGAGACACTGTACAAGCTGAGAGGCTGCTAACCTCTTTCACATGCTTTGCCATGCAATGAGCTTTCTTCCCACTCTGCCAGACAGAAATTCAACATCAACAGAAAGAACCTGGCAGACTCTGTGTGAGTTAGGGGTGAGTAGTGATGCTGAGATGCAGAAATGAGGGCAGATGAGCTGCTGTGAGTATCCAGAGGCTCAGATTCATGTCTCTTGTGAGCAGACGATGTTTCAGTCATTACCTGGTATCAAGGTGCAGGGGACAAGAGGCATACCACTGTCTTGCCAGGGGCAATGAAGTGGCCAGATGAGTAAGGGGAAAAGAAACTGAAGCTTTTGTGGAAACCATGCCCCAGAAGGGTCATCCACGCCTTATTCTTTGTCCTTCAACTTCCCCAGCTTGGATTTCTATTTTCCATTTAGCCAGATCTTGCTTCCTCCCTGAGGAGCAACACAGGGACCACAAAAGGTAGATGAAGCAGCGGTGAGGAACAGGCAGTGAAGCGGAGCTGGGAAACTGATGGGAGGTTAGGACAGCCCCTACACACAAGGCAAAGGAGGAGAGGGGATCCTTGTGAAGCCCAACACCTCATGTGCGTCTTCCCCTTGGGAATCCAGGTGAAAATGCAGGCAGAAGTGAATGGGGCGCTGCTGGAGGACGTATACACGCTCCCGGTCGGCATCCGCACCATCCACGTCACCAGCACACAGTTCCTCATCAACGGCAAGCCCTTCTACTTCCACGGGGTCAACAAGCACGAGGATGCAGATGTAAGTGTGTGGTGCCCACACGGGGGCACCTGATGGCACCTCGCTTGGTGCTGCCAAGGCAGTGCCCGCTCTCACCTCCCCTCTCTGGCCAAAGGGGCTGTTTCCTCAAACCCTTCTCCCAGGCTGGGAGCTACTGGCAGTGGGGGGGGGATCTGTGCTGCCTTTTTTTTTTCATTTTTTTTTTTTTTTTTTACACTAAGGGGACACCATTCCTGGTCCTGCCACAGTCATAATGCCCCTCTCAAGGTGCACAGGAGAGCCTAGGCTGTGTTGGCAGAGGAGCTAAATGACCTCCTAGCCATGACTTCCAGTCAGAAATAGCAGCTTCATCGGTTCCCAGCCCCAAGAAATGAGGGACGGCAAAGTCTCCGGCACGGAGGTTTGAGCCGCAGGGCTGCGAGGTGCAGCCCAGCCACAGGGAGGCCCCGCAGCCCCGCCAGAGGCTCCCTTCCCGCCCAGAGGCTCCATCCCTGCCCTTGCTGTCCTGCTTACCTCAGGGGCCTCTGGACTCCTCCATCGTGGCACCGCAGCCCGCCAGGGAGCATGGGTTGCCTAGTCCTGCTCCCTCAAGGTTTCCCTGCCCTATCCAGGGCCTTTCAGCCCCATTGTACCTCATGGAGAACACCTGTGGAAGGAGAGGGTGGCCTGGCAGGGCACCTCCCGAAATGGCAGGCGGCTGCAGTGCGGGTTCTCACTGGGGCTGCTTCTCCGAACAGCCTGGGTCTTGGGGGTGTGTGTGTGGCAGTGCATGGGGTTGTGCTCAGAAAGACGCATGCTGCATGGAGAGGCCTTGTGGGCAGCTAGAGGCAGTGCCCAGGGCTGGAAAGGCTCTGGGAGCAAGCAGGAAGCAGGGGCTGCCCAGCTAAGGTGCGAGGAGAAGCCTGGCCCTGCGATGCAGGGTGTGATTTCTGTCTTCCCCCCCAGATCCGTGGCAAAGGCCTTGACTGGGCCCTGATCATGAAGGACTTCAACCTGCTCCGCTGGCTTGGGGCAAACTCCTTCCGCACCAGCCACTACCCCTATGCTGAGGAGATCATGGACCTGTGCGACGCCTATGGCATTGTGGTGATCGACGAGTGCCCAGGTGTGGGGATTAAAATGCCGTAAGTGCACAAAAGACCCTTCCCCATGTTTCTTTCCCGCCTTATCCCTGCCACAGCTTCCCCTCCTGTCCTGCAGCTTGTAACACCCTGATAATGAAAGTACTTTGCTCTATTTAGAAATCAGCCTGTTGCATTTTGAAGCTTCCCCCAGCGCCACGTGTGAACAGTGAGGTTGGGCAACCAGAGGGCGTTTTGCCACATGGCTGTTGCATCGTCAGGTCTGGCTCAATGAGTCCAAACCACGGCCCTGAACTATGCAGCAGGCTTTGGGGAAATAGGGCAGAAGCTGTATTCAGTTTCAAGGCTCAGCTGTGCTTACACACCCCAGTTATCACACTGACAGGCAAAGGGGATGGATTTTGTACCCTCACCTGGTCTTGTTTCCTTTTAAGTGAAAGCTTTGGGAACAAGTCACTGCAGCATCATCTTGTTGTGATGGAGGAGCTGATCCGCAGGGATAAGAACAGGCCATCAGTTGTGATGTGGTCAGTAGCCAATGAGCCGGCATCGGAGCTACCCCCAGCAGCTTACTACTTCAAGTAAGTGCTTGCACACAGGGCTGAGGCTTGAATCTTGGCAAGTGATACACCTTCGTGCTTTGGGATGGTACAGAGAAGTAATAAAGAGAAGGCCAGCAGCTTTTGGGAACCCTGAAACAGTATTGACAGATGCAAACTGAAAGTGTAACTGCTGCGTATGTTGAACCAATGTTCGTAACCACATAATGGTCTTAACCTGTTGTTTCTGAATCAGTAAACCTCTGCAAAATTACCAGGTGACCATTTGGTCTGAGCATCTCTTCTTGAGCCTAAGGGTCAAGCAAAAGCAGACGTGATGGGAATGGGTCATTCCTTGGTCCTACCTAAGGAAGCAAAGTGCTAAATTCTCTGAGAATTACAGCAAAGTTATAAAATATTTGGCCTCTTATTCTGTAGATGAGGTTCTACAGTTAGTGCTAGTTATTTGTTCTGCGGGTGTTAGTGACACCCCACTTCAAAGCTACTGCTTTGAGTCCCTACAGACCCCTTGGTTTTATTTTTAAAGAGATTTAAGCTTTGGATAGCCAAGAGTAATCTCTGTAATTGGGCAGCAGACTGTCACTGGTAGCTGTAGGTGCATTAAGAGAAAACTGTGAATTTTCATTCCTCAGAATGATCCACCACCCTCCTGAGATATCAGCAGTTTGACCTTGCCATTCTTTCTCTCATTTTCCTCATTTGGGCTTTCCTTAAAAGCAGGCAACCTGGCACAGGGCTAGGGCCTAGTGGTTTTTTGGAGGAAAATTACCCATTACCCTTCTCACAGTTTTTGTGTGTGTGTGTTTTTTTTGTTTTTTTTTTTGGTCCCTTCTCCAACATCCAAGCTCCTGGCACCAACAGACAAGTTAACCTACCTGTGTTTGGTGTACTTCTACTCTGGTCATTTTCAGGTGGGATAGCAACTAACTTTGTGACAGATAAAGGTCTCTGCCATGATATTTACACTCCCACAGGACTGGCTAGAATTGCAGGCACTTTGTAGCAGATAATCACTCAGTGTCCTGCAGTATTTACTTAAAGATACTCTGCCAACATATTTGGAAGCAGCTCCAAATGTCTGAGGTGGGTGGAAGGACAGGGAGCTTGGGAAAGTGGGGTTGTGCTTGGCCAAATTGCTCCTCCATGCTGTTGTTGAACTCTTGTTTTATTGTTTACAAACAGGACAGTGATAGCTCACACTAAAGCTCTTGATCCCTCCAGACCTGTAACCTTTGTGTCCGATGCTAATTATGCTGTTGATCATGGTGTAAGTTTAATTTCTAGCTTTTTTTTTATTTTTAATTCATACATTAAATTTCATCTCAGTTGCTTATGGTCCTTTCCCTCACCTTGCCCAATTTACTAATGATATTTAAGAAGGAGAGGCAGAAGAAAACTCACATTTTAGTTTCTAGTACTAAGCACCTTATACCATAGTTGTAGGCAGCCAAAAAATCTGTAAGAGAAAAGAACAGTTCTTTGTCTTGAGTCAAGTATGCAGGATCAGCCCCCTGCTTTGTTAACACTGTGATGCTTTGCTATTCCGTGATCATGTCTGTTAATGCTCAGGATTTCCACTTGCAATTATACCAAAGCTTAAACCTCTTAAAATGCTAACAGCCTTTGTGGAAGTCTAAAGAAGGAAACTTTGCCTTAATTCCTGCTTTAAACTGCTCTAGCTCATCTTTGGCAGATGTCTGTTAATGTTGAATAATCTAAAAACTCTTCCAGCCCCAGTTCAGCTTCATAATTGAAATCCTGGTGCTGTGTAATTAGCCAAAAGATACTTTCCTTGGCTGTCTGTGCCTTAAGCTGGTCATACCATGAATAAAGCATCTATAACATACAAAAAGTGGTCTTAGTGGTAGTTCCTGTCACTTTTAATTTTTCAAAATAGTTTTATAATACTTTGTATCACTGGTGTACAATAAACACTCCTAGCAAGCAGGTGGCAAGTTACATGTATATGATACTACTGCCTGTCCCTGCTAGAAGTGATAGGTCGTATTTCTTTGAAGCTATCCTCCAGTTAGCAGGAACGGCCTTCTGTAACTGAGGTGTCTCTTCCTCCCCACCCCAGGAAAAAAACCCTGGTGGCCTTACTTTTGAAGGTGCCCAGCAATTATCTGCTCTTGGATAGTGCTGTTGCATCAGGCATGCACACACAAACTCTGACATCCCAACCCCACCGCCATGTTCTGATGAACTTAAGGAAACACAGGAAAACAAAAACAAAGAATAGATCTCATACACTGCTGTGATATTAGAACTTTTTTCTTTTATTACAAAACATGTTAAGAGAACATTGAACAAGTTACATACAACATCACTTTATCTTTAGTGGGCTTTGTGCCCTTTTATCATACTGCCCATGTGGTAGAAATGGCATATAACTTGCAGAATGCTTAGTCTTAGTATTGCACCATTGATGCACAAATTTAGTTGCTAGTCAAAATAACTGACTACTAACTTGACCATCACATTCCAATACTCCGTATGTCTAAGTGTACCAGCAAGCCAGAGACATCTTTGAAACTCTAAAACTTCTAACAAACCTAAGGATGAAATGGGTTGATCTTGTTTAACTCCCTGCTGTGACTTACGTCTACAAGGAAATGCCAAACACACCATTACCTTGTAAAATTTATCCTTTTTTTTTTTTTCCTCTTCTGGGAAACATGTCATGTTGGGAGGGTCTCAATGATGGGACAAAAGGCATTGTTCTACGTGTAACAAAACTGAATTCCATGAAATGAACCAAGAAGATTTAGTTTATACATGAAGGTTGCCTATGCTGAGCCCTGTGACAAACCACTCCCACCTTGTTTCTTGTAGGCTCCTTACGTGGATGTAATTTGTGTAAATAGCTACTTCTCCTGGTATCACGACCCAGGCCATCTGGAAGTTATTCCACTGCAACTCACAGCACAGTTTGAGAACTGGTATAAAACCTACCAAAAACCCATTATCCAGAGTGAATATGGAGCTGACTCAATTCCCGGACTTCACAGCGTAAGTGTTATAGATGCCCTAGATGGAAGAATCACTGCTCTTCTTAAAGGGTCAGCAAAATTTAATTAGAAAGAATTGGTACCAATGAGCATGACTACTTAGTTTTGAGATGCATTAGATATAAGTCCAAAAGACACCGGGACTGTAATCCTGCTTCACTGAAATCAATGAGCTTTGTCACTGACTAACAAAGGTAAGGTTCTACCTAACTTTTTAGCTGTGAGCATTTTGCATGGTGCTATTAAGTTCTCTCATGCACAGAAGATAAGAATCCCAGCTTCAACTTCTACAGCCAAAGTCATTCTCTCCTTAATTTTCCCCTAGGCATGTAGTTTTCAACAGAACTGACTGCTGGTATTAGCTCCACTGAGTGTGTAAAACAAGTAACTCTTCTGTATTTGAGTCCTAAACTACAGTATACCTCCTTTTATAATTAAGGATTCTGGCAATCAGGCTATTGCTAATTGTCAATTTAAGCTTACACCATTTAAACCTCTAAAAGAGGCATTCAGAAATCTGTACTTTGGCATTTGAAGAAAATGCCAAATTGGAAGATACAACATCGGAGAGCGGACATTCCTTTCACGATACCATCCTGCATAGAAGAGGATGCCACTCCTAAATCTATCATGATAAAGCACCATTACAAAGCAAAACCACAGACTTTCCCCATGTATACCTGGCATTATGTTTGTATTTGATGCATTTCCCTTCGCAATTTCAGTAGTTACTAATCCTCACTAAATAGCCATTGTTAATGCAGTGGCAATGAAAAGACCAAGCAACTGTAAAGCCTGTCTTCAGCAAGCAAGTCTCCAGTAAATGGGAAGTGAACATAGGGAGCTGTTGCTGAGATTAACTGTCACCTTCACTCAAGGCCACCTCTTTTTCCTGGCTGTAGGATCCACCTCTTATGTTCAGCGAGGAGTATCAGAAAGCTATGCTAAAAGAGTACCATTCTGTTTTTGACAAAAAGAGGAAAGAGTATGTGATTGGGGAGCTCATCTGGAATTTTGCTGATTTCATGACTAATCAAGGTAAGCTTATATTTTAAACAACTCTCCATCCTCCCTGCAGGTTTAAGATGTTTTATGACACACAGAAAGAATACCATGCTGTAACGTAGGAAAAGGAAACCTCTGCTTATGAAGATAGAAGATAGCTGGTTTCTGTGACAAAGTCCAGCATAACTAGAACCAAGAGGGAAGGTCCTGCCTGTGCTGAATGCATCCTCTCTCTCCAACTTGAGCTCCCAGATTTTCCACCTGCAAAAATGCTAGCCAGAATATGGGACAATGCACTAGGGCAGAATGCAAGGGAAGCTTGTGAGCAGACAGATTATGTCTCTTTCTTGGCATTCCTCAATTCAGAGCTTCAGTTAGCATCATATTTCACCTACAACTGCCCTTAATAATGGGGCACTTTAAATAATGTATTATTAACTTGGTGTAGAGGTTTAGCAATGGAGGGCCAGATGCCACAATGGTAGACAATGGTCTACCATGACACTTAAACCACTGTTAATAAAAGGCAAATGCATTTGCAAAGTAGGGGGCACTACAGTGCAGACAGTCACACAGAAATTAAACTGTTACAACTCAGAAAGAGACCTCCTAAGGAACCAGTTATGCATACGCCACCTGCAGCAAGTTAGGGTGGTGAACAGTCAGTGTTTCAGGCAATCATTTCAGGCAGAGAAACACCTTTAAGAATAATTTCTAGAGCACCAACATAGGTATCAAAAAGCTAAGTCATCACAGAAGCAGTCAGAAAAGTAGTAATAGTTTCAAATAGGACGATGGAAAAAATGTAGACAAGTTTAAACACACATATGAAGTTCCAGTCTCTCTCTGTTGAAATAGTTTTTTCTAGTTTCCTAGCAAGACTAAAATAGGCAAAAAGGATATGGACACCACTAAAGGGTAGTACAGCAAAACAGTTAGTAATTGACACTTTCACCATCAAGTTACAAGGTGGCACTAAGGGCAGAAGGAACATCTGCTGTAAATATAATACTGATCAAGTTAATGGGCATACCTGAATTAACTGTCACTGACTTCCAGTTGTAAATGCAATGAATTGCAGCTATATTGCTCAGTTATATCAGTTAATCTTGCCAAGATCATGCAAATTACATTGCCAAGTTCCCCGTTGTACCTGTGTAGAAAAAAAAGTGCATAGGTCTCTTCCACCTAACCTGATTTAGTACATACATTGAAACTATTCACAATCGGGGATATAAGAGCATTTTGTATATACTTGCTTTATTTTATAACTTCTCTACAGGGACCACACGTGTTTTGGGGAACAAGAAAGGAATATTTACCCGCCAGCGACAGCCCAAGTCAGCTGCATTTGTTCTGAGAGAGAGATACTGGAAGATTGCAAATGAATCAAGCTGTCTTCCTCCCATAAGAAAATCACATATCCTCTTTCTATAATGAAATTAAAAAGTATAGCAGCCGGGTACTATGCAGAACTTGTTCATTAAATTTCTGTTTAAATAATAGTTACACCTGACACAAGTCTTGCAAGTCTAATGCAATTTCTACTCCACCTGAAGTAGTTACTATGACACAAATCAGATCAGAAACATTAGTTTTTCTGTGCTTAGCCATGTCTGTAGGCTTCCTGTTTCCAGGTAGTAAAATGAATATTCAGAGCTTCAAGGAGCTAAGTTAGAGAGATCCTGACTGAGGTATCTTTTTATAGCAAAAAAAAAAAAAATTACGATAGAAATCAATGCTGAAGACTTCAAAAATCCAAGCTACTCTAAATGAGCATCACATCCTCCCAATGCAAATGAGGTTTTCCAGTTATACTCCCTTAACTGTTACTATTCAGATCACAGCATGTTGTCCACAGGATTACAGACAATTTATATAACTTCTCTTATTTAAAGCTGGACAGAACACATGTGGCTGGCTGAGAAATTCTGAGAGTTAACAGCATTCAGGAAGTATGTGAACCACTACTTCTGTAAGGGTACCCAACATACTCCAAGACAGTATGGAATTCATACTATAGCAGCAAGGTGGAATATGTTGGATAGGTAGGTACTACATCAACTGAACTTTGTTTAGAACTATTTAATCACAGTACCAGAACTGCTGCTATTAGATGCAGTTTTACCTTCCAGCATGGAAGAGCTTCCTTCATATTAAATTCTCACTATGCACTACAGTAACAGTATTCTAGTGGGCAGATTTGATCTAAGCCTTTTTGATGCTGGCCTGAAGCATTCTGTGGCAGGATTATGTGTAAATTAATGTGCGCATGCTACTTTTAGACAGTAATGTAGTGCAATAACTTCCCTTCCAGGCTGCACACCAGTGTTAGAGGACGCTAAAGGCCAAGCTTTAGACTATAATAGATTGTGACAGTACTCACAGAAGAGCACAGAATACTTAGTCTGCAAACTTACCGCAAGCTCTCAGGGTTGTCCCAACAGCAGCGTTACCCATAGCACAACCACAAAAACAGAGGCTGTCAACTGAATTTTGGAAGTTGAGACAATTACATAGTTTCGTTATTCCAGTTCACTGATACTGTGTGAACCTGTTGCTATGCCTACTTTTTCTGCAACTGACTCTTCTGCTAGTACCTCAAGAAAGTAACCAAAACATCTGCTGATATAAAGAAAATATTTGCTCTTGGGTTGTATGGTGGCAGCCAAATTCACTTTCCTTTAGATGTGGTATATTAGAGACTAACACTTTCCATTGCCACATGCAGAATAACAACATATATGTTTACTGCGGACTTCAAGACATTTTTTCTTGAACTTCTAAGGGAAAAGAAAAAACATACTATCAACATTCCCGATGGTTACTCTTGTGTTAGGTTTACAGATTCTCTGATCAACTATAAACCCAGAATGTAAGAGTCTATCCATATTAAAAAGACACTTGCTCAAACGTAACCTGATACAAGAGTGAATAGCATATTTAAGCCCACTGCCGGTGTTTGAAATCCATTTCAACTTCTCACTCTCTAGACAAATTTTTTTAAACCATTTTCTTCCCCATTTCAACAGACAGCATGACATACCAGCAGCTGCCACATCAAAATACAGATAAAGATTTGACATTGTTAATGCATTACAAACTTGGGCTCAGGTCCTTATGACAGACACAGGGCTTGTGGTTGCAGAAGAGAAAGCGATACGTTCATTCAGTCCAACAAAACATATGCAAAGTTTAATATGCACGTGTATGGTAAGGACACATTTCAGAGTATCAGTTCCTGCTTGTTAACAGCTCAGTGCAATTGTAGACCCAACCCCGNTACTTTGTGGTCTTGTCAGTGGATTTAAAGCAGACCTACAGAACCAAGGAAAGAAGGAACTGATAAAAATAACACACTTAACGGTTTTTGCATGTTGCTTAAAGAACTGTAAACAGTAAAGCCTCAAGTCAATGCTGCTCAGCCTTTACACACCCATGTGCACACAACATTCAGCAAGACACAATGAAGCTGCAGAAGTTCTATAAACTGGTATCTCTGGGGACCCAAGTGCTTTAATCCTTCTACTGCTAGCATACAATTTCTTTCAAAGAGATCACAACTTAGTACATTTCAAGAAACAGAATTACAGTACTGACTTTAAAAACAGTTTCTAAGGCTCAGACTGAGTCCAAAAAGGCCTCTGATTGAGTTCGTTCAAGCTCTTACATTTGGACTGCATGAATGCAGCATAAGAATGATTGCAGCAAGACGTCCACAGGTAATTTCTACATTTATTTTTTATACCAAAAAGTTATGTGCAACAAATAGAATTCGTACATATTTACATTGTTTTACCTGTTAGCAAAATCGTATCCTAAACCTCCAATAGAGAATCTCTCAACCTATATTGATAAAAGGAACATCTGCCCAATGACTCCATTTAAATGGATGTTTAATTTGGAGTTTAAAGCACTAGTGATAAATAGTTGATGGAACATACTATACAGAACAAACACCTAATATTTAGGCCATGCTTAATACAGTTGTATGGTAACAGAATACTTCATCTTTTCTGGACCAGTTTTATCTAGAACACGTTTAAACAATGTTGGCAGAACCAAAGTTATTAGATCTCTCTGTAACGTTAGCCAACATAAATTAGGAGACCCAAGTGCTGCCCAAAGCACCTCGCCAATCTTTTTGAGCAATCGAGAGACTGTACAGAAGAAGACGAACGTGTACTACAGCATGCAGAAATCTCCCAGTAAGAGAGATCTGCTGTCACTTTTGAAATCAAAGGTGGTAGGGAATGTTTCCTTGGCCTTCCTTAGCATTGCAAACACTTTACATTAAGAAGCTTCCAAGAAGACTTGAATGCTTCATTGGCCTTAAGAGTAGCAAGTACCTTACAGTAAGAGGATTTCAGGAATGTTCACTTCCTAAACAGGTTTGGGGATGAGGTTTTTCTGCCTTTCTTCAATTGGCCCTTCCCTGCAGGACTTCTGAGAGCCAGGGCGGGGGTGGGTGAACAGCCCGAATTCAGAATCACTGTATCTTAAGATTTTTTTCCCCCTCCATTCTCACAAGTGTTGAAACCACAACCAGAATCTGTGTAACAATACTGCCCCCCCTTGCCCCTCTGCCAGGCCAAGTATTATTTACCAACATTTACCCATACTATTGCATCCTTAGGATTTCTCAGAATTTTCCTTTGGTTTTGTAAATGGCAAACCGTATCAATCACATATTTGCCATGACTTTTCTTTTGGCTGAGGGCAGGCAAGGGGGCAGTTGCATGAAGCACTTGTCTGATTTCTATCACATTACTAATTGCAACCCAAGCCATTTTACTGGAAGAAATATGCTGTTTCTGTCAATGGTAGCTATGAGGAAAGAGTCAAAGGTCTGGAAGCAAAAAGGTCCAAATTTCTACTGCTAATATTAACTTTGCCCTTTATTCAGGCCAACTGCATTTCTGAAGCACAAGAGAGAAAGTAGAAGAGATAGGGCCATTTCTAGCAAATCACTTCCAGTAAAAAGTAACTGCAAGAAAAGCACACAAGACAAAGAGTTCACAATTAAGGATCAGACTTGTAAGACTGTGCGCAGAGTAGAGCTGCAAATTCTTCCAGAGACCAAACCGATTTTCCATTTGATCCCTATGTGCACACAAACAAGGACCGCAGACACGACTGCTGGAAATCTGGCCCTAAACAATTTTACTAAACAAACTGAATTAACAGACTATGCCCACACAGACAAGCACAAGACACAGTGAAGTTAGTCAACACCTATACTTTCAGGTGATGGGTTTTTTTTCCTTTTTTTTTTTTTTTCAGTGCACATTACACCCAGAAATTGGACCAAGTAATCATTGATTAAACTTGTCTCCATTGCTGCTTGTTCTGAGATATTAGCACTGCGACTAACCATTTCAGGCAGCACATGTTCACCTCTTCCTTAGATGAAAAGATGCTTCAGTGTAGATCACAGGAATGCATCAAAATAAATCTATACAACATATTAAACAGTGATATTGCCTCAAGGCTTATAAGAGAACAGAGTAAAGCCTTGAGGGACCAGTTTAACGTCATTCACTCCCCTCATGTCAAAGTTCAAGGCATTTGAGAGACAGAACTAAACATCAAGACAAGCTTTAACTATACTCTGGTCAATACAAAATGCATTTAATGAATTGTCTAGAACTCTTAGACAAGAGGGACAAGTAATTTAGTGTTACATGCAACAGATGTTACTCATACCACAGAACTCTATACATAAAAGCAGTTTCCACCTACATCCTTGATACAAACCAGAAAATTACTTCAGTAGTAATTTAAATACTATTTTGTGAATTCAACCTAAAAATTCTATTTTCTCTACTGAACACTGCATGTTTCACAGTCAAGTTCATCCTCAGCAACTTAGTGTTTATAATCCACTTAGCCATACAACATGTCCTTCTGACATTCATGTCCAAGAAAAAATCCTAAGATTAGTTAAACTAATTATTTAAATAAATGGGTATGCAGTTGGAATTCTTCGTATTTAGAAGCTGACAAGGGCAAAAGGCAGCACAGCACCAATTACAGAAATTAGCTGAACATTTTGGTGTCACAGAGTCCAAAACACAAGCATTTTACTTTTCCAAATCACGTCATCAACCTCCTATCACATTGATTTAAGTTCACTGAAACAATATTGCTACCACTTCTCAGTCTAAAAACTAAAATAGGTTTCTTAATACTTTTCTATGTCCAGCAAGTTTTCTGGGACTTTTGTTTGTTTGTTCATTTTTAAAGCAAGGACACTTCTGTCTGCCAACTTCAACACAAAGTATTTGGTTTAAGATTTTAAGACAGAAGGCACTTTTTAACATTCAGCCTTAGAATACTGAGTACAGAAACATTACAATTTTGTTCCTTTGTTTCAATCTGCAGTTTAATTTTTTTAAATTAGTTCTTAGAAAGAGCAATGATAGCACTATATCACATTTCATTTTCAGGAGCACATTTACTTACTTATCCCACTAAACAGACTGCCCTTCCAGAGGATCTTGTGTGTGTCAGGCCTAAAGTTCATTTCCCAATATAGCACAAACCAAAGATCCTGACGAAGATCAATTAAGTATCTGCTTATTCAGTGCACTACTTGGTTATCCCGCTCAGTCAGTGGTTTCCACTGCAAATTGCAATCCTATACTGCAGCATTCATATAACATCAAACATTAGTAACACTGGCTGTCTGACTGCAGGTTAAAATGAAACAGCACTGCATGGAAATTAAGTCCTTTCCAAGGGCACTCTTTGATACACCAGCCCCCAGTCTGCATATAGTATTCCGGTGGTAATTTTCTATTGACCACATTAAGCTGTTTTCATTCTGTACAGAAATTAATGACATTGTGGTTTAAATGAACATACTTCAGGTTTTAGCTTTAATTCCATTTTCAATACTGGAAACAAGAAAAATGGAACAAAAACCAACCATCATTTCTGTGAAACCACTAGCAGTGAGTGCAGCAACACGGTGTTCTCTAGAGAGGTCACTTCTTCCATCATGTCAGTCGACTGTTAGCTGAACACTCCGAAAGCTCCTAGGCTAACAAAACTGATTGTACAGTGAGTTCTCCAGGGATGAAGCCAATATTTCTAATTTTATTTACAGTATAAGTCCTAGTCAGATCTAAGTCCATCAGCTAAAAAAAAAAAAAAAAAAGGAAAAAAAANNAAAAAAAAAGTAATACACATACTGTAAACATGGCAACATTAAATATTGTAATGCTATTCTAGAATATTTAATGTCATGATCACATCTTGATATACCTGAATTTATATACAGGATATTTAATAGCAAGTGTTACCCACTTTACAAGTGGAGGGGGAGGAGAGTCTAGGTTTTGCTGTGGCTAGAACTCCTTCAAAGTAAAGTTAAAGCTTGTCTTTGATTGTATTAGAGCTTTCTTTCATAACCACATTTAAATTGAAGATTAGCACAAAAAAAATTATCTAGGGCCCCTTCCAATTTATAATTAAAAATTCAGTTATGATTCTCAGGGAAAGTGTCTGATATGGAGAATAAAAAATTACTGCAAAATAAACTTAATGGAAGTTGGGTCTTCAGACTGTCAGTCAAAAGTTCAAACAGGCGTTATTCCTGTTTGGGTTGGAGTTGCCGTTTCCAGGCCTCGTTCAAATAAACTAGTCGTTTGTAGTTGATGATAAAGAGAATGAAGTTCAGCAAATATGTGATGACGCAGACAATGCAAAATTCCTTCAGCACGAAGTACAGAATGTATGCCAAGTACAATGACCCTACTACAGACACTATGGAGGATGTCATGAGGATTAGAGCTGCTACTGCACTTGCTGTCATACCTGCAACAAGAGAGAGAGAGTTACTACTGCTGCTCTCATTCCCCCTTCCACACCAAGCAAGAAGCCCAAGTACTCCAACTCAAACTCAAGGCTACTTGGCAAGTTTGTATTACGTAAAAACCTGTTTAAAATACCATGAGTTCAAGATGGCTGACAAAGCGCTATTTGGAGGGGAGCTTCTAGGTTCTGTACAACAGTCCTCTGATAAGAAGTATGTGCAGTATTTACCATCTTCCATATTCCTGAATTATGGGAAAGTTGCAGGTTGGTCAAGTTCTGTCTATTGATATAAATAGCTTTATAGCAGACCATAGAGTTAGGAACATATATACATACATTGTTACATTTCATGCACCTTTTTTGCCTGCTACCCATATTACTCCTGCAGAACTTGTAAATTCCAGTTTTGTTTCCTCTCTTTCCTATCCTGAAATCCAATGCTAAATACATTTAAGTGAAAATACCAGTGCAGCAACTGTCTTGGTGTTTATATTATTAACATAGCAGGAGAAAATAAAACTGCTCTTGTTAGCATCTGGGCTTTTAAGCCCTTTGCACAGATGTACCATAAGACTGGTGCTAAAAAAGAAAAAGAGAGAGAAAAAATCACTTGCATTTTATCTGGTATCTTGCAGATTATGCAATGCATAACACGTTCCTCTTATCACCACGGACCTGTTATATATTTTAGACTCTAAAATGAATTAATACTTACCAAGTAGCATTTGTAGTATATAAAACACGAGTCCAAAAACACTGTTTGACTGATTTATTGCACTGTCCTTTCCAAAGATGGAACCCAACAGACCGAATCCTCGACCCCATCTGTAAAACAATGAAACTAAATTAACTTGTATTTGGGCACCTATTGCTTTTCATCAGTGTTTTCAATTCATCACTGTTGGGGAAAAAAAGACGTAGCTACACACACTCCGACATGACCACCGTGTCCCATGTGAAGTTCAGGGGTATCTTTGACGAGCACGCAGCTTGCAGCAGGGTGCTTTATCCCACATACCGCTGATGAAAGTTATTTGATACACTGACAGCTACCAAGTTCACACAATTGCAGCTTCACCAAATACCATGTCTGCTTTCTTGGGTTGTAGTTCAAAGCTCTTTAGTCAAATACTTTCTTCCTCCAGCAATGGTTTTAGCAGTTCTCTCTACTACACGACGGGTTGGACACATGCTCACTAAACATACAGCTGTGGGAAAATGGTAAAACTTGGAAACTAGTTGCTACTGCCTCCCTCCCAGCATTTACCTCACTGGCACTAGAGCAAGCAGGTTGGAACATATGTTTGCACTTCAGCTGCTCCTGATCTGTCTAACGCCTTAGGAAGAACCCAAATCTGTCGGGCAGACAAGCTGGGGGTTGTACCATAACAAGAGTCACAGGCCATACTTACTAGAGCCCGGCACAGCGTGCTATTTTGAACTAGCATCTTAACAGCAAGGCAATTTTCAGCATTTTAGTGATAAGGCAGAAAGCTGTACAAGCCCTACTAAACTGCTGCTACAATAGGGTGGATAAAAGATGAGATTAGTAAATGTATTTGTGCTAGGAACCAATAATACGATGTCCTAAAGCAGATCACCCCAATTTATCACTCCAGTTGCCATCCTAGAGGCAATGGTCCCACTAAACCAAGACACAGCACAGGTTTGCTCTCTCTGCACACTACAGGAACGATGCTGATACACTTCACCATAAATCTGACCCCAGTGAAAGGCTACCGCTGCACTACAGTTTCCTCACACGAGAAAGGTGCCACAATAAATACAACTTTACACCATCTCCAAAATACTTTGTCAGCTCAGAGCCATCTCTGCAACATCTTCAAAACATTGTCAAATTTATCATTTTAATTCAAGCTTAGTAACTGCCAGCAATTAACTATTACACCCGAGTCTTGTGCTCTTCTCCCCCCCAAAATAAACAGAATTATGCACTAATTCCTAAAATGTGCATTTACTGCATACATTAAAAAAAAAAAAAGGACATACTTTTGGTCTCAAGTCTTGTAAGTGACTGAAGTGAAACCTATGCATAAATTTAAAGCTCCAATCCAGCACAGAAAAGGCTGACACTTGCTTTACTATGGTGACAGTGCCTCGCATCTGGTTACACAGCTTCCCTGTGGCCCATGAAGGCCGACAGTCCCCATTAGCTTACAGCAGTTGTGGGTGAAGTAGCATCAGGGATGGAGGGCAAAGATCTGGAAGAGCAGCTGCACAGATGCGAGGGCAGCACTTCATAGCTAAGGGAGCTATCCCTTCCACAAAAGAGGGATTTAAAAAATAAACACCGTACAACAATATATAAACACATATTAGAAGGAAATACTGCAAGTCCAGAAGAATCTCAGCTATGACAAGACTTTCCTCCCACACGTGAATTATCTGGATTTTAAGTGAGAACTGTTTATTTTTTAGCCTTAATTTGATAAGATAGTTGCAGCGCAGATAACAACTGTCCCGTTGTAAGTCCCCACGTGAGACTTCCTTGTAGGGTGACATTAAGCTCTAGGTGAACCCACCCAGGCCTCCTTCGGTGAGGGCAGAACTCACAGCGTGCCCGAAGCCTGCGGTCCCCTCGCCCAAAGCCACTGCAGGATGCCCATGTCCCACCCGCTCTCTGCCCCAGTTGTATGCCCTCACTTCTCATCCTCGTGAGATCCCCTCGTGGTTGAGAGCAAACTCCAGCCTAAAACATCAGAAACTTTAGAGTACAGAATCTGACCCTACAGTTATGCTGGAAGTCAATAAATTGTTGCTAATGGTAAGATAACGAGTTCCAGGCCTCCGTGACACTCAGTGTCCCCAAGTGATCCGTCTATAGCTGCAAGAAGGTCAGAGCACGGTGAAAGCTCCTTCCACATGCAGTAGTTCATTAAGCATCTTGTTGGCCTTGTAGCAGCTTTAAGGACATCAAGTATTAAATTTCAGTCCGTGGAGCACAACTCTAATCTCGCATCTTATTCCACACACTTTAAGGTTGGCAAGCCTGTAGTTTAAGACTCGAAGCACTTTTTCAGCCTTACAAGGTGAGGAAGTTTTCTACATCAAACAAATGCAAAAGAAAAATTAGACTCTTTTTCTATGTCTGATTTCTCTACCGAAGAAACTAAATCATCCCCTAATTCTCTCACAGAGGTCTTAAAACCTGCTAAAATGCATAAGGAACCGAGTAATTTTGCAAGCAGTTGGAACAGAGAAGAGGGAAGGGGACTTGGAGTACGATAACAATCTTCCTTCTCATATCTAAATCATATAAATCACACCTGATTTATGTACGATAACTTTGAATGTCTAAAAACATACAGCAAACATAGCAAGAAGAAAGACTGCAGTCTTAACAGGGAAAAAGAAATAAAACATCAGTAAAAACAATGAAGGACAAGGGTTATGAATTGCTCAGAAGTTCTCTAGGGAACTTGTTCTTATAAAGAGTTTAATTTATAAGAACCGACTATTGGTCAACTCAGATTTTTTTTTATATATATATAAAATGCTAAGTAAAATGAACTGCATTAACTGAAGAACTGTTTGCACAGTAAGCTAAAACCACAGACCAACACCACCACCTTGTTCCTGGTGCTGACCTGCGGCTCCCCAGCCCTGAAACAGTCTAGTGTTCTGCAGTGAAAATACAGCTGAAGCCAGACGGTGTGATTCAGAGCAATATGACAAACACACGTGGCAAGCCTACTTTTGCCACACCCGAGTTTCCCTCCTATTAAAAACAAACCACACAACAACCTGAACTAACTTCAAGGAAGTTTTAAAAGAAATCTTTAAGATATCTTCCTATATGTTTCAACTAACTCAAATTCCCACTCTGTTCAAGATGACAACCTGCTTTACTTCTCATTTGCAATTACAACCATGAAAGTTCTTTAAAAAGACAAAAAGATCCTCACATTTTCAGAATACAGACTCAAGAAATCCAAGACAAAGTCTTTAGAACAATTCATGTAGTTCCCCAACATCTAAA
Source organism: Anseranas semipalmata (assembly GCA_013399115.1). NCBI lineage: Eukaryota > Metazoa > Chordata > Aves > Anseriformes > Anseranatidae > Anseranas > Anseranas semipalmata. The sequence continues at coordinate 24,593 of VXAA01007018.1, forward strand.
ACCAAATACTACAGTGACTTTTTATTCACAATGTATATTCCTTTTATCAAAAGTAAGTCTTGAAAATCATTATCCACCCTCTAAACAATGGTTTGTGATATTTAACAGAGCTCAGAAATGTTGCTTTTTTTTTTTTTTTTTTTTAAAGTTTACAGTATTTCTATGCACTTGACACTAACAGAGGACAAGAACTAAGGTCATGTTGATCCACAAGTGACATATCTCTGTGAAATCAGGTCCTGTTTAAATCATTACCTCTTTTGCACAATTATGAGCATCCTCTATGTTCCCGAACAGCATATTATGGGAGTATGCTTTAACACTACACATTTTACTGTAGTTTAGCAGTGACAATACCCCTGGCAGAAAGGCAGTCAAGAGAACTTCATGCAGTACTCTACAATCTCAGTCACTTTAAAGAACAAGCAACCAACCTCCATGTTTAAGTTAAAAAGCTTTTAAGTTAAAAGCTGTAAGAGTTATCAGTATTAGCTCAAGATGAGGCAGAATTCCAAGCCTGCTGAACACAGTGAGTCAAACAAACAAGAAGTATATATTTAGCCAGGAGTAAGATTATCTCATCCACTTTCTGTAGGGAACACTACACTGTTTTTTTTTCTAGCCAAGCATCCCAATTCTGACAGTTACTGGTAGAAGATGCTTTTATGAGCTTTTACATAGAGATCATTCCCCAAGATGCTCTCCTTGACCCCAATTATCCAGAGTTATAAACCAGCTTAAGAAACTTGTGAACTGGAGTTTTGCCTGCATCAACATGCTTAGCCTACCCTGAAGCCTTCCTGAATGTACCTAGACACTTTCTGAACATATCCTTTTGACCTCCGTAACATCCTCCAGCGATGAGTTCCAGAATCACACCACCTCAATTTCACTTGGCAATCCTTACTTCTCCTGTCAGGACAAGACCCAATTACTGTATATTCATTTTACCATGAGAAAAACCAGACTAGGTCAGGTTAAGCCCGTGTAGCTTCAGTACCACGCCTCTGTCATCAGAGTAGCAGATGCCTAGAACAAGGCACACATACTTCCCCAGTTCACGTTCTAGTCTCCTAAACGTCTCGCTGAAAATGCCATCAAATCCTTCAGGAGACCAGATTATCAAATGGCATGAGTGATTCAAAATCCGAGAACACTGCATTCCTGTAGCAGCAGGTTTTCCCAATACATTTCTCTCTCAGTTTTTAGGTTAGCTAATCAAAAGGGCAAACAATAATCAATAAACCAATTATATTTTCAGAGAACTCTAAGTAAAGAACCCCAATTCTGTTTTTCGACTAGTAGTACCTTACCTAAATCCCATCATTTCAGGATTATTTTTCATCCCATACGCATTATTTAGCTACCAACATCAAGCACCATTTGGCAATTTGCAATCCTGAGGAAACAATGTATATCACTGCCTTAAAAAAAAAAGCCTATACTTGACAAGTGATACACACATTTCCTTAAATGTCATCCGACTTCTGAGATAAATTAGAGTACGGAATGAAAGTTCCCATGAGGGTAGCAAAGCTGGCCTATGCTCACACATCGCCTTCAGTGAAAAGCTGATATAAAGGTCAAAGGATCTGGAGCATTTTAATACTTAGCAATGTTAAGAAACTCTGGTTGCAGCTTCTTTACAGCTTCACTAGAGGATTTTGGATTAAGCCTAGTTCATGGTTACAAGGTCACTTAGGCCACTCTAACAGTTTTAATAAATTAAGTAAAAGCCTTCAATTAGAAGCCACAAGAAAGGAGATTAAAAATTCCTATTTGTAAGCTTGCCAAGAGTGCTCAGAAATTATACACTTAGTTTCATGTTTAAATCTATTAGCAATATTTACCATAATCAACCAAGATTTTGTTCTATATATCCTCCAGCTCTACATCAGAGAAACAGACCAAAAATGTCAGCGTCTAGATCAGCAAAATCTCAAGCAGACAGTGGTTAACTATTTTATAACAGTCTTGACAGAAGCACTAGTTATTCAAACTACAAGCCAACAGCAACATGCTCCTTCTACATAATCCTTTATTAAACTATCATAAATGAAGCCTAAATCTGAACTACAGGCACTTTTTAAAATTTTCATGGCACCAGGCAAAAATCATTCTCAGCCCTATTATGAAATCCAGTCAAGCCAGAAATAATATATTTATGAAATGCAAAAATACATGTGTTAGAGTTCAGATCAAAGGCTGAAAAAAGGATTCACACAGCTAGGGTACTGGTTTGTTTTATGAAAAATGTGCCTCTGCCACCACCTATTATAACAGCCTGAAGTATTAAGTCATCGATCTTCCACTAAAAAGATGAGACAAAAATCACTTGAACTATCAGCTTCTGCTGCTTTGGGAACAACTTGTTTTAGAACTAAAACAAGTATTTGTTCCTGTATGTTCCTGTAACCCCTTCCTTCCCCGGCACACAGAACACCCCCAGACCACATCTCAGCTCACATCCTCCGGCCTCCCCCAGGCAAGCCCAGTACCTGAGTCCTGTCCGAGTTCTGTTTGCACAAGAGCTGCCTGGCTGGCTGGCAGAGCGAACGGGGCAGATAACCTTAGCTCGACCTGCAGCTTTTTCCTCTCGGCAAAGGTATTACTTGGAGTCCCTTCCCGCTCCTCCTTGGCACTGAATCTGTTTCTATATAACTTTAGGAAGTTGTACTCTGTTAAATTTTGCCATAAGAAAAAAAAACATCAGTAGAGGTAAGCGATGGATACACAACACACAAAGGCAAAATCTTCTCTAGAAACCACACTAAAAAAGCACAAGTAATACAACCTCAAGTTGTTTGCACTTTTTTTGAGCTGTGAAACTTGTATTATGCTCATCCAGCTACAGCTATGCCAATTCACCATCAGATGTAACCTGCAGCACCACAAATGCTGCTGAAGCAAAGTGCCCAACATACTAGATGTCGTGGTTTAGCCCAGCATGCAGCTAAGCACCACACCGACATTCGCTCACTGCCCTGCAGTGGGATAGGGGAGAGAACTGGAAAAAAGGTAAATCTCATGGGTTGAAATGAAAACAGATTAATAACACAGAAAAGGAAGGGAATAATAATTATAATAAAAAACAAAACAAGTGATGCGCAGTGCAATTGCTCACCACCCACCAACCGATGCCCAGCCAGGCCCCGAGCTGCAGCAGCCTCCCCCAGCCAACCCCCCCAGTTTTAGCACTCAGCATGACGCCATGTGGGATGGAACACCCCTTGGGCTGGTTGGGGCCAGCTGTCCTGGCTGCGCCCCCTCCCAGGTCCTTGTGCACCCCCAGCCTCCTTGCTGGCAGGGCAGCAGGAGCAGCAGAAGTCTCCTTGACTTGCTGCTCAGCAGCAACCAAGCCATCAGCGTGTGACCAACATTATTCTCATCCTCAATCCAAAACACAGCACCATACCAGCTGCAAGGAAGAAAATTAACTCTATCCCAGCCAAACCCAGAACACTAGATGGATTCTGTCCACACTGATTTCCCCCGGCACACTCAAGAAACTAGAGATCTTCAAACCTTCCCTCAGACAGCAAAAAATGATGAATCCTTGCTACAGAATAACTGAAAAAGCACCATTTCACCTGCTGTCTAACAATTTGCAGACCTCAGAAGTCAACAACAACCAGTTTTAAATCACAGGGCAGATTTTAGCTTCGTCTCAGCAGGCCACATTTTCATGTAAAACTATTGTGGCAGTTTAAGAACCACAAATATGGTTCCTGTTGAGTGACCACCAGCTGTTCCACGTGCTGCTCTTCAGCAGTTTAATGAAATTTTATCTTTTTCTATACAGAATCATAGATGCCTAACAAAAACAATGATGTGGCTCAGGTTAAAGAAATCACTGACTAACAAAGACTAACAAAACAGTAACATTTCAAAAAAGCACACGGACCTCCTTTGCCTTCGCTGGTTTGGAAGAAGTGAGTAGACAAGCATAAAGCTACCTTTACCACTTCTCACCTTAAAACAGTCACTAACAACTGCAGCTCTCAGCCTCGAACACATCAGAATGCTTGCCTGCAGGTACAGAATAGAAAAATGCTGGGACATCAGGAACTCATCATTAAAATGAAAGATAACTGCTATATAATGTTCTTAACCTCGAATCAAGCAAACTTGACAGACATCAAGTTTACAGGAATCTCCCCACAACAGAACTAAACGGGACCCTGCAATATAAACATCAGGTTAGGTACGAGGTCAGAATTTTGTTCCATGTCCTACTTCCTTGGATAATGGGGTTGTTCTTGTCAACTTGATTTTTGATATGGTCTGCGCTCTGAAGATGTACCAGAAGAATAGTTTTAGCAAGGTGTGCTTCACTGAAAAAAACTGACACTGGTCAAAGTTTTAACTTCAAGATATTACAGCATAACTGCACTCCCAGTCATGGACAAATAAGCTATACAGCAGTGTAGTTATACTCACACATCACAGCTTTGAAGTATTACATCACAAGACTGAACAATTCAAATTAAACATCCACGCAGGTCTAAATTCCCTGTTGAAAATTATTTATGAAGGTGAGCAGAACAATACAATAGTACTACCGTTGTCACAGGTCATGCTTGGCAAATCCACTACAACAATGGAGTGCTAAACAAAATTTTACAGATGCACATTCTGCAGAAGTACAAGATGATTAGCTTGGTGTACTCACAAGAAGACAGAAAGCTGAAAAAGTCTAATACCCATACCTGAACAGGTATTTCAGAGTGGCTCAGATACAAGATGACAGACGATCTAAGACCTTGCACATTAGCATCAAGTCCAGAGGAGGGAATCACTAAAATATGTCATCTATCAAATTATATCCAGATGAACACCGATTCTTAAAATCCTATTTTGACTCTAAAACTTATTCAGAAAGTCGGCTAAAGATGTTAGTCAGTATTTATCTAGGTTATTCCCAAACCTCTTCACTTACACAGATGGCTGAAAGCTACAAATATTGCTGAATATATATAATTGTGCCATTCGTCATTCATGCCAGTTGCATTAAAGTTGTTACAGCATTAACACATTCTGGGGTACAAAACTCTTTCAGTAAGAGCCATCCACTAGTCTGCTCTGCCCTGCAGGCACCTTAAATTAATCCAGAGAGGAGGCAGAAACATACCAGAAGACCCCAAAAGTCTCCCATGGCATTCAAAAGAACAAAGCAAAGAGCTCAGGGTCTCTGCATTACTACTTAAATTTCATATTTAATTTCAAGCCACATCACTACTCATATGACTTGAAAGTTGTCTATTAGTTTAATTTCCTCTGTGAAACTATTATAACAGCAAAAACAAAAAGATTTTTCAGGACCTGCTGTTAGCCAGTTTCATTATAAATAAAGCCATTCTTTCCACTTAATTATTCTCAAATACAAGAGAGCAATTCACTTAAAACATCTACAGCAATTGCCAAATGAAAACACTCGTTATTTCCCTATGTCTTATCTCTTCTTGGATAATGATAGTAGTTATACAGTCCTTAACTGTTTTTCTTTCTAAACCACTTTTACGAATTCTCCCCATGATAAAAGCTTGAAACATGCTGACCATTAACATTTTGAATAATAAGAGATACTAGGAAGGTAGCTCTCCAGTATAATCTTCTGCATGAGTCAGTCTCTGATACAAGATTTTCCACGCTCCTCCCTCTGCATGCTGGTAATCTTCACATTTCTTTTCTCATTCTTGTGCCAATACCAGATTTGGCTTAAAAGCAAGATTTGAGAATAACAGCTTATTAGTAGGAAAAACCCCACCCAAAGACTAGAACTTAGTTCCAGAATAACTCAGCTCAAAGACGACTACACTAGTTTACTCCAATTATTCTATACATTTAACATTAACCCCAACACCATGCTTGTACTTTTTAAAGTTCAATCCATTGCTAGAATCATCATTCAAAATGTGAATATTTTTATGTTCCAAGTTCCATTACTTCCATTAGCAAATCTAGCTTAAATAAAAAGTCACACAATTAACAACGAACACTCTAGAAACTGGTAAAAGCCACAAGGTACAAGTCTGTCACCCATTTAACTCTGTAAAAGCTAATCATAATCACAAATAATTTGATTAGCTGTGTAACCGTCAGTGTAATAGTTTAATGAAAAAAGAAAGAGCTGAAAGTTAAATCTGCATTGCATGTGAAAAAGCTGGGACACCATATCTGAAATTCTACTATCCCGGTGAAATCTTAAGTGTAGTTTGAAGCTCCTCTTAGAAATCAAGCCTCAAAGAAAACTTCGGTGATGCATGGTAGCTACAAGAGGTATTAAACTGGAGATGGACGGTAAAACAATTAATGGATGGGATGCTGTGGCAACATAGAAAATACAATTATTTTCTTTCAATGTTATTCTTCCTCCAAAATTTAATAGCTTGCCCTCCTGTCTTGGTTTTAAAGGAATATTCCTTTTTTTGTCTGTGGCCTGTGCAACACTGAAAGCACATTCTTCACCAAATATGGTTTGACTGAACAGAACTTGCATGTTCCTTCTCCACAAACTCTTTTTACCGCCTGCTTCAATTATCATGAGCTATCCTCACATTTGCAATACTTCAGTCGTCAAGCATGATTCTCCTAGCAACTGCTAGTGAGATTTAAGTTGATTTTGTCCCTAAATGTTCATATTATTATACAGAACTCCTGCAGTAAAGTATTTACAGGTCTTACCATAGCAGACACAACATTTCTGCTGCAGCATTACTAATGAATACTATAATTACCCAGCATTATTCTATAATTAGAAATACCTAAAGATATAATTAAATATTTTGCTTTTCAAAGCACTTGGTAAATACATATTGAAACTGTTTACTTGAAATTCCCTGTCTCAAGAGCAGCCTTTACAATAACAACAAGCTACTGAAGGACCAATTCTATGCAAGAATAGACCACTACAGAGGATACTCAGGTGCTTAAATCCCCATTATTCTCTTTTTACGTCCCTCCTTGTCTTAAAAGTTAGAATACTGACAATACTCACGTGGTTTAATCTCAGTAGCCTATACATAATTTTAATTTATAAGTTTAAGTTATCCAGCAAGTGTATTGAAGTCTTCTTTCTGTTTAGATTGAAACTGCTTATTTCAAGACACTTCTCAAATAGTACCATGAACAAGCACTTTCACAAACTAAAGATTATCTGAGACAGACTGGAAAGCAGAGTTAAAGCCCTCATTCAATCACAGAACCTCCTTTCAGACATCTGTAGATACAAATCTCTTTGTAACTTAAGACAATGATGGTTCTGTCACCACAGAAGTGATTTTAGACAAAACATACAGCGAAATCTTATTGCTAAACAAGTTAGCCAGCTTTTACCTTGACAGATTATGGGCATGTTCTCGCCCATAACTTTGTTATGATAATACAGCAAGTGCCTTTATACAAAATTGTGATGGCTTTTATGCAGGTTACACTGAGAGGGGAAGAAAACCCATGGAACACTCAAGTACTCATTCAACTGAAGGTACAATTACAAAAATATAAAAAAAGGAAGCATTTAATACAGAAATTTGCTGAAGAACCTAAACTCTCCCATTCTCAGCTCCTTACCTACGTATATCTTTGCATGTGTTTACATACCTACATATAAATACACGCATGTATTATGCACACACATATATACATACATGCACACACAGAGAGCAGTTTTAGGATCTTTGGACAAATCATCTTATTTCTGCAATTGAAATATTTGAGAACATGCTCCTAGGCAAGTGTCTTAGCCAAACGACACCTGTAGGTATTTCCTGTAGCATACTTACACTGGTGGCACTTGTAACTGTACAGCAGGTTAAGTCTTTCCACTGTTGCAACTGAATGAACTAGTTACCTGACAACAAGTCAAGCTAGCAGCACATTGAAATGTATACTTTGACTCTCCTAACAGAGATGAAAACCATTGGCCTTCAGAAAACAGCTGCTAAAGTAATTACTGACAGGAAACCTGTAAAATAAATCCAGATTTGAACAGGGCTCCTGCTGCTGAGGAGAACCTTCCCTGAATTAAGCGCTTCCTGTGCATCGCAGAGGCCCCCCTATGTACTGCTGTATAACGAAAAAGCAATTCAAACTCCCCTATTAAAACACCGTCAAGCCAACCATCTACAATCGTGTACGTTTACATTGGCCTCGCCACAACTCACACCCACAGCCCTCCAACGTACACTTGCCACCAGAGCCTGTCAGTCGTTAATTGCCGGTAACCGCAGCCGCCTCGCCCTCCGGCCCTCAGCGCTCCCAAGGAAAACAGTTCCCACGCGGGCCCCCGGGAAAGGGGCTGCCCGACCCCCTCCTCCTGCTCCTCTTCCTCCTCCTGCCGAGCCCGGGACGCCGGCACGGGCCCCCCCGCCTCAGCCCAACCCTCCCCGGGG
>VXAA01007018.1:41305-59717 GCA_013399115.1 Anseranas semipalmata
AATCAGAAATAAAAGGCAGGGGGGAGGGAAGAGGTAGATTTCAATGCTTTGTGGGGTCTTTGGGTGGTGGCAGTGCAGGGTGACATTTGGACCTTGGGGTTGCGCGCCTCGGCAGCTCTTTTCTTCTTGCAGCCCCTTCCTGCCCACCTGTGAGTGCCAGGCAGGAGCCAGCCATGACGAAGGAAGAAGACCTCCCCGACTGGAGCTCGTCCAAGGAGTTCTATGAAAAATATGAGCCAAAGGAGGTTTTGGGCAGGTAAAGCTTGGTTTTAGCAAACTGCTGTTTTTGCCCACTCGATAGCAGCGGCATCCCACAGGAATCTGATCTGAACAGAGCCCCTGGCATCACAGGGTTAAAAATAGCATAAAGAAGCGCTTCCTATAAGCTCAAAATCTGTCCCACCAAGATAGCGTAACAATGCGAGATGCATTTGTGGAGGAGAACACCGCGGTACATCCATGGTTTGGGCCGGGAGGAAGCAGACTTCTGCCCAACCCCAGCTCAGTACCCTTCCCCGGAGCAGCAGCGCATCCCCGGGGTGCTCGGAACTGGGGCCGCCCTTCTGCCAAGAGCCCAGACATGCTCATGCCCTCCTCCTAACACTTAATTGTGAGAAAGCAATTCAAGCCTGACCTCCCCGCAGCATCTCAGCATGCCAACAGGGAATGGAAGCCGCCCCGTCTTACCCGTGTTTTCCCTGGCAGGGGGGTGAGCAGCGTCGTCCGTCGGTGCATTCACAAAGCCACCAGGCAGGAGTATGCTGTGAAGATCATCGACATCACGGCGGGCAACATATCCCCCAAGGAGGTTCAGGAACTGCGGGAAGCCACTGCCAAGGAGATCGACATCCTCCGGAAAGTCTCAGGGCACCCCAACGTCAGTGAGTCGGGGTCTGGGCGTTGGGGCAAGGGTTTTTTCTGCCTTATTTATTCTTCGGGGCATCTCCAGGGATGGTTTTGGGATGAAATCCCCAGAGGTCAGACCTCCACGAGCACAATGCTCCTAGCACAACACAGGGCACCTGCTCAAAGCATCTTTTGCTCTACCCCCATGCACATGCCAGCAGTGCCCAGGCCACCCTGGCTATCTGCCTCCTGATCTCCCAATAGAAACATTAATGAAGATCAACTCATTAATTTAATTAGCAATTAGATCAGCAATTTTTAGTCCGTTAGTGGAAAAGAACACGTTATAGAGGGGGTAGGTGGCAAGGAACATGCTGCACCGTGCTCACAGTCCCCATGTTTCATTGCAGTCCAGCTGAAGGACAGCTACGAATCCAACACCTTCTTCTTCTTGGTGTTTGACCTGTAAGTACCAGCTCGCCCAGCACCGCCAGCTCCCCAGGTCCCATTTCCAGCTCCTGAGCCCCATTTGCCCCAGTTTCTCCCCGTTTCCACCCTGCAGACAGCCACCAACCAAAACTCTCCCCAGCTTCTTATGACCCAAACAGGGCAAAGTGGGGACACGACCAGGTCTTGCTTCAGGTAGAAATGAGCCAGCTTGCTTCAGCCTCACCGCCGGCATCGTTTCCCCTCCGTCAGCAGCTCAGGTTTCCCAGTAACCTTTGGTGGGAGCCCTCAGGCGTCCCCGCGAGTTATTTATATGCCCAGCGGGACCAGGGCTCGCGTGACGCCACAACTCCTGGCACCGGGGCGGCGCAATGGAGGTCAGAGCGAGCTGGCACCGGGAGAACCCCGCCTGGTCCCATCCAAACCCTGCCTGCTCTGGGCTCAACCTTTCCTCCTCCTGCCTGACGTTTTGCAACAATATGTAGGCATTTTTCACCACCTTTTTTTTTTTTTTTATTAGTGGGTCAGCTTGTCATTTTGTGCAGTGGATGCCCTAGGGCTGTTACGGGGTAGCGAGCCCTGTGTGGTCCTCCCCAGGGTTTTGGGTCTGTTTTTCCCTCCCACATGCAGGATGAAGAGAGGGGAGCTCTTTGACTACCTCACCGAGAAAGTCACCTTAAGTGAGAAGGAAACCAGGTAACACTGAAAATTGTACTGCAAAAGTGGCGTGCGGGTTCGAAGGACAACCTTGCAGCCAGCACAGCAAAATACTGCCCCGGGCTGTGTCCCCAACACCTGGGTGTTGAGGCTTTTGCACAGGGGCTGAGCTGCATGGTCCCCATCCCTGTCCCCATCCCCGGGGTTACAGTGCCAAGGGGCGCTGGGGCTAGGAGAGGTGCTGTCGCCCATCCCCAGGAAGATCATGCGCGCGCTGCTGGAAGTGATCCAGTACCTCCACTCCATTGACATTGTCCACCGTGACCTGAAGCCGGAGAACATCCTCCTGGATGACGACATGAACATTAAGCTGACAGACTTCGGCTTCTCCTGCCAGCTGCATGAGAATGAGAAGCTCAAAGGTACGTGCACAGCGAGGCAGGCGCGATGCTGGGCTGGCCTGGCCACCCCATTAACATGGTGCCTACGGTGAGCTGGTGGAACCCCTCCAGCCCCAGTGTCTCCAGCCCTCACTCTTTTCCATGACAGTGTCACTGCCCCTTAGGAAAACCATCCTGTTCCCCTTTTTTTTTTTTTGTTCTCCAATTGACCCACATAACCCCATTCATTAAGTTTTTCACCTCTTGTAACTGCAAAGAGCCACGTATCCAACAACAGGCATCACCTCCCACCAGCATGCCCATTGCTCTCCTCACTCACATTTTATAATTCATTATAATTCCCCAAGAAAAGTCACCGTTGAGATGCACACGAGATGCAGTTGCTGCCATCATCATCACTGCAAAGATCCCACCTGGATGCAGACACCTCTGTTGTCTTCTCCGGGACAAGCTGCTGCACCCTCCCTGGGTCTCTAATGGGGATGCTCTGCCCCTGTTTTACAGAAATCTGCGGCACGCCCGGCTACCTGGCCCCCGAAATCCTGCAGTGCTCCATGGACGATGAGCACCAGGGCTACGGGAAGGAAGTGGACATGTGAGTGAGACGCCCGCCCGCCCTCGGTCCCCAGGGTGCTTCCAAAAACAATTGCGGTTTGAGGCACAGGTTGGGGACCGATTATAGGGTTTGCGAGGAACTGAACGATGCACCAGGAACACTCCATGGGGCTGCCAGGGGCTGTCCTGGCAAGCAGGGAGCTGTGGGAGCAGCAGCCTCAGGCTGCGCCTATGTCCCGAGGGAGGAGCCTGGAGCTGCTGGAGCCCAGTCTGAGCACTGCAGGGGCTTTGGCACCCGCTCTGGTGGCTTCAGGCTCAGGTCTGCAGTGGTCAGAGCTGTAACCCAGCACCTGAGGCACACGGAGGCATTTCAGCCTCCTTTCAGCTTTAAAACCTCCATTACACCCTGTGGCAGGACATTTTGCATGCCACAGCCTGAGCCAAGACAGCCCATGCACATCCAGCCTTGCTGGCCCCTTGAGCTCTCACATCTTCTCCTTTCCCTAAAAAAAACAAAACAAAACAAACAAACAAACAAACAAACAACAACAACAAAAACAGGTAAGGTGAATGCCTCCAACTCAGCTTCCTCCTGCAGCATCAGGAGAGCAGCCCCACGCCACCACCATCAGCTGCTGCTCCCTGTGACCCACCAGGTCTGATGAGCCCCAGCAGCAAGCTCAGCCCCCTCATCAGAACCAAGCAGAGCAGTTTCCTCCTGCTTTTCCAGGCTGCCCAAGCCGCCTGCACCCCATTGCGTCCCGGCCTGGGGAAGGCATCAAGCCACCCCTGGGGCACGGATCCAGTTGGGTGCCCTATGGGTGCTGCTGGGGCTGGTGTGTCCCGCTGGGTCCCCGCAGGTGGAGCACCGGGGTGATCATGTACACGCTGCTGGCTGGCTCGCCTCCCTTCTGGCACCGCAAGCAGATGCTGATGCTGCGGATGATCATGAACGGGGACTACCAGTTCGGCTCCCCGGAGTGGGACGACCGCTCCGACACAGTCAAGGACCTGGTGGGTGCTCAAGGATGGGAAAACCCGGGGGTGGAGCAGGTGCCTGGGACACCCCAGGTTGATCTGGTGCCCTCTTGCAGATCTCCCGGTTCCTGGTGGTGGACCCTCAGCAGCGGTACACGGCCAGCGAGGCGCTGGCCCACCCCTTCTTCCAGCAGTACGACGTGGAGGAGGTCCGGCACTTCAGCCCCTTCCGGAAATTCAAGGTGAGGTTGCTGCCAGTGCACCTGGGAACGGGGGCATCTCACCACCCCGAGCCAGTTACTTCCAAGGGGAAATCAACGAGCCTGACTTCACACAGATGCATCAAATGATGCAAGAAGTGATAAAACAGAGTGATCCTTTCCCTCTCCTATAGCCAGTTATTAAGACTATGTTATTATATTAGGGTAAATACTAGGGCAGTGCAAAGGGTACCCAAAATGGCATCAGATGAAACGTGTAGGACTGACACAGTATGATCACAGTGGAAAAAGCTCATACCACTCACAAGGGACTACATGCCTGTGCAGGAGCTGGGCTCCCTCCTGTCTCCCCTGTGCAACAGCAGCAACTGGGGTGCGTTAGCACGGATCCAGTCCCTGTGCGGGACTCGATCACGAATTTGCCTGTTCCCCCCTGTGCTGCAGGTGATCTGCCTGACCGTCCTGGCATCCGTCCGCATTTACTACCAGTACCGGCTGGTCAAGTCGGTGACGCGGGAGCTGGTGGTGCGGGACCCGTACGCCCTGAAGCCCGTCCGCAAGCTGATCGACGCCTGCGCCTTCAGGACCTACCGGCACTGGGTGAAGAAGGGGGAGGCGCAGAACAGAGCTGCTCTCTTCGAGAACACCTGCAAGGCTGTTTTGCTGACCCTGGCAGCAGAGGAAGAGCTGTTCTGATCGCAGCATCTCTGCTGCGTAAGCTGATGAGTTTGCTCAGAGTTAAGGCAAGTAAAATGTTTCAAAACCAACTGGTGATTTCTTGCACTTTTTCTTAAAAATAGCCCTGGCTTCAAGTTAGGTGCAAACAGCTGTCAGGACTGTGGTTTGCCCTGGGGGTATCTCCCAGTTCGAGTCTTCTCCAAAAATCACTGTAAGGGACCACTTTGGAGAAGCCGTCTCCGATAGAGCTGCAGCCCAGCACTGGACCCTTATGGGATAAGCAGTGCCTGGGACTCCTGCACCATCAGGCTGGGGGACAGAGGTAGCCCACAGCACATTTGTAGTCCTTATATGCTGGTTATAACATCCAAGCTGGGTTACTGACTTGTGTCATCCATGCACTTGGGTATAGACACACACAGCTTTGTCACGAAGGGACAGTAAAGGTGCCTCGCTTTGCCCGGGGCTGGTACAGAGCTGGGATTTCCTGAGCAGACCGATCACCAATGTACATCACCCTGCCAGGGATGTGCCCCCATTGATCCCCTGCAGCAGCCAACAGGGACCTGGCTGAGCAGCTCTGAGCCAGTCCTGTGCACTGGGGTTGCACACATACACACCTCTGCTTATCCAAAACACACGTCAAAAGGAGAGCTGCACTGTCTGCAACACCAAGAGGACAGCAGAGACAAAACACCCTGCCTGCCATTCCCTATCACCGCTCAGTGCCCAGACATCCCTATGCAGAAATGAGTTTTAGCTGAAAGTATTTATTTTTAGTTTTTAAAACTGCCTGGGTTTAATGAAAATGACTGCTGGGGATTACTGTTCGTCTCCACAGGAGAGAATGCCTTCAGATCTTTCCAAGTGACCTCTTCAGAGCTCAGGCTTGGTCCTGCTTTTCTTAGCGGTGTGATTCGGGATGTCAGCAGCACAGCGGAAACTGAGGTTATCGGAGGCTGAATCTGGTGTGTTCCCCATTCTCGGATGGAAAAACATATCCAGAGTTAGGGATCCTTCATAGTTAGTGCTTAAACCATTGGATGTGACCCTGTACAACAGACTAGAAACACCTTCCACTTACCTGAATAATTTCTAGAAAATAATTTAGTTCTAAATACTTGATGGAAAATACAAATGATTTGGGAAGCAATTAGGAATGTATTTATAGCAGTAAAATTTTTAGCAGTATCTGTAGTATATTTTCCTAAATGCTTCTCAGAAAAACTGAGTAGGAATAGACAAACATCTTCTAAAATACCCCCCCTTCTTATACCACCAAGGAAGAAGAAATCACTGCAAAACAGTGCTCAGGCACTGCAGAGACCTACCTGGTGGTAACACGAGCTTTATGATTTGCAGACCCATCTGCAGTGTCAATCCAAGAGGCCCCTCGCAGGACGCGCATCTTCTGAGCGCGTTGCCTCGAGAGCCCTGGTGCCGGGTACTCTGATGCAGTCCACTCCCAAGTGTTCCCCAGCAGATCATAGAGCCCTGAGACACAAATGGTTTTGCATGAGATTACGTGAGCACATTTGCAGGGGTTGCAAAAGCACTTTGGTGTATGGGGAGGGGGTGCAACATTTAAAGTACCACTGTGAGAATGTGGTTTAATGGTGAGACTAGGGAGCAGAAGCTCTTTTCTGTATTGCTAACTAACTGCAGTTGGACCTTCAACAAGCCTCTCATCTTAAATGCGTCTCATCATTTTCCATCTGCAGGAGGGAATGGCATCTGCTGCCCTCCAGTGTGCCTGGGATTTCAGATAAATCACATGGAAGTGCAAAATAACTGACTGCTAATTAAAAGCAAGGGATGGTTTGGTGCATCGAAGTGCAGCAGGCATACATCAGCCAGCTGCACTAACAACCATCAATGCTTTCGGTGGGCTCAGTTATTCCACCAAGATGCTGACGTGATCCCATTTCACATTTGAAACTCTGCTACTTTATAGTTAGCGTTGAATGGATGTTAGGAAGCAGATGTCACCCCCAAAACCATGGCTGGGATGCCTGCTCTGTACCGTAGTTGTTCTGAGGCGAGAACGCTGCCACCGGCGACACCCCATGATAACCATCTTCAGCCGTGTCAACCCTCGGGAAATCGCCCTGTGTGAAGAAAGATCATGCTGAGCAAAGACATCCCCCCCCCCTTTTTTTTTCAATAAAAATAATAATAATAAAAATAATAATAATAAAAAAACACTTAAA
Organism: Anseranas semipalmata; assembly: GCA_013399115.1. Taxonomy (NCBI): domain Eukaryota; kingdom Metazoa; phylum Chordata; class Aves; order Anseriformes; family Anseranatidae; genus Anseranas; species Anseranas semipalmata. The sequence goes on from VXAA01007018.1 coordinate 48,299, forward strand.
AACTTGTTACACTTAATAAGGGGAATAACTCTCCATTGCAAATTAACTCTACAGGGCATTTGTGTCCAAGAGAGATCAATCATCTAAAGTTCTCCTGAGGGAAAAACAACCCGCTTTTCAAAAAACTCGATGTATGACTTTTTGGGAGAACTGAAACCTCAGTTTCCCAGGGAAACTGGGCTGAGTCTGCTCCCTCTAGGGATATTTCAGATAACCCATCAGGAGCTGATCTTCAGGTAGGTAGGTCTGCATTGCTTCCCAGGAGCATGCTCTGACAGCACACATGCTGCATTCAAGCGAAATACCATCAGAAGAGCTCAGCAGAGACGGGATGATTTGTAGGATCTTACCTGCCACAGGTTTGTACGGTTCAGCTGAAACCTGTTTCCCCAGGGATACAGCCTTTCTGTCAAAGAAGAAGAGACCAGTTACCCCATGCGTCAGCCCAGCGCTGGATCTGCCTATTTTTAACCAGGCTTTTGTGGCTGTCCTTCTCCTTAAGCCACTGTTTATTCTGCTCCCAGGCTGAGAGGCTGTTCAGCCCCCGAGATTAACCTCTGAAAACATCTCTGTATGCAGGCTCAGGTAGCTCAACGGATCGGGTAGAGCAAACATGGCTCGATGCGGGTTTGGGAAAAGGTCCCAGCCTTTCCTACGTACGCTCCAGCCCTCCCCGGGCGGCAAACTCCCACTCCTCCTCGGCGGGGAGCCTCTTCCCTTTCCATTCGCAGAACGCCCGCGCATCATTCCAGCTCACGTGCAGCACCGGGTGGTCCAGCCTGTCCTTGATGCTGGAGCCAGGACCTGCGGGCTGGGAAGCATTGCATTGAACAGATCTTAATTGATCTAAACATTTCTCAACAAATAGAAATAGAGGACAGAACAGACCATGGTGGGGAACTTGCACAAGGGAACCAGATGTGTTATTTTTTTTCCCCCGTTTTTAGTCAGTAGGGCTCAGCATACACAAACACATGTGTGCTCCCAGCAGAGCTTGGCTCTGCCCTGGCATGGAGAGTACTCACCACACCTGATTTTCGCTCACCTGTCGCCAAAAAGCCTTCTCAATCGGCAGCCACCAAGGGGCAGACTGGGAAAAGAAATGACACCAGATTAAAGTTATACTGGTGANTGTCCTACAGTGCTAGGTGTAAAGAAGAGTACGTGTTAGTCTGGAAATGGTTAAATGCTGTGGTTTGATCTGGGTTATCACAGGCATTTTGATAGTGCTTTTCAACAGAGTAGAGGCATCTGGTTTTAAAAGTAAAAACAAATCAAGATGTCCATGGTATTTATTTTTTCTGTTTTAAGATTTGATGAATAAAGTAGTTTGAAACATGCTCTGCTCTCTCCTAGTTCGCTGGAAGATCTAAAGAGCCAAGTTTGGCAGCGTTTGGAGAGGATGCAAACAGAAGAGGCCTTAAATCAAGCCAGGCCCAATCCTGCTGTTTGGTTTCAAAAGCAAAACAACCCCAAGCTGAGGAAAAAAAGCCTTGAGAAAGGCCAGGCTGGGACCGAGAGGTCGCCGTTACTCAGCGGAAAAGCAATACCGACTGCAATTGTTCTGCCCTCGTGGGTTTTGTGCTCACAGCAAGAAGCTCAGACAGGAGCGCGAGCAGGAACACCACCTCCATCGGCACCCACTGATTCCAGGTGGGATTCAGATTTACCTCCAGTTTTTGGGTGACTTTTTTTTTCATCTCTTCTGATACGAAATCCTCAAAGACAAAGCTCCAGCCAAATGCTTCTGCTTCTGTTTTGTATTTCTTTTCTCTAACAAACTCCCTGGCATAAATACAACATGCTCAGGCGTCTGCATAAGAGTTCTTCAAGACTCACACCAGCAAATACCGCGATCTGCACATGCAACAAGTCCAGAGCAATGCAAACATACAGGAGCTACAGACACCCTGATCTGCAGAGAGTCCCAGTTCCTCACTGGCACAGCTCTGGTGGGTTTGATAGATAGGGATTTAAGAGGTCAAGCAGTCTGATTTCACACCATTCACAGGTCTGATAGCTAGATTTAACATTGGTGAACTCATATCGCACCCTGGTCTGGCACAAAATGCAGCAACTGCACCAATCAAAAATCCCTGCCACTAAAACCTGCAGCTGCTGTTCATTAAATGCCCCCCAAATGCACCAAGTGTCACGTGCTGCTGAATAACCTCCCCCTGCCTCTGTCCCAGTCATTTCTCCCTTGCCTAAGAATGAATTTTTACTGTATGTTGCTGGCGTCTGATGCCTCTTCTTAACTGACAAGGCTCAGCCAGGCAAGCAGAGGCATTTCCCCCAGTACATTTACCAGTGCTTTGCATGAGAACTTGTATAAAGCACGTGGAGGAGCGATCCACTATTTACAAATGGAAATTGAACCCATAGCAGCCTGAAATCTGAAACGTACAGCCCCATTAGCAACAACAACGAAAAGCACATGTGCAAGTTACAGTGGTAAGATGCTTCAGCCTGCCCCTGTAACGGTGATTTATTACTGGAAGACCTTTTTTTTGTTCTAATTAAACTGCTGGGAGCGTGCAAGTGCTAGCTTCCAGGCCCCAGAAGACCCAGCACCAAGAGCCATGTCCTCCCGGAAGCTGCCTGAGCCACCAGACCCTGCAAAACAAGCAGATCCAAATCTTCGCCTTACCTGAAATCCCTGTTTGTGACAGGATATTTGTCGATAGCAAAAGGCTTCACGGTCACCTCCCTGATGGGCCCTTCTTCATTTCTGTTCTCCAGGGAACCGGATCCCATCTGAAACTTCCCGCCAGGCAACTGCACCATGTTTTCATCTTCTCCATATGCTGAAAGTGAAGTAATTCAGTACAAGAACATTAACTTGTAAATATGAATGCACAGGACAGCATACCTTATTTGTCAAAAAGTCACTTTATATACTAGAGATATGGTGCAATATAATAAGTGACTATGATTTGCATTTATATAGTTTGTGTTTTTTTTTTAATAAATTATATTTTATATTTTAAGGTCTTATTTTCAGTATTTCTCTTGGGAAAGGAACAGCTTCAGTCAGGACACATCAGCAAATCCCTTAAGTTAATGCTTTGCTGCATTCAAAGAAAGGGAACCTACACAGCGAAGTGATTTCAAAGCCTCCCTGCAAGTAGATGCAAGAAACCCAGGCAGAAGGACGAGCAAAAGCAGCACGGGCTCACTAACTCACCCAGCAGGGCTCGGCTGCAGCCCAACACGCAGCAGCAAACCACAAGCACAAGGCGCATCTCCCCGGGAGCAATGCCAAGCAGCAGCAGCAGCGGGTGCAGCGCAAAAAGGAAAATGAATCGGCGGCGGACCCGAAGGGCTTTGACCCAGAAGAGCTCCAGGCTCGGGGAAGTGTTTCCGGGAGGGAAGGGACGCCCTTCCCCGCGCCAGGCACGCCTCTGCGCAGGCTGCTTGCCAGGCCTGCTGCACCTACCGAGTAGATGTCTTTTTCCTTTCAAAGGGAGAGAGGGGAAAAAAAAANTGATTGCATGTGAAAGTTGAAAAGTATTTCACCTCCACTCACAGAAAGTCTCCTACTACCAGGGCCACCAACAAAACCACCACCACTTGAATGCACTTCACACGCGAGTTTTATCTTTAAAAAGGTTGCTTGTTCAAGTCAGCCAGTCAGCTATGATTAGGGAAGGGTACAGTAAGTACTCTATCAGCTTAACAGCAAGCAACCAACCACCTTCAAGCCTCCGCTAGGACACAGCATCGACTTCAGGGGTATCAGCCCCAGGAGCCACTCCAGGCAACTTCCCCTTTTCAGCCTACAGCAGAGAACCTGTGAACCAGGGTGACAGCTTTGACTGCTTGTCCCAGCTGTGCCACTCGGCCCAGACAATGGAAGTCCGTGCAGGGCACCTGTTAGTACCAAGGGACCTGAACCACCAGCTCTGGTAACATTGCTCCACATCAGCAAAGCCCCACGGAGATCTCAATGCTTGTGCACAACTGCATTTGTCCCCTGGTAACTCCTTGCACACGCTGGAGAAAAGTTTCCTTTTAACTGTATTCCATTTCTGAGACAGACACCCACATTTTGACTCCTCAGTCCGTTACTGACAAAGAGCATGATGATTTGGCAAAATCACTTTAAGACTGCAGTAGCCTGTTCCTCTCCCCTAAATTCAATTACCTGCTCTTGAGAGGTTTTTGTCCAAATGGAGTTCTGCCCAGATTTGGTGCAGTGTTAGCAGTCTATACTTACCTGCAGCACAAAGTGTTAAAAAACTACCAGTGTTATGGCAAGGATGACAACATGCCGCAGGTCTCTCAACACATACCTCTAACCATTTTGGAGCACATTAACTAAGAGTTTTATTTGTGATCAAAGACAAAACAGTGAAATGATCATCTTAGTCCAGCTGTGTGAGGTAGCGCACTAATTCCACATTTAAACCCACACTACTCCAGAAAGTGTCCTGAGCAGTATTTTCACAGCCTCCGAAACCTGTTACTCACTGTGACAGCAAGTACTGGAATTGATAACGAAGCCCAGCACAAAGCACCAGGAGTCAGAAAACACAAATCAAAGCCTGTAGCCCAGCACTATTCACAAAGGTGGTAAACAAAGTTCAAGGCCTTGGGCCACAGAATATAAGGTTTTAAATAACTGACACACACAAAGCACAGAACATAACAGTTTATTGGGTAAAAAGGACAGCAACTTTAGTTGTACACTTCAGAGAAATTAAAAATAAATAACTGACTTTTAGAACCGAATATTTGAATAGTTGCTAATATTTTGAGTGGCCGTGTTTACCAAAGAGGCGCTGCTAGTTACAGCAGAGTGACTTCCGTTGCTGGGAAAATCCACCGTGGCTAAGAAAAGAGCACCTTCGGGTGGATTTCTTAAAGACATTCCATGGGGCACTACCGGAGCTGACCACCATCACCCACAGCAGATCCAGTTCAGCCTTTAAGAGACGACATTCCCGCTCGCATAATTTCATCCACCAAGAGAATGTTGCTAGCAATCACTGTGCTGGAAATATGAAATAAATATTGTTAGAATATCCGTTTTGACACAAAGACAACATAGTTTTACTTCTGCCCTTCAAGACACCTCCCTCTATATGTGATCCCTTGATTCCACATTAATCAATTTTCACAAACACCCATTACTATTTAAAGTGAAAACTGTAACATTTACCATGAATGAAGCAGTTGTTTTTTGACATTATAATTATCCCAGATTCCAGCTGCTGCAGCTACCATTGGCTCACCTAGAAAAAGGCACAACAATCTTAAAATAACCAGTTTACATCATTCAAGGCAAGACTTTCTGTTGTTTAACATCTGGTATTACTTGCCATGTACAACACAATGCATCTAAGTATTACAAACATGCAAGGTTGACTGTAGTAACGGCATTCTGCATAGCTTTTTATGAAACAAGGTTTAGCTTTCTGCAGTAAGAGCTATTTTATGCTTCACGGAGCTAAGCCATAGTAGGTTTGCCTCCTAGAAACAACACTTACGCCATTCAGAAGTATTGTTTTGCTACTTCATATTTACTGCTGAGCTGATTTTACTAGACCATCCCATTATTTTAGAAAGTCCTTACCTGTGTTCAAATCAACTCCAGTGAGTTGCCCTGATCCTGCGTGTTCTGTCTGAACCTTCACTAGTGTTTCCTGAGGATCATAACCAGAGTTCTGAGCAAGAACCTTCAATAGAACAGAAAATATTTCATGTTAAACTAAAGAGACCTCCTGCAAGAAACACAATGGATCTTAGCATGCTTTAAAGCCACTTCATTCAGGAGTTCCTTATACCTTAGGAATGATGAGCAGAGCATCAGCAAAAGCTTGAACTCCAAGCTGGGCTCTTCCTTTTACATTAGGTTTATGCTTAACAAGAGCATTAGCTACTGCCACTTCTAGTGCACCTGCTCCTGGAACCACACATCCTGCAAGGGAAAGCAATAGTATTAGAGTCTTCACAACAAGCACCTACTCCAATCTAAATAGCTGATTTATACAAAATTCACCAATTTTGACGTTACGTCACTAGACAGAGCAGAGACTTACCATCCTCAATAGCATTTTTAACAGCACGCAGACCATCTCTTACTGCATCCTTGATCTGTGTAAGCGTATGCTTATTCGGTCCCCTGATCAACAGGGTAACAGAGCGGGGGTTGTCACATTTCTCAATAAAGGTGTATTTCTCTTCACCCTATAAACAGGGTTAGGTACTCGCATTAGAGATATTAATCAAACGTACACATAATAAAAAAAACTGGACACTTTCAGATTCAGTTCTGGACTAACAGCACTCCAAAAAGTGATGAGCAGAACCTAAGCAGGAAGAACCTAGCAGAACCTTATTTCCATTTTCTTAATTTTACAGATATTAAAAGCATAGTATGGAAATAACAATAGGAAAAGGCACTATGACAAGAGCAAACATCTACGCAGATGTCCACATACAAGTGGACACTAAGATTTGAAATCCCATCAGCCTTTATTCATACTCCAATAAGCTCTTAAAACATGCAAGAAAACTCCATGCAGATTCACACCAACACAAAAGAAAATGGTGTCAAGTGATATCAGCAGGCACGTATTTAACTTGGCTTCAACTAAAAGCTTAGCTTTACTTACCAACGTATATTCATAGATAAGCCCTGCATGTCCCAGACAGTCAGGAGTGAGATCCTCCACAGAGTTCATAGCAGTACCGCCACATGCAAGGGTCAGTCTGAAAGAGTTAATTTACAGGTTAGCAACTGTTTTATATTTAATAAAATCTGAAGTCACTAATACAAACAATAGTATTTCAGCACACAGAGTACTATAGTTCCTAGGATTGCAAGTTTTCTTTTTATCCAAGAGCTCTTCATAAAAATAAGCTTGTAGAATTAAGCCTCTTCTATAGGTGTCTACACCTGAAGCACACCGATAGCTCAAATTCCTTTTTTCACTCTGTGTGCTGAACCGACAATTCCATAGTTTGTACAAAATACCCCGAGTTTTTCTAGTAAGAGCCAGACAGACCAAAGCAGACTTTTTAGTGACAGTCCTTAAAGGTGGGTTCAAGCCAGACCTGACTCACTGTAAGAGTATGGAAAAGCAAGTTATTTATTCCTTCTCTCCCCAGGAACTGACCTTTCCATGTTCCTCCTTTTAGCTCTGCGCAAAGCTACTATTCCTTCTTTGGCAAGTGCATCCAAGGAAAATGGGTCAATTCCCTAGAAACAAAAGAAAGTAACCATCAGGATAAGAAAAATAAACAAAACAAAACAAACAAAAATACAAAAAACCCTCTCTTGGTCTGACATTAATAAGCAAGTTCTTCCTCAGGGCTCAAGAAAAATCCCAAGCAGGAACTGCATGTGTATATTCAAGACTACATCAACCTGAATTTAGTTATTTGTGTCTGAAGAACTGTACAAAAATCAGTCAAGCAGCACCCAGCTTGCCAAGAAAGCCAATATTTCAAGTTATTTTTTCTACTTAGTTATACCCTTCATCTCACCTTCTGGTTGATCACAATAAATCCTTTATCTGAATCACCACAGACTCTTCTTTTCAAGTCTATGATTTTGTTCACTCTGTCTTCAATGAACTTTCTTTCCGCTTTTACTAGCTTCTCCCTCTCTTCTGCACTTTTGTAGAAGAATCCAGAGCTCACCTCTCTGGAGGGGAAAAAAAAGCAGTAAGAAAATTAGCTGTCCTCTGTGATGTAGAAATAATTTTTTAAAAGCATAAGGAATTCTTTCAGCAACATTCTAAAAATTAATAGGCAGACTTCATCTCAGCTGCCAGCTTCCCTCTTCCAGAGGAGGGCTGCAGAAGGAGCACCACCTCTTCCATTCCATCTTCTCCACTACCTGCCTTGCTCTAGAGGAGAGCCTGTGTGGTCCTTCAGGCACTTGTTTAAACACACCTTAAAAAAAGTTACAAAAGACAGGAGCATTTTCTGCTCCTCACCTTGCTGCCGTGTACTTACGTTTTCTCATATTCTAGGGATACATTGCAAGTAAGCACATAAACATCTTCCACTCTCTTCTTCATGTCAGGATGGCGAGCACCATGATCCAAAACCAGCCCCCTAATCAGCCTGAAAGATTAAAAAGCATTTTGTGTGTCAACAAACGCATAGAGGACATATGCACCTTATGGAAGTACAGCCTGGTGAAATAACTGACAGTGCAACAGGTCCAGCATGAATTGTCTATGCATTTGTGTTAGGAGTAAACAATGATCATGTATCCCATTTCCAAGGGCATGCCCATTCGTATATAAAAAGCATACCAATCAGAATGTAAACAGGGAATTTATTCTGGCATAGTGTCTGACTGCAATAACTATTGAGGAAAGCTAGTGCAGAATTCATCCATGCCACTAACATAAATATAAGAGCATACAAAACAACCAACCGAATTACTACAATCCGGTTTCCATGTATTGAATGCTATTTTCTACTCGTAATAAACAAACAGAAGTTTAAAGCATATTCAAGTCAAAAGCATTACCACTAAAAAAAAAAGATATACATATACATATGTGTGTGTGTATACATACATACATATATATATATATGAATGAATGACAACACTGTTATAAAGCAAACAACCATGTCCACCCAAAGCAAAGCTAAAGACCGAGCCAGTGTCACTGTTATAAAAAAAAAAAAAAAAAGAATCTTTTGCCAGGGAATCAAGTTCAGTAACTGGGAAATTTCTGCTGTCTAGATAATTGATGGCTGAACTCTGTATTTCTGCCTTTCTTTCACTCCCTCCCTAATAACTTTTCCAGCTTTAAGACACACAAGTTCTTCCTTTAAAAAGAAAGCAAAAGCCCCAGGCTACTCAAATATCAGGACACCATCAAACCCAAGCACAAGGATACTTATTACTTACGTTGTGTCAGTTTCTGATTTATGCTTCATCTCCATGATCTCTACCATGTGGAGATCAATAGGCTCATCTTGTTTTCTGACTGCCAAAACAGAATCTACTACAGCCTGGAATAGAGGGGAAAAAACAAAACCCCCAGAAGGACCATTAGTCTTCCAAAGTGCAAGCTCACGTTTTTCTATCCACCCTTTGCCCAAGGAATAACCCCAGCAGCTTAAAACCTGGGTCTCTTCACGTGAAAAGGGGCTGAAAACACATGTACACTTGCCTCTGTTAAGATGTCAGCAAGTTCAGTATGAACTTTAGTACGGAGGGATGTTCTGGCAACATCTATAAGGGTCTCCCTGTCCATTTCCTTGGTCACTTTGACCTGCTCCAAGACTTCAAGTGCTTTTTCCTTTGCAATCTCAAATCCTTCTGCTACTATTCTAGGGTGCAAGCCCTAATGCAAGAGAAGAAGGGAAATCATTAGAAAACAGTAAGATAAAATAGAATTTTCCTACAAGTAGAAACTGTGGTTTCAACTCTCCCTATAATGTCAAAACACAGGAACATGCATGCTACGCTACAGGGACAACGGAATGTACTGTCCTTCTGAATACATATAAAAGGAATGCCAATCCTTCCAATGCAGAGGAAAAGCACAGATTACTCTAGCACAGAATTAAAACCAAGGGAACTACAAAGCACACTTGGGTGTTCACTGTGCAATATGAATGCCTACTCTGCAACTTATACTACACCAAATACCTGTTATCACAGAGCATCTCCTTGTTAATACACGAGTAAGAAGTGTTTTAATTCAAACAAAACAGCCAAAAATAAAAGCGCATATCAGGTGCAACTTTATTAAAACCTACAGTATTCCCAATAAGCAGTTTTGAACAAGTCTTAGGACCTCCTCTTTAGCTTTTCCCCATTTTACAAGTACTGCGATACACTCATTTTAAGCAGAAAAATGCATGCATTTTCATGACGAGTATTAAGCACACAAAACAAACAGCTGAACAGTCTCAGAGGAAGCTTTTCACTTGTCCATCTACAAAAAAATGCTAAATACATACCTCAGAAATATAGAGATCTGCCTGCTTTAGGAGTTCTCCAATGATCAAGACATTTGAGGTGGTACCATCTCCAGTGATGTCATCTTGTGCTGTTGCTACTTTTGCTATCAAGGAGGCTGTGGGGTGTTGTATTTGCTAAACAAAAATAAGAGGCTGAACAGTAAGCCTTACCGCACTGGTAGAGGAAGCAAGTGATCTGAAATCAGCTCAACAATATATAGAATGAACAGGTAATGCTTCATGACTCCTGTCAATTTATCTAGTTTAAACCCATAATCCCAGTTAATAACGACAAAAAAAAAAAATCACACTTGAACAGTAAGTTTCTTGAATTAACACATGTAACACAGTCTTTTTTTCCCCTGAAGACCCAGCAAGTTTCTGGTGACCAGCGATAGGACCTGAGGGAATTGCGTGAGGCTGCGTCAGGGGAGGTTCAGGTTGGATATTAGGGAAAGGTTCTTCACCAAGAGGGTGGTTGGGCACTGGAGCAGGGTCCCCAGGGCAGTGGTCCTGGCACTGAGCCTGCTGGAGTTAGCTTAGCATCTCCAAACACTGACTGAAGATTATTTTAACATAGGTTGGAGCCTATGAACCTACAGAACAACAGCATCCACATTTGAGGAGACTGGTGCTTAGTAACTGTAGTAAAACAAGTGAGATAAAGTCAAATGGGACCATTTATACTGTTACTTAGCTTTTTTTATCATTATTAACATACTACCTCTAGTATCAAACAGTTTAATTATTTGTTTTTCCTGTCTGCTAGTTCACTGCTTACATTAGCTTTAATACTTTGTGCAGAATTACCACAGATAACTACTGAAGTGCCACACTTCAGAAGGGACGTGGGGCACACTGTGGCCCAGCAGTACTAGGACCTATGGGCTGCTGCGGACACAGGACGCAGCGGCAGGGTGGAACCACCCCTGTATAACCTGCACCTATGCAGCTGGGGAACTGCGATACCACTTTCCCTTCGGGTCTGGCATTACACGAACTGCAACCATCCCCCAGATTTAAACGTTTTCCAAATCACGTACTTATGAATAACTCTGGTGTGGCCTGATTTAGCACAATAAAATTATGCTTTCCATGAGTAAAACATAAGGTAATAAAAGTGCTAACGTTATTTAAACAGTTGATATTTCCTTTTTAACTGCTACATTAGCACACCAACTCGACTCAACATCCACCACACCTCACTTATTTCCTTTACCTTCCTCCCAAGGGGTATTTTCCCCCTCAACGCACGGGGGTAAATACCACAGAACGGCACGCCGGGGGCAGCGAGGGACACGGTCCCTCACCACCGCAGGCCCTCAATGGTTAGAAGTGCAGACTCCGGGCCCCCCCAGCTCCCCCGGCACCAGCTCACCATTTCCTGCAGCAGCACGTTGCCATCTTTGGTCAGCTTGATGTCTCCAGCCCCCGACACCAGCCTGCGGGCGACACAAGGCGGGTAAGCAGGGGACCC
>VXAA01007018.1:59734-94754 GCA_013399115.1 Anseranas semipalmata
CCCAGCCACGTGTGCCCGCCCGCAGCCCCACCCGCCGGGCGGCCTCCGCCTCTGTTCCCGCCGCACGGGCCGCGGTCTCCCCCCTCTCCCCTCAGGCCCTAACGGCCGCCCGCGCGCTGAGGCGCATGGCGGGAAGGGCGCGCTCCCGCCCCCCCCCTCCAAGGGACGTGCGGGGGGTTCCCTCACATCTTCATGGTGCCCTTGGGGCCCAGGTTGGTCCTCAGCACGTCCTGCAGCCCGCGGGCCGCGCTGATGTTCACCGCCAGCGCGGCCTGGGCTCGCGCCACCTCGGCCTTGGGGTTGAGGGCCTTCACCGCCATGGCTGCCGCTCCGCGCTGGGGCCGGGCCGGGCCGGGGCGGACCGGAAACGGAGCAGGCCGCGCCTCCCCGCCCGCCCCTTCTAGAACACTCCGGCGGGAGCGCGCCCCCATTGGCCCGAGGGCGCACGAGCCGCGGCTCCATTGGCTGCGGGACCTGTCGCTCTGCTGGGCAGCTCCCGCCCCACCCCCCCCACTGTGAGGCACCGCGCTGAGGGGAGTCGGCGGTGGGGCCGGGGGTCCGGGCTTGGCTCTCCGTGTGCAGCGGGGCGAGGAGCCTGTAAACGAGGTCTTTGCACGGGCAGGGTCGCTCGGTCGTTAATCCCACCCACTCATGTGACGGACACCCCGGCCAGGTTCACAGAACCATGAGAATAAATAATTAAACCCGCTGATTTAACCTTAGATCGATGGAATTAATAGTTAAGCGGGACGGATTAATAATCAAAATGGTTCTTGGTAAAAATCCAAAGCTGAGGTTAATCAAAACTCATCACCCTTAACAGAAACCGCTGCATGGGCCTGCCGAGGCCAGCGGCTCTCCTCAGCCTGGCACCGGGGCCTTCACAGGCACCGCACTGCAGCCCCGCACGCTGCCGGGGCATTTCAGAGCTCTGAACGCCCCGCAAGTCTTTGTAACTACAGGGGAAATTCTCCCCAGGCAACACTGAGGTTTCCCGTGAGACCCGTGGAAGAAAAAATATCGTTAAAAGTCAAGGCAACCTTAACGGGGTGCTGGAAGTGTTTGGCCAACATGGCCTGTCAGGGCCCGGTCCTTAAGGCTGCACAACATATGCATCTTAGCGGCTTTGAGCTCCCGAAAGGAGGAAGATTGACGGTTTCCCTTTGGAAGGGCTTGAGAAGAGAGCTCTTGCCAGGGCTCCTTACACACACCACAAGCACTAAGCACACCAAGTTTGGCTCCCACACTGCCCCATCCACACTTGTGCCCTCAAACGCCTGCCGGCTGCACCTGGGGTGATTGGCAAATATCAGGCATGACACAACTCTCTCTTATTTCAAATGTTTTGTAAGGAAAGTCCCTGTCCCAGAACAATCATGGTCCATGGCTGCAAAGCTGTGCCGGGAAGATCCAGGCCAAGTGGCTTTCGGTATTGCTGCAGCCCACCTGCTCCAGAGGGCACTAACCCCCAGCAAACAGACACATGCAAATCTGTACCAATTGGTCCTGAGACCAGGATTTCCTCAGCATTCGGTACAGACAACAAAGATAGCCTCGCCCAGGGCTCATCTGCCAGGTGTAAGGATGGTGCAGAATAAATCACCCCTACTCCTTCCCACTTTTTGCAGCAGGGAAGCTGCCAAAAAGCAGGCCATGGCACCTCTGGATGGAGAGGTTCTGCCATCTACTGCAGCGGCACTGAGCAGCAATGCAATGGGCCACTCATGTTTCCATGCCACTTCCACACCACTCAGTAAATTCTAAGGCTGCTGTTGGGTACAATTTTGTTGCACAAGAGTTTTGGGGGAGCTTGACTGAAATGGTCATTAAGGGTCAAGTGTAAGGGCAGACTCACCAGCCTTGCTGATTTTGGCAGTAGAGTATGGCACCTGCCGGTAATCTGCTCTGCTGCTTTGGGTGAGGATCTCAGGTTTCCGGGCAAAGCGCCACGCATGGCCTGTCATTCTGACTTGGCAGGTCTGGAGGGGACAGCTGCTAGTATGCCCGGGTTTCTGATTTTTAAACGTTTTAGATGGAGTTGATGTTTGAGCATAATATCCCACAAGTTTGGAGCCTTTTCGTTTATCAGAACAGGGTGCATGTCTTGTAAAATATTTTAATGATGATTCTTTAGTATAGAGGCTGAGCTTTTTTTCTTTGCTGCTGCTGTAATCATAAAAAAATAAACATTAAACATCGCAAAACATGGGAAATTACACTTGGTATTTCATAACTGGGCTCTGGAATTCTGTTGATGTTTATTCTTCACTTTTGCTGGGATGCTACCAGCCTGCTGAAAGCATAACAAAACAAAACATGACAACCCAGCCCTGAGAGGCTGCAGTGCTAATATTTGAGGTGCCTAGCCGCTCTGCCCACTGAAAATACCTGAATCCCCAGATTCTGTAGCCCACAGGTCACACACAAATATTTTGCTATTCTTGCTTCTCTGGTTCTTAATGTTTTTTTGCCTCGATCCTTTCTCCAGGCTGTGCTCAGTAGAGGGCAGCCTTGTCAAACCAATAGGCATACCAGCAGGCACACTGTATTTTTGTGTTTTCTCTGCTGCTGTTCTGTGATCTGCATCGGTGATGTCCTATGGAAAGGCAGGAATTCTCTGTCCTAGCACTTCCAGGCAGATCTCTCTGTGCTTTTTTCCTGGATCACACAAGTCTAAGGGTAGTTATGTTATGATAATAGTAACATTTCTCATTAGCATTTTCATATTAAATGCCTATTTTGCAGCATTTTTCAGGCAACACTACAAGCTTTTCTTCATTTTTCAGTCTTTTAGTTGTAGTTGCAGAACTGTTCTGAATATTTGCTTTTAATGCATAGTAAAAATACAGGGCAGATGCTTACGAGGCCTAAATTATCCTTTGAAATTACTGGAGTTACAACAGATTACACCAGATTAGAATCAGTAACATACTATTCAAGTGAATTGAAATTAACAAGCCTGTTAAACTAAGCCAACTAATGGGAATATACTTCACAAAATATCCAGTAGTGATTCACTTAAGTCAAATCATGCAATGCTTGTCTTGGCAGAAAAAAAGCCCCTGAGATTCTCAGTAAAAGCAGTGTTCTTTCATCTTTATCAAGATCTGTTTTTATTTAACCTTATTCACAGAAATGATTTCTAAATCTGTTTTAAAACATACTGTCCTGCCACGATAAAAGTCACAAACCGAACCACGCAAAACAGCAAACCGTGTCACCAGTCTTGCAGCAAAGGGACTTGGTACCAACTCTTCCTGATACAGGAAGTTTCTAATAGATGCTTGTATTGACAAATAGTCATGTAAGTACTGAGAACATTTGGAAAAACTTACAGGAAGGCATGGGAGGAGAGGCACAGAAGGGTATTGATTTTAGTTCATGCACGTAGGTTTGAGGAGTAATACTGCCAGAATTGCAAAAAAAGATCATGCGTAGAATGTGACTGCTGTATCCAGTGGTGCAGAACAATCTTTCAAGATGGGTAGCAGTCATAAGACTCCTATCACAAGCAAATAAAAGAAGCTAAATCAGCAGTCTGGCTTTCTTGACCTTGAAACAAGTAATTGGCTTCATAGTTCTGGGTTGGCAGCCTCCTGTTTACTAACTAATGCCCACAGTCATGTCTGAGGGAAGCTCTTCTGTAGGATGCCAAAACACTAGCACAGACAGGTTTTGCAATTTTTCCGTTGCTTTTGACAACATTTTTGTTTGGAGAAACAAAACAGAGCCTTCTCATAAGTAGAAGCTTTAACTTGCCTTCAAAGTTTATGATGAATTTTGATTTCAGAATTTTTGTGTAATATTGCACACTCTGATTCACTGCTGAGTAACAGCTTAAGCCAAAATGCAATATTGCAATTTTAACGCGCAAAACCTTTTACCCGCAGTGAAAGGAAGCGGCCCCGTCTCGCCTCTGACTTCACGCCAAGAGAAACTCCTGGCTGGTGCTTGGCAGAGCCCCTCCTCGGCTCTCCTCCCTGCTCCTGCCGTGCCAGCGCCCAGTGTGGAGGTAGGTGGGTTTGCTGAGACCTGTCTCGCTCTCCGTGCCTGTGGCACGGGCTGGGTGACAGGCGACAAGCTCCGCAGCATCTCGAGCGCAGCCCGCTCCCAGCCAAGCCATGCCTCCCCGAGCTGGGCCCGAGCGGCTCCTCCCCCGACGCAGGCAAGGTTACACCTCTCTTCCCTACGCCTGTCAGCGAACAGCTGGGCTTCTCTGGTTACATGTGTGCAACCATTTAAAAAAAACATCCAGGCTGGCTTACTCAGCAGATTATAAAGAGTGATTTACAAAATGCGGCTTTCTTCCAGATCAGCCCGTGCCGTTGTATTTATGTGACTGAAGGTCTCAGCTGATCCGTTCTTTTCTTGTGCAGCCAGGAGGTTTGCAGCAGCAGCAACAGCCACAGCCAGTACAATACTGTAAGTCACTGGGAACGTTTTTTTCTCTCAGTTTGGAAGGGGTTGGCGTTTGGTGTATTCAGTTCCATAACACTTACCATATTTTTCTAGCATAGACAATGAACTATATCTCTTATGCTGGGGCTGTGTGCTGCCCTGCAAGATGCAGCAGCAGTGAGGTGCCTATTTTATTACAGCAGCATGAATGAATGATGCAATCATGCAGGGGGGAAGCATCATCATTTTGTCAGGACAGGCAAGAGGGGATTGGAGAGTTGGGAGACGTATATCAACATCCACCAGGTTCCCTCTACCCCTCTTCAATTACCTTTTAAAAGGTGCTTAAATAAATTTGCTGTTAGACACTGCTGTACAGATATCAGTGTATAGCTGCAAACATTCCATCTCTTGACTTGCATACAGGTTTCTATTACTACGTTTAAAAGCTGAACAGAAACCAGGAAGTTTGAAGCAGCCTTAGTGAGTTTAAGGACTGAATCTGTCTATTCTCACATTGAAAACCACAGAAACTCCCAATTATGGATGGGTTGAACTTAAAGAGAAGTATTTACAGGAATATACAGTAACAATTTGCTTAAATATAGCTAATCTGTTTAAATATATAATCTCTCTTCTAAAGCTTTCAAAACATGTTGCTAATACTGAAGATTAAACCTCAACATAGCAAAGCTATATTACCATATTATTCCCATTTTACAGATATAGGACTAGCAACGATGAAGGATTAAGTGCTTTGTTTAAACTAATACCATGGAAACTCTCCTGTGAACATTCTCATGAGCAGAATCACACCTGTAGCAGAAACAGGTTCTGAGAAAAGATTCAAGAACAAACTTCTCCAAATCCCATACTCTAAGCAGCAGTTTCCCATCAATGCAACAGAAAAAAGTTTTATATGGCTGCATTTCTGTTAATCTCACTGCATGTTCAATGCAATGTTACTCTGCTCTGCGAATATATCTCACAGTGACTTTGTTCTCATCCGCATCAGTGCAAACTGGGACTAACTTCACTGATGCCAGGGAAATAACTCAGGGCAAAGTGAGACTAAAACTGGTCTTCTTATGGAGCTGTAGCTTTCAGTAAAGTGCTCACGCTCACATTGTTAAATGTGAAAGTGAATCAGAATCACAAACTACAGAGACTGTTTTCACACTGTAGGATATTCCTCAATGATTTGTTTAAAAAGATATTTTAAGTAGTATTTCATTAAGGTTCACTTGATCTTCATTTTTTTCACAGCAATAAATGTGAACATATGTACAGTAGTAGTGCAACAGCACTTCTGAAAGCTGAACTAAGATAACAAGTCAAGTAGAGTCATGATGGAGATTTTGAGATCTCGTCAAGACCTCATCAAAATATACCAGCCACAGAATGCCCAGAGTTCTGAGTACTGCTTCAAGTTCCTTTTGCATTATAGGTAGCAGATCCTGCAGATGTTTCAGCTGTTCACAGTGTGGCAAGTGCCCTTCTTTGAAGGGTCAGCAAACAGAACAGATTACAGTTGTTTTCCTTTAACATGTGGTCTTACATAATTGCTAGGCTTGCTTCTTTGACTCCACCTTCTCTGTTACGAAAGAGAACTATTTCTTGTGGAAATGCCAGTTTTTTTCCAAGTGGCCTAATGAAGTACTTAATAGTATGGGGGCAAGGAGATCTCACGGGAATTCCACTTTCCCTTGTGATTTCCTTTTTGTCCATCTTCATCTTAAGTTTCACCCTACCTCTTTCTCTTTGTCACTCTTTTTTCTTATGCCTTCTTTAGTCTATTCTTTGCCCACTGTTTTTTCTCTTTCCCATTTTCTTCCTTTCATATTTTCCCCACCATATTTTATTATCAGACCTGTTGAAATGTTTGCTGCTTGGATACTTTTCCAGTATGGAAATAATACAATAGAAATAGATTTCTTATCTGAAATACAATGGCTGAATGATCAGAGATTTTCTACCTAAGTTTTTCACATGAAGATAGAACTTAAAATTTTTAGTTGTGGGAATTTCTTTTTTCTTACCACCTCAAAAAAAACATCGATGCATATAAGCAATCGGATGTTCTGTGTTTCAGAGTAATTAATATGCCAACCATAGAGGCCCATAGCACTCTGGAATTAAAACCTGCTATTCCTTTACTAAATCATTTAGAGATTTGCCCATAGAATAAGTTTTGCACAGCTTCAATTCTTTTTCCTCATGTTTTCAGGTGACACCTACCTGTAGACAAGAATCACAGATTCATAGAATCATAGAGTATCCTGAGTTGGAAGGGAACCACAAGGATCATTGAGTCCAACTTCTGACTCCACACAGGGCAACCTAAGAGTTAAACCATACATCTAAGAGCATTGTCCTGACAGTGACAGGCTTGGGGCCATGACCACTTCCCCGGTCACATAAACTACTGTGTCTGTTCTTAAATCCCCTGCATGCTTACTTGGAGGTGAATTCTAGGCAGTTTCCTGGTGAATGCCATAGCAGGATGGCCCAGTGAAAATTCTGAAAACAAGGGAAGGAGCAGAACCTCTTCTATTTGTAATTCCCCCTACTTCTGGGGCCCATTGCTCAATCACTAATAGCCTTGCCTTGTGCCCTCATTTACACTTAGGGCTGGGAAAAAAAAAATCACAAGTCACTGAAATTGGCATGTTACTGTTTGGAATGGCTTTTGCTAACCTCTGGAGTTGATGGTCACCCCTGGGGCTTTGCCGACAAAAGCAGAAGAACCTTATTTCATTCCAAGTGAACCACCTTTAACTCCTAAAATTTGTTTTTCTCACCAGCAAGACTCACTGCAATAGCTGAAGCTTCCCACATAGGTTCTCCTCTTTGCTCCAGGATGAGCTTCCCTACTTTACAGTTCATCACAAGTTCTCCAACTTGTGTGATGATACATCAGCCAAAAATGGGTCTGTGTTTTCCAGGACTCTGTGCCTGGCGACAGCAGGAAGTGCAAGGATTTTGGCAAGCGACCAAGGGAGATCAGGAACTACTGCTCTGTTCTGCATTTCAAAACAAAATTCTTCTCTTACAACTTGTCATTTTTAGGCATTATGAACAACAGTCTGAAACTCTTTCAAAAGAGTTACTGCATAGAACAAAGAGAAGACAGAGTTAATTCTAGCCACAGCTTTGTATATGTATCCATCAAAGAGAAGTTCACAGCAGCGGTCTTACCATTGTAAGGAATATTCAGAAGGGAAGGGAGTATGGGAAATGTGGATGGAAGCGTGAAGGGAAAGTTCATGTCTCTTCCTTCCTCCTCCCAATGTTTTTTTCTAGCTATAACATTATTCTCACAGAGATTAAAATTTTGAAGACATGAATCCAAAAATATATTTCAGGTTCTCACCAAGAAATCACATAACAGTACTATGTCACCACACAGTGATATTGCATCATAACATGGCAATGTTGCAGTGCAGCCTCAGGTTAGCATGAGGCAATGCGACTGCTTTGCATAATAAGGAATCAGTGTTGGAACACCATGACGCAAATGTCACACCAGAGTGATGCAACAAGTTTGTCCAGTAGAGCAAATCCTTAAAATTGGCACCAAAACCAAGGCTGAATTCTTAGTGGACTTTATAATTTCCAGTAGGCTGGAAAAAAAATAATGGCATGCTATTTAAAAAATATTAGACTTTTTTTTAAATTCCACTGCACAAATAGATCTAGCAAATGGCTGTCAAAGCCCTCCTGCTCTGAAAATCAAAATCTTCCACTGAAAATACAAAGCAGTGCTGTGGATTCAAAGTCAAGCCAAGGCTAACGCAAAGTAAACTTGGAATTCACGTTTCACATGTCCACCTGCTGCCAAGTCTTAGCTCAGAACCAGTCTGTCCAAGGGAAGTTTTTATGTCCATTGTCACTAAAGAGAGAGCTTTCTCTTATGTGTCATGTTGATGGCACATGATGGTATTTCTTACACGTACAGTGCTATAAATTCAGTCTGTATGGGAAAATATAGAAAAACACATGCTATCAGCAAATAATTCTTTAGTGAAGCTTTTAAGGCCAGATCACAGTTTTACATTATGTCTGTGCAGGGAACAGCTCCTATGCACCAAGAGCAGAGACCTGTCAAACTATTGTTCAGTCCTTGTTTCTTCCTTTCCCAGAGGAGGAGTTAGTAAAGGCCCTTTTCTGGAATATCTCCAGTTTACTCTCTACCCACTCACCTTTGCTTTCTAGGAGACTGGGGAGGTTGAGCCCAGGTTCTGTCCTACTTTCCCACCCACAAACTGTCTGTACAGGAGGGAAGTGTGGGCTGGGTGGTATCTGCTCTCGCATCCTCACTCACACCTGTGACACAGATGAGCACTGAGGAAGCCACTGTGTCACCTTTGCGGCCTCATGCAAAAGCCACGAACCCACTTTGGTTATTACAATTGTGTTCATACCACAAAACTCCAGAATACCTAGAATTATCCTCTCAAATAGCCCTGTTTCGTGGCTGCCTTTGGATAGCTTTGCCTTTAATCTGTTACACAACTTGCTCTCTCTCTTTCTTGCTTTTTCATATTTAGCACTGATATCTACCTGGTAAACAGAGATTACCTCTTACAAATATGGTTCTTAGCTGTTCACAACAGGTTTCACTCGTTAGGTTTGGTTGCTTCAACTATACAGACTTTTTCTTTTACCTTTCAATGAAATACTGCAGTAGTTTCTGTTACTCTATACACACAAACAGATAACAGATGAGTGTGTGTGTGTTCTATACATTTTTTTTCAGTGATTACGATAATTTTTCATAAAACCCTTTGTATCCCAGTACTCACCATATGGTGTTAATGGTACTTCATTTAGTACTGGTGTAGGATGCCATGCACAGCCATGGGAAGCACAAGGCCATAACTCTGAGGGGTCTAAGTCAGACAAATACACTAGCTGTGGTAGCAGTCCTCAGGGATGGACATGGAGACAATGCCACTCAGACCTCTGTAGGAAACTTGAAGTAAGAGCAAAAGGTGAAGAACAGTTAATTAGGAAGGTATTTGGACTACAGCTAGACTGAGTTTAAGTATTTGAATGAAAACACTATCCTGGACAGCTTACCAACTCTTTTTCTGTTGAGAAATGTATTAATTTCTGCTTCTGAGCAGGTAAGCCCAGTTCATCAGATTAGCTGAAACTGTCTGCAGTTAGCTCAGTTTGATCCCAAGTTTTTACTCGATAGTTAATCCATCAGTCCTTAGTTAAGCAGAACTGCCCTCATGTTGATTTGTGCACCTAAGAACTGAATAAAAATGAAACCTTCAGGATTTAGCCCAGCAATAATAGTGCAGGCTTGGACAGCAGCTTTTAATCTGAACACCTTTAAACACCTGGACAACGACCTCTACCTGCCACATGGCGGGGAAAAGACCACAATCGACTACCAGGCCTAGTCGTGGGAATAAAACCAAAGGTTCCTGTTTGCTGCTTTGACCATTAACTATTGAGCTGTGATCTCTCAGTGAGCACACAGGAGTAACCTCAGTAAACAGCAGTGGGCTTACCATTTGTGATCCCTAGATGACTCCTGTCTGGTGGTGAGCTACTTCAGTACTTATCAGCTCCTATACTCTTCCACAGCAAGATATGTAGCAATCAGTTCTCCATCTTCACTGGATGTCTTTTGTGTGCAGAGGGCGAGAAGTTTGTCCCAAAAGGGCAAAAAAAGAAATGTTTTGTGGAAACTTGTGCATGTAAGACCTGTCACCATGAAAACTCACATGACATATGGGAGGAAAATAAATTAGTTGAGTGAGAAGAAAACAAAAGATGAAGATACTTGACACGCTGTTTAAAGGTATTTTTTCTTTTATCACAGAAAATGAAAGAACCTACTACCCAGGTCAATTATACGAGACCTGTCCTGCAGGAAGTCTAGGAGATTAGAAGAGATAACCAAACATAAGCTTCGACAAAAATCTGGGAAATGAGATAGATACAAAGCTATATTTGTGTCTAAATGTACTGTTAGTAAATAGTGAGGTCCACACTGCAATCCCTTATGAAAGGGTAAAGCACAAGATTACTAGGGTAGAGTAAGAAAATCCCTGATTAACACCTTGTGCTTCTGATCTGCAGAAGTGCTCAACACATTTATGTAGACAGATATGAAAGGGAAGAAAACGAACTTTTGTCAGGTATTGTTATGGAATAAGTCGTGGCTGTGGGCTTTGGGAACTTTACTCAACCCCTTAAGATACCACCACATTATATTAATCAGGACATAGAAAAGGATCTAAACCTTCATGATTTAGGGACTACCTCTCACTGATAGGTCTATGATAGTTATGTCTACTGCAATCAAGCAAATCCTTAAGGGTTGGTTGTCTTTTACTATCTCCTGGAGCAACTAATTTGACACATCAGACTAGGTCTGATGAGAAATCAAGATCCATTTGAGCAGTCAAGATCCATTTGAGCGGTGAGAGCAAGACAAGACAGAGAATTTTAAGTCCTGTACAGTAGTTGGCAGTCTGATGGTTCAGCAAATGCCAAGTATTACAACCTTGAACCCCATATGAACATCAATAGGCTGAGCCTGCAGAGAGCAAATCAGCAGCTGACCAAAGCTCCACAGCCCACCCATAACGTAAATTGAACATCAGTAGGCAGCAACAGCAGAGAGCAAATCAGCAACTGAGCCAGACCTCCACCACCGCTCACACTTTGATAAAAGCTGGCTAGCAGGCTGTGCTCGGTCCTTCTTGCAGTGACCAGATCAGTTGCTCCAATGGCTCAAGACAGAGTCCAGTACTGTGACTCACAGAAAGACTTTATCTTATCCTCTTACAGTAAGAAGGTTCCTAGAAGGATGGCGTCTCTCTTGGAGATGAAAGAAATCTTCCGCAATGCTGATGCAGTATGCTTTGATGTGGACAGTACAGTCATCAGGGAAGAAGGCATTGATGAGCTTGCAAAGTTCTGTGGAGTTGGAGACGCCGTCGCAGAAATGTATGTATATTTACTGTTTATTTCACATGAACAGTAGTAAAAAGTAAGCATGGATAAGGTTAAATCTGTGACAACAGTTTTACAACAGATTAATTCAACTGTCACAGGAGATTATTACTGTTTGAAAAAGATGGTAGGAATAATAAGTGGAATTAATGCCTAATGAAGTAACTTTTTTTTTTTTTGTAATTGTGAAGCCACTCGACAAGACTATACTGAAATAAATTCTCTGAAGTGAATTTCTTTGATATACTAAGATGAGGCCTCATCATGAAACTTGGCTAAGCACTACTAAAACCTTATAATGAGATGGAGGAGATGGGACAACTCTCTTCACTTCGAGGCTGATGTTGTTTCCATTGAAACTTGTAGCAAAAGTCCTGTTAATTTCAGAGAACAGCAGCTGGCCTGCAGTTTAGGAATACTGGTCCCAGTGGCTCAAACTGCATTCACAGAGAGAATCAAACAGCTTTCCTTTGCCTCAGTGGTTCTTACAAGAGCTCCAGTCTGTGGAGCTCTTCTACCAGTGCTTGCTACCAACCTTTTCAGTGTAACAATCTTGTCCTTTACAACATAGATAATATGGTATAACCTAGAAGCTCTGGTGTCTTAACTTGTTCCTTGGCATTCCTGTTAAACTAACAGTTCATGGGAGAAGCCTCGACTTGTTAAGTGTCACTGATTTGTTTTGTTTGGATCACAATTCTTGTTAAACTAACAGTTCTTGGGAGAAGCCTCGACTTGTTAAGTGTCACTGATTTGTTTTGTTTGGATCACAATTCAGGACCCGCAGAGCTATGGGTGGCACTGTGACATTCAAAGCAGCTTTAACAGCACGACTAGGTCTTATACGACCCTCCTATGAGCAAGTGCAAAAATTAATATCTGACAATCCACCTCAGCTAACACCAGGAATACGGTAAGAAGAATTTCAAATGATCTAACGAAAAAGTATTCCAAAAGCAGATAGCATAAATCAACAAAAATTCTGTGACATGAGTGAGGCTGAAAGAACATGGACCTGATTTAGAATGCTTTCCTACTCTATTTCCATGTTGTTTGTGTACAAAGCTTAGATCAGGAGCTTATAATAGCCTGGGTCTATGTCAAGGGGATAAGTATCCATATAAAAAGAAACGGTCTTAGGTATTAGCTGGCATTTTGTCTGGCAAGCTGACATTCTGGCTTGAGAAGTAGATGGGCAAGGAAAGTAACCTGTTCCACATCTAGAAGTGTTTTTTTTGAAGGTGATGGAGCTGGGAGGAGGTTTAATACCCAATAAAAACTGCTGGCTTGGTCTATTCTGTAATTATATTCTCTCTCTGTTACACTTCTGCATGCAGTCACTGCTAGGGGATCCACTTTCAGAGCTACACGTTCTGTACTGAAGTCCCTAAGAAAGCATTAAAAAATCATTAAGGGCAAATACATACATACATACATATATATATTCATGTTTGGGTTTGGAATAAACATTAACTATTTCAACTGAAAAGGTTTTTCTTCCTATTCAGATTGTTTCAAACAGTTGAAAATAATTTCTTTACTATGAAATGTGGCCATAGCTGTAAATCTAAGATACTTTTTGCACATACGGTAGTTTTAACACAATATTGTGCTTGTATTTTCTCCTTGAAATGAAGCACATGCTCAGCTTTCTCTGTAGAAGGCATAGCTAGATCTAACCACAAAGGGGGCATTGTTTCCATGTTTAGAATCACATGATTTTCCTTTTCATTCCTTCCCTTTCTTCCTCCTTTTCTGTGTATCCTGCTTTAAGCCTCCACTTTACTTTTCGGTATTTAGCATTTCCCCTGTTACTGCTATCATTTCTACTGCTTAGCATTGTTCTATGTTGATCTTCCTGCCTCTAGAACCAACTTTTGTAAAACTTTTAACTGCCTTCAAGTCCCGTTGACATTAACCAGGTCTGAAAACTTCTGATTTTTTAATTCTTTTCGGTGGCTGGTGCCCTTTTCTACATAGAGTATCAGTATCTTTGGGAATCATCTCTGAGTTAGAAAATGTTTGCACTTTACACACTTTTCAGCCTACATTTATATTTTTGTGCAGTGTTTTTATCTCCCATGCATTCCCTGCTCTTTTTCAGTGTTACAGATTTTTTTTCTCACTGGTTTTATACTTAGCTTCAGAAAACAATCTGAACTGGATCCGGTCATATTTGTTCAATGGAACTAACGTGAGCAATATGAAAGTGTAAAGGAAACATTTCTAGGAAAGCGCTTGTTTCTGAGCAACTAAATACCTGTTTATCTCTAGACACGATAGTTTTGTTCAGCTCTTTTCAAGCAAGTCGTATTCACAAACTTGCAAAGAAAAGATGGAAAAGCTTCAAGCAGCAGAGAAGGATGGAGAGAGAAAGCAGCACACATCTTAAGCAAACTGGAATAACAAAATAAATGGGTGGCCTTGTTTAGGAAAGATATATTTTAGCTTTCTTGTTATCCCTTCAGCACACCTAGATGCTGCCAGGCACTCACGCTTGGTGACTTTCTTTCTTCCCAGGGAGCTGGTGAACAGGCTTCATCAACGAGGAGTACAGGTCTTCTTGGTCTCCGGGGGGTTTCAGAGCATTGTGGAGCACGTGGCCTTACAGCTGAACATTCCGACAACAAATGTCTTTGCCAACAGGCTGAAGTTTTACTTTAATGGTGAGATTCCCCTAACAGGTCTTTTCTTTGCTAATTAATGCAACTTTTTTTGTGTGTTCAAACTGTCAGATATTGGGCTACAGATATGGTCCAGCCTACATCACTTTGTTACCACTCCTGCTAGCTTCAAGACCAATCCAGCTGTCTCCACATAGGAAAATTGCAAAACTTCCCCCCAGAACATGAATTCAGGTCATTTTCCAGACATATGAAATAGAGCTAGTTACTTTTTAATTGCAACCTGTGCCAAAGTTAAAAAGCGTTACAGTTGCTGAGCGCAGAGTTTCATTTTCTCTCTCAAGTTTAAAGAATTTGTTATACTTACCTGCTTTCAGAGGCAAACTTTCAGCGACTTTGAGGTATGTATGGAGACTAATGTACCTAACTTTTGTAGAGCTGCTTTGGACTTTAAGCTAGTGTAATCGAGCAGAACTGTGGTTAGTGAGGTTGGTTCTTAGTGTTTCATACACTGTTTATACATCACACTGAACGTTGCTTTTGAAATATTTAGATCAGAATGACTGGATCAAAGTGACTGGGAATGGATCTGACACACTATCATACAGGGTTTCTACTTTTGTCCTAGCATTTCAGCTCTTTGAAAATATCCCCACTGAAGACTTAGGTAAAATCCTAGTTTTTATGCTTACCTTCTAATTACTTCTTTGGGATGCTGAGATTGTGAGGCTTACAGGACTGCATGCAATTAGCCGTTTTCTGAAGAAAAGACCACAGGCATGTATCTTTCCTCATTTACAAGAAAATATGCCGTCTATGTGTCTAACTCATCCTTCCACTATGTTCTAGGAGAATATGCAGGATTTGATGAAACGCAACCAACAGCTGAATCAGGGGGGAAAGGAAAGGTTATTACTCATCTGAAGGAACAGTTCCACTTTAAGAAAGTAGTTATGATTGGAGATGGAGCTACAGATATGGAAGCCTGTCCCCCTGCTGTAAGTATTAAAGAACTGAAATTCTGAATTCCCTTTGAGCAAATGCTTTGAGGGGGGGAGGAGCGCAGTTTAAATTCTTTATAGGACTTCAAGGAAGACCTTCAGCACTTCCCACAGCCTAAAAGAGATCTGTGTAGGTAGTTTTCTCTAGAAAGGCTGCATCATGCAATGTTTGATTTCTCTCAGCTTAGCCAGTTTCAGTAAGGGTTCCACTCTCTGAGCCAGGGTGCTGGCTTGGTCCAGCAGAACCGTATAAAGTCCAGCAACCTGTCACAAATCAAGCTGATACTATCACGTCTGCCCTTCACATCTATGTTGCGACAGTAAGTACTTGGCTCTGCACAGAGCTCTGGACAGAGGTCTTACACTACCAAGATCCCAGTTCTGAACACTAATAAATGGTGCTAAGCATGAAGGTCTGGCATAGATCTGGTGCACATTTACTTGATACCAGCCTAGCAAGAGGGTTCATCTCACTGTAAAGTGATGACACCTCTGAAGATAGCAGCCCAGACAGGGTGGAATAATTAAAAAAAAATGAATAGAAAGACAGCTTTTATAAATGGTCATTTCACAGAGGAGAGATCTTAATTCTTTCTCATCTCTAGTGCCTTTCTCTACAAAAAAGTAACTCAGTGCTCCTGCTTTGCCAATGTTTGGCGCAGATATCCTAGTGCATGGAAATGCACAGCAACAGACTCTAAGGGCTACTGCTGATGTGAGTTATGACAGCAGATCCCTTAGCATTAAATATCCGCATGATCAAAGCAGCTTTGTATTTGCTTAATGCTTTCTACCTGAAGGCAAAAAAACAGCAGTGGAAATTTTAAACGCTATTTTCACTGCAGTTGGTTTTCTAAGATCTAGAAATGATGACTGTTCCTGGTTAATGATTGAAATTATGGTTAATGGTTACTTTTGGTATCTATCAAATGAGGTAAACAGAGTTAAGATAAACAGTATAGGGATAATTGTGAGATGCTGCATGCAACATTCAGATGTTAACTCATTCTTGAATAGTAAGGCTTTATGTTGCATCACAGCTACATTAGATTTTCAGTAAAATCTCAGATCTGAACAATCTTGAAGTTTCAAGGTACTGAGGCACACCGTTGCTATTGGAACAAAACTCTTAATAACCAAAGTGGTGCAAAATTAAATGTTAACAAAGTTCCTGTTAATAAATATGAAAATGAACATGCCAAGTAAAATAGGTGAAGAGGCAGGGAAGAACACCGCAATTTTAAAATCCAACCTTAAAAACAAACAACTGCTGAGAAGCTCCATTCCTTACACAGGAATGCAATAATACATGTGTCTATTCTTTCTGTTTTGCCAGGACTGCTTCATTGGATTTGGAGGAAATGTAATCAGAAAGCAAGTAAAGGAGAAAGCTAAATGGTACATTACTCACTTTGATGAACTGCTAAAGGAACTGGAAGAACGATAAATTATACAGTAAAATAATATATTTAACAACTATAAGTGAATTATACAATGCAATTAAACATATATTTGTTTGCAAAGTTGTGTTCTGGATTTTTTAATGATTCTGGGTGTTGGGTACCTTCCTTCTCTGATCTGAAACTCTTGTTGCAAATGGCACCATGCTACTCAAATATTTTGTAATGAAATAATAAGATTTTTTTTAAACATCTTTTCCAAGGCGTAAGAGGTGCAAGATAGTAAGTACTTTCCATTCCAAAGAATCTCAGAACTAGGTTAAACAGTGAACAGATAGGTAGCAAATATTACTAAATATCTCCGAGTTCATTAAAATATGGCTACAGGAGAACCTGAGGTGTCATCTGTTACTCAACATCGTTACTCAACCTGTAGTCTAAAAGATATGAGATGCATGCAAATCTAAGATATATGCAATATTCATCAGTATCATAGAAGCATATTTGAAGGCGAGTGATATACTGCTTCACATACCTCATTAAAATACTTACAAGCAAACTCCAAAATTGTGAATTTGTCAGATGGTCACACTGTTTACTTAAGTGTTTTATTTAACAATCCCTTCCCTGTCAACCTTTAACTGTATAGAACCTGACTCACCTATTTTTACAAAACGTCTACTGATTAAGAAAACACTAGGAAACTTATCTGGTCTCTTTCTCTGCTTCAAGTGTGGATCAACCGCCCTCAAACTGTTTGTGCCAGAAGTCTAACCTGTTTTAAACAAGTATTTCTCTGAGCTTCAGCTAATGAATCCTAGCTTCTAAAGGGTTTGTCTTTTGTAGCTGCAGTGTGTGATCCACGAGGGACCTTATACAGAACTCACTTGATAAATTGTGCTTTTTTTTTTGTCAGCAAATCCCTGACAACTTTAGTGAGTACATCTTTTTAAGCAGCTTTGCTGACGCATCATGGTACTTTTCTTTCCCTGACTTATAAAAATCTCATCTGAGATAATGTAAAAAGCTTTACTGATGGTAAAATGAAAGTCACATCTTCCATTTCCATCCACATAATACCATCATAGGAGAAAGATGGGTTGTTTGACATAATTTGTCCTGGAAAAAAAAACCCTCTATGCAGGCTCTTATATTCTGGGTACTTACAAATAGTCCCAGTATTTTGTTTGAAACTGAAGATTAGGCTGAGTGCTGTAATTCTCAGGTTCTTCTCTTCCATCCCACCATACCTTTTATAGATAGGAAGATAAACAAGTGATGTGCCTACCTTCCAGAACCTCACACTGTCTCCACAAGATAATCACTACTGGTTTATGCAACTTGCATGAAGTTTCCTTAATTTAGTAAGATTAATTCAAGGTGAAGTGATCCTGTCCAATTGTTCGCGCATCACCAGCAATTAAAACAAACACTGGTTGCCCATTCTGCGACATCATCAGAAAAAATATGCGGGAAAAAGGCATTAACAGAGTCACAAATAGTCATGAATAGCAACTCTCAGTGATACCATCTCATGTTTTTTGCAAAAATCAGAGGCAAAAATAAGTTACAACAGTATTTAAATACTAAAGAAGTAGAATGGTTAAAAAAAAAACAAATCCAGAAAAAAACTTACGATGGCTTCTTAAAGAAAGGCAGAGATATAAACAGCTATACTGAGTAGCTGTATACAGAGTTTAAAACCTTCACAAAAGACAAGACATACAACAGTTGGCAGGTTGCTCACCAGAACTCTTCTGGGAGTATTAAACATGATCTCTTTTAAATTCTTCCTGAGAAAAATCCCAGCCAGCTCCAAGGGCAGCCCATGTACAATCACGCTTTTGTTTAGGCAAGAGTGCATGGGTAGAAGAAGTGTAAACTCCCTCTGCTCTCATTCAGTGCGTTCCTCTGCAATTCTATGGTTATGAAGCAAAAGAGAAGTGCTTCTGTTTGCTGCAGTTTCCTACTGAATTAAAAGGCCACTAAAAAAACATCTAACATCCAGCTCATCAGCTATAGCTACAGGCCCTGATCCTACAAACATTATGACATGCTTCAAGTATATGTAATTCCACTAATGCCACAGTCAGAAGATGGTGGTGCATGAGGATTTGTGCCACAGAGATGTTAGCATTCACAACAGTATCTTCTGCCAGTGTGACTGCTATGGAAACATGGCATTGCGCCAATGATTTCACAAGATCTCTTTAGGTCAGACTGTTTTGAAAAAAATAACACCCCCTCCGCTGGGCAAACAGCAAGCCCTACCTCCTAGTCCAAGAGGTACAAAAGGATTAGTTACTTTAGTGAGTGGCTAAGCTCTTTCGACTGTAAAATACCGGAAAAAAACAAGGGGGAAATAAAGCAGCATGAAGAAACTTTCAATATTACAACCAAGCTACTGGTTTACTTGAACATATCACACCGCAGTAGAGCTAAGTCTGGAGAGTAGTACATGTTATCAGACAGATAACCATTTTGCTTTCAAGTGCGTCTCCTGACTAAGAGCTATGGGGAAGCATATTGCTTCATATGAAGCTTTTTATTTTAATGTGATTATTCAGTGAGTCAGAGTTGCTTTAAGTTACATTTTCAATTTGCATGTGGGGACTTTTAAAAAGAACAATTTACAGTCTTTCTAGGAAGACTACAGGACAACTAAAACTTGAGTTTGTGTCTTCATTACAGTGCTATGAATTGGAACAGGAATTGGCACTACCAGAGACCCTTCCAGGCATTGTTCCCTGTTTTCCCACCACTGGAAAGTGACTTCAGTTCTGAACTTGATGATTTCTACTCTTAAGAAATGCTGACGTTTTGTTAGTCAAAGGAAGAAAGCAAACTTGGCCATGAAATAAGGAGAAAAAAATCACAACAATGTTCACAACGGGAGAAAACCAACTTCAAAAAGGGCTCAGGCAATGATAAGTAAGAAGAGTACCATTACTTATCTACTGTGTTATGGTTTGTGAGATTATCTCACACAGTTATCTGTAACTAAAATGACAGGAACTAGTCTCTGATGATGGACAGAGCACAAGTTTGTAGCTCAAAATGATAGGAGGCACATACATAATACACTACAACAATGCCAGGAATTCAGATCTCAGGTAGCACATAAAGACTGAAGAGACTTGTGCTGTATGGCATCACCCTGCAGAATATCCAGTTATTCCTAAGAACTTTTATTCACCCAAAATTTCACGGGCCTTCAAATAACATGAGTTTTGCCCAACTATATCTAATTCCTAGTGCTCCTGGCTGAAGGTTAGAAACATGGATTGCAACAGAACCCACAAAATCTTTTAACTCCAAAAATGTTTTTCCACCTTTTTTCTGTGACTGAGATGGTTGGCTATGAGGGTTCAGTTACCAGGAGAACTCTCTAGGAACAAGAAATATGCAGGATACTGGGAGAAATAACAAGCACTGGCAGCTGATGTTATCTTTTTTTTCCTTTTGCAACTAAAGAGTAGTCTCAAAAGTCTGGAAAAGGACAGCCCCAAATGATAGTACTCATCACATAACTGATTTACTAGAAGGAACAGCTGAAATGATGTACTTGGCCCAATAACAAAGCCAAGCTAAGAACTTTAAGCTATACAGTACAGAAGTTTACTCAGTAAAATCCCATAATCAGCTGACAACATACACAGGAGGTAAACACGAAAACAAACAAGAATCAGATCAAATGTTGACTTTGTTCAAGATGAAGGTAAGAGTGCAGCGTATTTTACATGGGAGAAAAAGAAGAAATCAGATCTGAAAAAATATGCATAACTTGTGGAGAAAAATCAAAAGGAGAAATATTTTGTATTTATCACCCTAGCATTTAAAACACTTAACAAAATGGGATGTAATGGAGATATTGTAAATTCATTTTGGAGAGGGAGAGCTTAATACTGGGAAATGGTGTCTGACACAGAGAAGTGAAACTGGAACTGATACTGCCTAACTAAGCTGAAATATTCTGTGTAATTATTCAAACTGTTCATCATAAACACTGCAAGATGAGAGAAAACACAGATGGTGCAATACGTATATGGTGCCAGTAATATGTGAAAATTAAAAGGATTTTATTGACTGATGTTTTTCCTGAAAACTCGTTGAAATGTACAAACTGGACATTCAGTAACTGATTTGTACATTCTGTATGTTACACTGATTCTTGTAGCCACTTTGAAGAGAGAATATTATTTTCACTTACAGGATGTTCACATCATTGCAGACACTAAACGTGTTGATAAATTCTAGTCTAAAAGTGAAACCAAAATAGAACTGGACATAATGGTACACTGTTTTATGCCAATCCTATTGACTCAACATGCGCCAGTTTCACACATTAAGTACCTACTGTACAGTTAGTGAAACACCTGACCAAGCATATGTCTGAAGTCATGATTGCTTATTAAATAAAACCCCTTTTCCTAGACTTCCAAATTATTTGTAGAGATAACTGTATTTAATTGAACCCGATTCCCTGCAGAATGTTCAGACAACCTTGTCTTGTCAGTCTCTTTGAAAACTGTGGGTCACAATTTAAAAAAAAGTCTGTAAATAATTTCACAAAATTAATTCCAGATGTAGATATTTAGACAAATGTGTAGTTAGTTTCAACAGGCTTCGGTGTCCTTGCAAAACAGAATGCCTTATTCTGTGTCCATAAGCTATCACCTGACAGGTAATATTATCCTCAATTAATAACTGCTTATTTGTAAATTTAGAGCTACTTACTGATTTCAGTCCTGCTAGAACAGCTAGGTGTACTTCAGAGCTACAGAAACATCACAGCTGCCTGAGGGTTTTCAGAGCTCCTAATTTCAGAACTCCCCCACATGTTTTTTCAATCTGCAGTCATTTTATTGCTACACAAAGGCCACAGCAACTGTATCACTCCCTTTCATTGCTGTTACTGAACACTGGGCATTTTCTTATCTAGCAGGAGATATTAAATACTGTATGCCATACTTAACATCAGGAGCTGTCTCGCAGAGGAACCTGTATATGTCTTTGGACTTGTCTACAATTAAAAACCTTTTAATTGCAGTCCTGTATTTCTTTTTTTCCTGGTACAATCCTAAGAGCAAAATGTCATTAGATTCTGAAGAAAAGAGGTCTCTTTTATAAGCTCAATACAGTACTTTTATATTTCTGACTATGATATACAATGTATACCATAAATTAATTAAGACAAATACTTGTCACTTCATCTATGTAGGCACAAGTAAATCAATGACTTTACTGAAGTGGAGAAATCTTCAATGGTATCATGATTCTGGACTCCATTTCCTGAATAAGGGGCACTGAAAAAAATTGAGACAGGGTTTAATTTCACTAACAGAGATCATCAGCAGTTCTGCACTCTCAGTTTGAACAGATACTATTCTCTTCAAATTAATCCCCTAGCTAGTGCATGCCAAGTCATCAGTAACCACCAACAATCCTGTAACTGAAGCACAGTTGTTCAGAGAAATGAGTGATTTTTTTTAATGTAATCTGTCTGCTCTTTTGAAGACAAACGTTTCTATTCCTTTTCACCATAATGAAAGTTACCTTACATTTTTCTGGTATATTTTCTTTGAAATAGACTCTACGGAACTGAAATCTGACATTCGTAGCATACTCTTCTGAATTTTGTTATGAAAGCTACCTTTGGTCTCAAAGATCTCCTGGCTTGAAATCTGTTCCTCTACAGGAGAGGTGTTTGCATGAAAATTTACTATTAAATTAAATTTGTAGCAATTATGCAGCATCTCCAAGTTTGTACAATCAATTGCAAAATCCCCTTCACAGCTTAGTGAAATGTCCCTCCTTTACCTTACAGTAGCAAAACTGACACACAGACACACACAAAACAGAGATGCAAAACTTTCTATTATTGCACAATGTACTGAGAATAAAAATGATGGCATGCAGAAAGGTCTGCCTCCAGCATTCCAGTGAAGTTAATATGTTACCTGTGTAATAGACTAGTTCATCCCAGCCAGGTTTATGCCATGCAGCATTCCTTATATCTTCTCTCGTTTGGAGATCTTTGTAAGCTAGTGAGGGAAAACAACAAGCACAAAGCTTAGAAGTAACTCCTTTTCCTTCTACACACGAATAGCTCCCTTAAAAGTATTCTAGAGTGTAATTAGGAGACTGCAAACATGAGGAAGGAAAAAAGTCAGATGTTCTCCACAAAAAGGAAAACTCCCAAACCAACGCAAACAGAAGGAACTGGGGAAGAAAGAGAAACGTACTCTGCAAATGCTACACCATGTAAGTACTGCATGGTTGGAGCGTTTTGGGTGGTGGTGGGTAAACAGCCATCAAACAGTGTTCTGTGAAACATTCATCTCTGACCACGAGCATTTCTATAAATACTGCCAAAGAGCATTAGAGACACAGTACTAAAAGAAATAATGCTTGTACTGATCGTAAGTTTTTAAGCACAACAACGGCTATCAATGGCAGCATGAGGAAGCCTAAACATGGTGGGGAGAGAGGTCTTAGAAACAGGTAAGGCAGATAATGCAACAGAGTACAGTTCTACATGGGTGGTGTCAGATTTCTAATGCTGGAATGTAGTATTCTGAATTGTCAAGATCTGAAGGTAATACTGCATGTTTTCTAAAATAAATATTAGACAATGAGTTTCCTCAAGGTGAAACAATCCCAACATAAAAAGCAGCTAAGCACTGGTGGAGACTAACACACAGAGTAAGCCAAAACACCGTAACAAAGTAATGTAAACCAGTGCTCGACTTTCCTTCTTTTAGGTATGTTATGTGTAATGCTTGAAACTAAACTGTAAAAATGTGACTTCAGCATGAATGGGGATGGATAAAATAGATGGCAGGACATGGCTTGTCATGCTCACTTTACTGAAAGCAAACAAGTAGATAAGAAAAGGCCATGAGAAACTGTTCATGGAAAGAGAATAAGGCATGAAATGTTCACTTCTGCTTGCTTCTTTTAAAAATAAAGTTGCCTACACAAAAATATAGAAAATCAACATAGTTGATATAAAAGAAAAAACTCATTAAAACATTCCTCTGCCTTTTGTAAAAACCTTGTCTCCTGGGCAAAGTCAACAGTTTGTTAGGGGCTGATTGAATGAGAAAAAAAGCATACAACTTAAACAAGTTTACCCCAAAGGTGATGAACCATATACAGCTGTCCAATTTGTGAGAAAAATCCTCCAACTGCTTCATTATTATCCTGTCGGAAACGAATTGCACGAGCCCTATAGAAGATCAAAGGAACCTTTAAGAACACCAGATCTGGCTTGGAAACAAATGATAATTGAAAGGAAAGCAGACGTGAAAGGAAGCCCAAATGATAAACGGCATTTGCAGTACACTTTAGCAATAAAAAATGAGGGAAAAAAAACAAAACATACTTTTTTCCAGCACTAAGTAATTAAAATATACCTTGTTAGAACGTGTTAAAATTTGAGGCCTATGGTTTCATTAGACCGTGTATTAATCATTCTTTGTCTTCAAGATTAGATCCACTATAACGATAACTGCCTGAACAGTGTAAAGTGGCAGGATGTTTTTATAGGAGGTTCTTCTAAAACTAAATCCTTGGGTTTCAGTCATACTGTCTTTGCCACACCCATTTACCACAGATTTTCCGGTTGTGGAATACAGCTTTTTTATTCACATGGACCTTTGTTATGCGGCTGCACTATGCAACACTCCATGATTTGTTGTGTGAATAAGATCAATATCTCTTTTAACTATAAATCTGTTGCATGTTATAAAACACATTGGCTACCATATCTATGTAGATATGCCTATTTTATCAAAATTCTAAATTCAATTTACTGGAAAATTACTGTAATTAAATAAATTATACCAATGACAATGACATATCTAAAAATCCAAGTCCTCACCTTTGTCAAAATAACGGAAAATACTCCAAATTATTTAACTATCAACCATAAGAACTGCATGGACTTAGTGAATGTAAATTGAAAGAAACTTACACTGGTGTTACATAAGAAAATCAGGAGCATATACTCGAGAGGAGACTGTCTCAAATGCTTTTAACTTATATATTAAAATACAAATGTGCTGCTCAATAGGTTTTCAAGAAGCAACTTGACTTTCAAAGATTGAAAGAGCCAAGACAGACCATTTAAACAAAAATAAGTCATCTTCTAGTGGTGTTGAAGTTGTGAAAGATAAACACAGTCTTCAGGAGTTAACGGCCACCCTTCACTGAGCAGTGCTTTCTACTAAAAATAAATTATTTCTGCTATATGATAGCAAGCTAAAAGGGTTATATAAAGGAAAGCCAAACCATGGAGCCCACAGAGTTGTTTGCACACAGAATTCCTCTTTCTTTCCTCAAAGAATAAATTGAGGGTCAAAGAACTATTTTACAAGTTGCCTAAGAACAGAAGCAAACCATTAACTAGGTGACTGAAATGCTTTGGTACCATTCTGCCACCTCCACTTCATAACTTTTAAACACACATCTCTCAAGCAGGAGAACAAAAGCGCTATAGCGATACTTACCAGTAATTTCCCCACTCAATCATTGTTCCGGGCTACAAAAACAAAACAGACTGTTAAAATTATAGTTTAAGGAAAGTTACAATATTTAGACAGTTTTCACAACATTTACGTATGGAAAACACTATTTATTAACAAAATCACTTCCTTGAAGTGCTAAGCATATTATAATCATCTGTAATTACTCTGTTTATTTACTATATTACTTCTTAGTCATTTGCCAGAAGTTTCCCTCAAATTAAAACACAGGATTTTCAGCCCTTCGTGGGAGACATTAGTATCTTGTTGGAGCCTGCCTTAATTTTGGACCCCACACTTTGAGAGCAACAATGACTCAGCCATCAGCTTAGATAAGAACCAGATTTTTAAGAAGAGGTCTGTTTTCCATCTGCATTGTATAAACACGCTTTGAACATTTTACAACAGCATATCGCTTAAAAAATAAAAAGAAAAATTCAAACTTACTCTAAGTTGATAGGATCTCAGTTCATAAATATTAGGCCCCTCTCTGGGAACAGGTTCATTCCAGAAACTAAACTCCAACAATAGTTGGTTCTTGCGAGAGAGAAGCATGTTACCTCTTTCTTTGCGAAACTCCAGGAATTCCTTAAAAACAATGTGATCGTTGTCAGACTGTATATTATGTTTCAACAACAAAAAGCAGTATACCATACAGTGGTTTAGATTTTTCAATGGTAGTTTGGAATTTTGGACACTGACATCCTTTAAACTGTACAGGCATCTAAATTCCCCTGGCATCTTTGAAAATTTCAACTGGCATGTTTACAGAGCACCTGAGAAATCTCTAATCGTAAAGTATTCAGGTATTAAGACTCAGTATTTCTGAATCTGAAAATAAACCCTTTTCCAAAGCTTCTTCTAAGGTTGTACAGAAAGCGATGACATAGAGAAGTAAAAGCAGGTGTTCAACTGTGCACTGTTTTGCTCTGACCATTCTATGTTCTCTTCTGAGTATATTAACCATTTCTAACAAAAAACAAGTATTTTACCTTATTTTGACGGAGTTTACTCATGACTTCATTGAGAGCTGGATAGCCTCCCTCATACCTCCATAGATGAACTGAAACAGAAAAAAAAGGAAGATTTTTCATGGATGTTGCATGTAACTTGCAAAACTTACGGAATATCACGGTATAAAATGCTCTTCATACAACAGAATTATAAAAAAATAGAAGTCATGTAACAGGTTTAAAAATAGATTTTCATTACAGAAAGCACAACACATTTGAACATTTTAAGAATAATAGAATTGCTTGTTTTTTGAAAAGGTTTTTTTCAGAAAAGTTTACAATCTACTCTGAGGATAACAGCAAGATTTTTAAAAGAAGTTTTTGTTGCCATGCTAGTAAAATGGGATGATTTCACATGACTGTAATTTAAACTGAAAATCAATTTAGCAGGCTGATTTAATTCCAGAAATGTTTTATACCAATTTCATCTAAGACCAAGAGAGTGGTGGACTTCTTAGTTCAGCAAATTACTCAAGGAAAAAGAGCATAAGACACTTTCAGTAGGACACAAAAAATGATGCAAATATTATGGTAAACATTAAATTAGAAAAGCATACCAGAAGATATCTAAATTTGCTAGAATTTTTATATTTGGTACGATTTTTCCCATAAAAACAATTTCAGAACAGGTATCTGCATTTGATAGTCTTTTCAAAGCATTCTCTCTTTAATAAATCATAATATATGGCTCTAATAAATCATTACTAGATTTATTTACAAGCACTTAATATAGCAAGGCAACAATATTTCACCTCAAAGAGTCCCAAAAGCTATTTCCACTCCTATATAAAAGTCCTGTGCCTCTCCCAGGAGAGTGAACTAGAGACTAATGTAAGGCACTTCACACAGATTCATCCAGTGTGCCTGCTTTTATTGTGTAATCCCCAGGACAAATTTGATATATCCAGCTAGTTTTAACACAGCCTGGGCACAAGTACTAAACAAGTCAAACCCCCATAATCTGCTTTATTATACTGCTAGAACTGTTGCAATAACATTTTCAAGCCAGGCTACGGATGCAATTACAGATACAGTCTGTGTTAATACATTAAAAAAAACAATGAATGAGACTTGGCTAAGACATTCTCATTTCAATTGTCTCCATTCTCCAATTTCCCTTCAGCTTTTAAGAATTGTTGCTCAGACACCGTTTGCTTTATCTACTGCTATTTCCTCACATTTGTGCAGTGTCAATATTGCAATGTGCTGTGAATGCAGGAAAAATTACTGTGTACATGAGTATATTCTTCAATAATTCTTCAATAATGAAGAAGTGAAA
Source organism: Anseranas semipalmata (assembly GCA_013399115.1). Taxonomy (NCBI): domain Eukaryota; kingdom Metazoa; phylum Chordata; class Aves; order Anseriformes; family Anseranatidae; genus Anseranas; species Anseranas semipalmata. The sequence goes on from VXAA01007018.1 coordinate 86,956, forward strand.
TTGATACTAGCACAGCTCTAACCGTGGAGCTTCTACTACATATGAAATACCACTTTGTATTTGTGGTTTCCCATTCCTTCAATTTTCCAGAGCCTAGGAATTTTTTCACATTTGCCTTCTGCACTAGACTCTTTGCAATTACCTCTGTAGTGGCTCTTCAGTAATTTCTAGCTCAATATATTTTCAATCTGCATTAGGTGGTATCCTTATATGAACACGAACAGAAATATTTATACGTTCCTCCAATAAAGGCTTAGTTTATTGTGAGTTTACAATGCAATCCTTTTTTCAGATGGCGTGAATGATTTGCATTTCATTATCATACTGCAGTTACAGTACAAAAGTCTGAATAAAGCTTTTATACTGGCCCATACAAGTTAAACTCTGCTTTTGTAAGCCTTTGCCTTTGGCCTAAGTATTCAGGAACACAACCTGTGCCTGCAAAATATTACTGGAACGAATTTTAGAAGGATTTCCCAAAACTGTTAATCTACCACCTGGAATACAGGAAAGTATTAACAATAGGACAAATTTTAGGAATTAAAACTTCACTGTCAAACTCAACAAGACAAAAAGCAAGCACTGTAAATGTTAATATGACTACCGATAGCTGATGCACACACATCCTCACTGTATAGGTTTACTAATGACAAAGATGATTTAAAGAGAAGAAACCTGCCAAGCACACGTTTCACTTGTATGGTTTTACATTCTGTTGTACTTCTATCTCCTACCAGCCTGATCTTGCTCTCCGTACCACGTGTTCCAAGTCCCCACCAGTGCACATGGGTAGTGTTTTTCTTCATGAATCTTTGGCAGCACCTCTTGACTTGAAAACAAGGAATACAGACACTATGTTGCATTGCCTTCAGGGAGGCTACAGTTGATATGTATAACAAATCACCACACGTTTATCATTATGGTAAGAAAATTCACAAGCTCTACGTTTCAGAAGAGAAAGCTGAAATACAAGAATCTGCTATACAAGGGGAAAGATAGCTACAACACAACATAAAATTAAGGTAAGTGTTACCATTTCTTAGACTGTATGACAAATGCACAGCATGGTAGAATTTTTTGGATGCAATGAATTATGCAATATCACCTAAATGGTTATCCAACACATTAGGAAAATAAACATCAGGATATCCCGCTTACAGAAAACACAGCCTAGCTACATGGGTGATTTGCTTTAGGAAAATATTTTCTTTATCAAGAGAGGGAAAATACACAATAATAGGAATAATAATAGGAAAGGACACTCTTTCTTCGGTACCAGTTACAATGTTATTAATTCTGTTGACCTGAATGAATAAAAACAAGTATTTTGATAGATCAAATGAAGACTGTGCTTCATAATATGCAGACTTACTGCTTTCTACGATTTCAGAAAGCAGACCTAGTTTGAGGCAACTTATCCATTAAAGCACACAGTGAAACTGCCTTACAAAAACATCTAGCACAAAATTTCTGTTCGACTATTTCCAGTATTGGTAGCATTTTTTCAAACTTTAAAATGTGACCTACACTAGCATCAGGAAATTAAGTTTTACTGATAGCTAACTTGGTTTAGTTAGCTATCTTTGCACTGTACTTTGATGAGTAAGTCTATCAGTCTGGATGAACTTTGCTTTTTAATATTTTTCCCTGAATAATTACTACTTTTATTCTGTATGGCTCATAGGCAGTGTCACTGCATGCTATCAAACAACAGGATGTAGGTTGGTCTTGTGCTGACAGTCAGAACATGAGAGTTTTCCTCTTGGTTCTACCACTGCCTTTCTAGCTGACCTAGAGCAAATCTCATTACCAATTTGTATCTCAATATTTCTCATTACATAGTGGAAATAAAATGATAGAAAGACTCTCCAAGTATGTTTTCAGTCACCATCAGTTTGTTTCTGCAAAGCATAACGAGATCCTAGAAAGGCAGCTTTAAGCAGGAATGTTAAACTATTACTACAACAATCCTAAAATATATTTTGTTGTGAATATTAAAAAAAAACACAGACTACCTTATCATTCATAGACTTGAACACCATCTTTATCCGTTTTAAAAATAACTTCCTAATTCTTCAGAAGGGGTCCTTAACCACAGTGATCATGAAGTACTCTCATAACTCTTTGTTACATTATTTCTTTATGAATACATGATGACTAATCCTTATTCTGATTTCATACAGAAAAAGGAATTTACCTGCTCATGGTTAATTTAGGGGGAGGAAGGAGGGAAATTCAGAAGTGCTTCCATTTTCTTATTACTCCTATGCAGTTTTCTCCTCTCCTGGAATACTTAACCTATCTTTGGTTTGAAAAGAATAAATCCAACCTCACAGACTTCATCTGACTGCTGTCAGCAGTTTCTTTCTTTGTTATTGTCTCTTTCCTTGAAAATAAAAGCCTCTGCTTTCACTCAACACTTAGGTAGCTCATGAGTGCGGAGAAGTGGTTCCCTGTCTCATATAATTGGACTTGTTTATATTAAGCTTTTAAACAGAAAGATGGTTGAATGCTAATTGTGCTTCTCTGTATATGCATTTTTTAAACAAAAAGGTTTAAAATACCTTATATTTGAAAGTTTTTCTAGTAGATTTGTATATTTGTATAGCAAGGAAAATAGGTTTTGGCTATCGAGCCCCATTTCAAAGCTGAACGCAGATATGTTGGACAACCTACTTATGGATGTACAATGAACCTATAAAAGAGTTGAGGACATAAATTAGGAGTTGTGAACTTCTTCCTTACCCTCCAGCCCAGCTGGTGACTCAGCCAATACATCACCCTTAAAAAACTGGTTGCAGTAGGGTACCATTGTCCTAAGAATGTTTTATTTAGCTGACAACACGATCACTGTCAGTGAGAAAGCCCTGCTAGTTCCAAACATGTGAAGCTCACTACATTCCCAAATTTAAACATTCAGTGCTTTAAAAAGGCAGCTGTTCCGGCTCCAATGGAGTCCCTATGTAGGCAGAACAGGACTAATATTTCTGTAATTTCATACTTAAATTAGTAAATTTAAAATGTTACTATTCATGCATTTTATAAAGCTGTAATTTTTTGGAAAACCCATAATACCACTGCTCTCTCTGGAGTATATCACCCCAATGTAAAGATCCTATCCAAGTATTTGTGCAGCTCTTTCAGAGTAGATCTCAGTAACGTAACTTTGTAGAAGGAAGATACAGATGAACTGAGGGAAAAATCAAACCCTGCATTTTTAAAATCTCCTCAAAGTTACACTTTAATTGAATACTGGCATGCAGTTTTACTTACCAGTGATCTCTCCCTTTCCTTCCTGTATGCAGACAATAACCACCCTCAACAAATTACTACATGGCAGCTGCAGTTGGGGGGCATGTTAGCATACCAGGATCTACTCACACAGACCAGCAATTGTAAGACACCTAAGGGAGGGGAGTGATCTATTCCAACAAACTCCACCTGTGATTTCACAGAAGGGATCACCCTAAGTGGCAGCTCAGGAAAATAACACCTCCACAGGGAAGGCAGGAGAAGTGAGTCAAGTATCTTTTGCCATCTTTCTCCAAGAATAATACGATCTATTTACCATCATACCCTGAATGTAAAAGCAGAATTTGTCCACCTCCCCTCTAAATAATTATTGTATTTTCCAATTTTCAGAACAGCTTGTGATCAAATCAACACGTCTAAAACGTGAAAACATAATGCGCACACTTACCAAAGCTTGTTGTAGGCGTCTAGACATTCTGGTTTTACATTGTGAACTGAAACAACAACATTAGATGAGAAATGCAGGAATAGAACAAAGAAATGGTAATGTTAAATATAAAAATATCACTCACTCTGTAGTTTATACAGACTGCTGGTCTCTCTTTTGGCTAGAAGGTTGGAGTGAGCATCTTTCCTCGGATCGACTTTGCGAACAAATAGCGATTTTAACCAACTGTCTTCACGAGGTCTGCTAGCTGAAGATACCAGCCCCCTACATATTAACAAGTACATTATACTGTCACTGAGCGTGTCTTGAAAATGCCCATAACGCAGGGAAGACAGGCACAATCAAATTTAATACATACAAAATCATAACATACAGTTACATCCAGGGCTGTTCCTAAATCTTTCCACTGAGCCACTCGCTAGCAAGGTAAAGGCAGTTCTTTCCCCACTGGGATTTACCTTCTCACATAGCATTTTATGTGATACAGAGCTGAACAGTAAACCATCCACTATCCACTCTTATTCTTTGTAAGCATGGCAAGGAATAGGTGGATGGCTGCTTTTGCTGCCTATGTATCTTCTTTTTAATTAAGTGTCTTTGCCTGAGAAGGATGGGTCTGTCCTGATGTACACTGACAGGAGTGAAAAAGAGCAAAAAGACAGTGTGCATAAGGAAAGATTTGTACAGTGTAAATAGGAAAGTAAGTGCCATATGTTCCTATGTTTGCTTAAATCTAGCTCTGGAAAGGAAAAGTTAAATAATGCATCTGGTGTATTTAACTGATTCTCTACAATGTATGACAGGGGTCCCCAAATTCAAATGTTTTTTCTTCTTTCTCATAAGCACTTCCTTCAGTTTGCCTCCTTTTTGACACAGTGTTTCTGCTGAAATACTAAACTATTTATCTGAAATACTAAAGAAGTGGCTCCACAGGTGAAAACTTAAACCTTTTCCTGTCTTGGAAGTCAACTTTTGACCCTGAACTACTGAATGGGAGACGCAGATGACAGGTTTCAATCTTCAGATATAAAGCTGTCTTCCAGTATCAAAACTCTCTGACAATCATTCAAAGAAAAAGAATAGGGGAAGAAAATCTCAACTTCTTTGGAAAAAAATATCTCTATGAACATGCTAGTCTGTATTACACAAAAATAATTCACACTAGCAGTGTTTTTCAACAGTCAACCTTTTACTCCCAATGTCTGAAAATAATCTAATGAACTGGGATAGCCTGTGGAAGCAGAATGGAGGAAAGGAAAAGTATTTTATAGCAGGGAAATAATAAGAACCTGAACAACCGCAGCTGAGACGACCTTCAATGTTAAGAAGTAATTGGTAAGTATTTTACTGTCTTTATTGAAAATGGTGCTTTTTTTGACCCTAGACAAATACAGAAACACATTCCTGCGCAGAAAGCTAAGCAGCCACTGCTGCGTACAGGCATTCAAACGGGCATTCCATGATAGGGCTGGTGCCAGAATGGAGGGTGCGCAGCTGCCTGGAGGAGACGTATCTCTGATCTCAGCTGGGGGAGGAGAGAGGCGCAGGCCACTGCACAGTTGTCACATCTACATCAGGTGCCACAGGAACACATGCTGCCCCAGCTGATGTCAAATTGGAGAGGGGGTAAAGCCCACCTAATAAATGCATGTTCTTTCACAGCTCCTGCATAGTAAGCACCAATGTTCACTGGACAGCAAACTGGGCACTAGGAGACAGAACTGCATCTCAGTCCTTCAGTGCTTATTCTTTCACCTCCGGGAGATCTGTACACTACCATCGTGTCCTCCCCTAATTAGTAAATGGAGTTAGCAAACATATTCAGAGCACTCTTCTGTGAGGATTTTTGTTTGCAGCAAATTTTGAAGGAAACGGATAATCCTGTTGCTTTGTTTGCTGCTTTATCAGCAGCAACAGTAAGCTGGAGTTATGGGGATAATACTGAAGAGCAAATTCCTTTGGTATTAGGAGAATTTTATGACTTCAGTGTTAAACTGCACCTAAAACTGGAGGTAGATTTAATTTTCAATACAACAATGAAATGAATAATACTTTACATTTAAATGAAAACTTTTATCCAGAAATTGTAAAGTCCCTCATCAACAATGACTAATAAATCACAACTAGCCATCTAAATACACACTTTGCTTGTAATAAAGGATAATACCAGCTGAAGTTTATTAAAGCAGACATTCAGCATGCCCAATCTGAGATGCTAGGGCCTTATTTTTAATCACCTTATCCCTCGAGAAGTCCTACACCACGGGTGTCAGTCCAGGCACCCACAAACCAAGAAGCCCTGAACTGATTACTGGTTCACTTGTTTGGGCCATATGTATCCCAGACTACCTCTAGAAGAGCTAGGGACTAAATTCATGACTTTGGCCTGCCAGTTGTGAGCATCAGTCACCAATTAGTTCAAAACTAACCCACCATCCAAAAGATCTACTTTTAACTAACTTCTTAACATTATGCTCCACAGTACTACAAAACTTGTTCCAAATAAAACAGGTATTGGATCCAAAGTACCTGAACATCACTAACGAAATTGTGAATAAATACATAGAACGAAATGTGGACACACTATATGGAATTACCATCACACTTCACCATTTTTTATTTTCTGGGAACAATACTTATGAAAGAGAGTTTTCATGCAGTCTTTTCAGGCACTGTTTGACTTTGCTAGCAAGTGCTTATCCCACCAATGTTATCTATGGTCTCAGATTTCTTGCTACAAAGCTTGGGCCGTGAACACAAAAGGAGAACTCTGAATAGCTTGCTTATATTACATTAACAGTGAGGGTGAAAACATTTCCATTCCCCTTAACTTCTGCTTTAGTACACAATATAAACTGGGTAGAGTGGGAGGTATCAGGTCAAATATTTAGATTTTGTAGTAGTTAATGTCTGCCTAGAAGAGAAAGAAAAACAGCTTGTCTATAATTGACAGTTTTTGATTTGTGGTCTAAACAGATGTCAAAATTTATTTGAAACTAAAAAAAAGCAACCCATGCACATAAAATCTCACAATACATGCTCTCCACAACTCTCCCCCCTCCTGTTTCAAAAAGCTGTTTGCAGAGTTGATCCATTTAGTCTTGCACTGAGGCTGCTTCCCATTCTAAGGCTTAAGGCAGCAGCTTCTCCTGTCTCAAAGGGAGGGAGGAAAAAATGGGTGCAGATCCTTCCCAGCTCGGTCTCTTCTGTCTCCAGCACCTAGGGAGCATCTGTGTCTGCTTCCTATACCCAAGGGACATGCGTGCCCGAGAGCTGTGTGTGTCTGCACCCTTGCCACCCCAGAGGCGTGCATGTCTGACCCTTCACACACCAGACACGTGGGTGTGCAAATGCACCCCAGCACTCAATAGATGTGTCTGTGCATGTGCCCTGACACCTGGGGGCTGTACGCGTGTGCACACACATCTCAGCTCCCAAGGGAAGCAATAAAAACGTGTGCCCTGACACCCCCGGGGGGCACACGTGTGCTGGGGTACGTGTGCCACTGCGCACTGTGAAATCGGGGCGATGCTGGTGCGTGCACCCTTGCGCCCTGGCACTGGGGGAGGCACGGGCGCTGGGTAGGGGTGCAGGTCAGCCGTGCCCCCCAACACCGGAGGGTACGCGTTGCAGGGTGACCACGCACCCTGCCGCCTGGTAGGAGAAGGGATGCAGAACAGCTGTACCCCCCGATCCTGCAGGGATATTTGGGTGCGGGGTGTCCAGGCACCCCTAGGCCTGGAATACGTGTGCGGGGGCTGGCCGCGCACCCCAACAGGTGGGGGGGACACAAGGCTGCCGGCTGCCTGCGCACCCTGTTGCCTGCCGGGCTGCGGTGTCGGTGCAGCCCGAGCCGGGGGCGGGCTGGGTCCGGCGGGGCAGGGCAGGGGTGCGGCGCGGCGGCCCCGATCCCCACCCAGGGGCGGACTTGGGGGAGGGAGAGGAGGGGGCCGGCCTTTGGGGCCCATGACCTTGAGGGACACCCCCGAGCGGGTCGCACTCCCCGCCCCACGGGAGGGCCGCGGGCCCGGCGCCGGCCCTTCAGCTGCCCCTGCGAGCGGGGCGCCATTTCCAGTCAGGAGAGGGGCGGGTGTATGGG
>VXAA01007018.1:100130-169052 GCA_013399115.1 Anseranas semipalmata
GCGAGCGGTGCACGTGGTGCAGCGCTCCCGCCGCCGGCTGCCCCGCCGGGCGGTCAGCGCCTCGAGCTGAGGGAGATGAGGGGCTCCTTCCTCGCCTAGGCTGAGGGCGTGGGGGCCCTGCAGCCTGGGGAGGTCGGGGAGCAGGCGCTGGGTGTGAGGGCACCGTGCCCTCAGGGAGCCCTGCCCCGGCCTCCCCTGGCTGACGCGTCCCGGTCCGGCCACGTTCTTGGTGTTAAACACCGGCCTGGGTGCCGCTGCTGACCGCCCGTCGTGGGGCTGGGCGCGAACCGTGGTGGGCTTCGGCCGGGGGGGGAAGGGGGCGCGAAGGAGGAGGCGCCATTTTGTGCTTTGGGCTGCTGGGGATGGGGCACGGCGCTGGTGAGCGGCTGGCACCCAGCTCTGCTCCCACAGGGGCCAGGTGCTGCTCGAGCTTCGGTTTGTCGTGCAAATGAACCAAACGTGGGGGTTTTCCGTGTGAATCGGGAGTAATGGGAACAGCTGGATTGAGCACCGGCCTGTTGTGCTTGATTATCCCTACTCTGGTAGGAATTCAGTTTAAGTCAGTAAAATCAGTGGTTGGAAAAAAAAAAAAAACAACAAAACACCACCTTACAAATGGAATAATGCAAAAAGCCTTGCCTGCGCCCTAGTGTGTGAGGTAGAGTGCTCCTGGCAGCTCCTCTGACTACAGGCAGAGGCTGTCTTAATTTTTTGTTCTTGTACCTTTTTATCATTGTCAAATAATCTGGCTGCTGCCCACTTTTTCAGGCTTGTTCTCTTTAGGCTTTATTGTCCCATCATCTGTCGACACAGGAAGAGGGCAGGTAGGGAATTGCATTTACTTGCTGGGACAACGCTGCAGCTTCCCTCGTTAAGGTGGCTGGGTATGGGGAGAACAGGCTGTTTGTATGGCTGGAGACACTGTTAAAATAGTTTCATCAAACTCTGTCAAAGGAGTTGTTTGGAAGTTCATTACCAGTTCTTACAGATATCCAAGATTCGTGGGTTTCTCCTATTTTAGTGCTTTGTTGCTTGAGTTACAGTGGAGAGAAGTTGGGAGGAGTCTTGCTGGCACAGGCAGGAAATGGTTAAGAGCCCTTCATATCACCTGGGAAAGCAATTCTTTGATTTTTCAGAGGGCGCTAACATGCTGCAGTTCATGGGGAACAAAGGAAAGGAGATCAACTATAAAAGTTGTTCTTGGATTTTATTTTCAGTGGCAGAACGTGTGAGGGCTGGACATTGATGTCTGCTGAAAAATAAGGGATTTTGGATTAAAAAGTTTTTTCTTCTTATCTTCGTTCAGAAAATGATCTGTGAAGTAAGTCTGATTCCAACCGGTGACTTTAGATAACTTCTTTTAGATTGGGAGGTAAGAACAATATTTATATCACTGACCCATTTTAAAATAGTTAATTCTTTGCTTAAATTGTTACACAGGCAGGACCAGGAACACACTCAGAAGTGAGTCAACAGCTGTAAGAAGCCCCCAGTGCTTTTCCTTTACTGTCTGTGTTCAGTTTGCTTGCATTAAATACTGAGCTTAAGTGTAGAAGTTCGGGAACTGGGAGAAACCTAATGAGCTGGGGGAATTTACAGCTAAGAGTTGCAGTAAATGTTTCAGAAACGACAAGAGACTTTCAAACTGTAGAAGTATCTGTGTTAATGTACTTTTGCACATGATGCATCAAGCATCTTCTGTTGGTGTCTCTTAAAGTGCTTACAGAACCTTGTTTCTTTAAACCTCATTGCACTCCCAGGGATTTTGTTTCAGGCTTGTAAGGACTTCGCTAGCAAATGGTACAGTAGCTGCCCCTGTGCATGTGCTGAACCTTAACCTGGAAGGGCAGACCGCCTTTGGGGGGTGTAAGAGGGGTCTAATAACTTCCATTTATACTTAGCCTGTATGCAGATGAGACTCAGGAGGTCTCACCTTAAAAAGTGTTGCTGACTTTCTGTGTATTTCTGTGTCAGTGAAAACAGATGCTTTTTCACTGGAGTTTGAATGTCCAAAGTGTGATTGGATGGTAGCGCTTGAGGCACAGTCACTGAGAGCAAGTGCCATGTGGAGGGAAATCTTTATAGCCTGTGGAGAGCTCTGCAAACCATCCATTTACCTTGGAAATGCTAAGCTGAAAGTGAATAGTACTGTCACTCTTGGCAAGGTTAATTACAGCTTGTTCATCGAGGTATTTCTCAGTATCTGTCTCCATAACATACTGAATTCTGGGATTTATTGAGCTTTTGGAGGGGTGCTGGTTTCATTTGCTTTTTACTTTTTGGTGAATACTAGAAGTGGTATCTGATGCATGGGTTATTTTCCATTTTGATAAACTATGTAGTGCAGTGGTGTAACACGACAATGCAGTGATACAGATAAGCATCAGTCATTGCAAGAGTCGCCTTGCCAGTTATTCTTGCTATTGCTTGCTGTTCCCAGTTTCCTTCCCCCACGTTTTGCTCAGGCACTAGTTTCTTATTGTCAAGAAGGTGGAAGATCATAATCTAGTTAGAGCTGGTTGGTGTCAGTTCTTTCATCTTGTACGTGAACATGCTAAAAGGCAGCATCTGGACCCGCTTAGTTCCTGCAAATTATATTCCTCATCAGTGTTCCCGTTCCCCTCATCAAGCAAAGTTTTTATCATCTTTCTGTTAGTTTTCATAAGGTGCAGGAAAAGCTGTGGACATTCAGAGTTTCTGAACTATCTGTTACCAGATTCTGGCTGGACAGGACGGTTATCATCCTGCCCTCTTTTGGATTAATATGTTATTTGGTAAGGTTATGACATGCTCTATCTATTCCATTTTGCTGCTTCTGAATCTTGGGCTTAGATGTCGCTGGCAACTGCAGAAATAAATCACTGGAGCTCAGTGACAGAAATTGTCTTGAAGCAAGTTGCACATGATTCACAGTTAAGTTGTTATTAGCAGGTATCTAGAGAGTGTATCACTTCTGCATTTAAACAAAAGATTGCAAACCCAGATTGTCTTATTTGGCAAGACTTATATATAAAAGTTTTCTCTAAAAGCTTCACTGTTAAGTGCTTTTGCTGATGTTGTCAGTATCTGACATTCATTTAAGCTGTTTAGTGTGAAAACCTTTTCTATTTCTTTACCAGTACTATTGATTAAAATGTAGTTTACATTTCTTGGGAAAATTTGATATTCAAAAATGTCTTTTCACTGTGAGTCAGAATGTACTTTTCCATGGAATAAAAATTCTGGAAAGGAAAAAAATGCTATTGGAAATGTTGAACAAATTATATTGTCATTTCAACCAGGTTATATAAGAAAAAAAGAAAACTTCAAAGTCAGAATGAAGGGCTCTGGTGTTTTTGTCATATTTTGAGAAAATTAGTACATTCTTCTGAAATAGTTCAATTTTATCTGTTCAGCATTTTCCATATGAAACTCTTTGAGAATGTTCTCTACTGGCCCGAACTCCAAGTTCCTATTTAACTGAATTGGCTGTTTCAAATTACATGTTAAAAATGAATTATGAAGCTTTTCTTTCTGTCTCCAGCCATTGGTGTTTCTTCTAGAGCTAATATAAGAAGGCTTTGTGTCCAGTGTTCCATAGTGGTTCGTAGTTCTAGTGCTTTAACTGCTATATTCAGTGGTAAAATTATTTACAGTAATTCTCTGGTTTTGAAGAAAAATGGACAAGAGCGAGCTTTGGAATGTAACAGGTTAAAACATAATTTTGCTATTAGCTCTGCTGCAGCTTGCAGATTAGGGATCAAAAAATTACTGCAATAATTACTGCTGGTTTGGATGCCTTCACATGATGCTCTCCCTGTCAATATTACTGTGGTCATATTACACCATACTACTATGGTGATTTTGTGGTTTTTAAACATTCCTTTTCCTTGAATTGAAAACACCTTTGTATGCTAAGCAGAAAGGACCTGAGCTCTGCTCAGTTGTATGCACTGAGATGTTGCCTAAATTAGAGGAAATGCCCTCGGTGAGATCTGTTTTGCACTCCTCTAAAAAACATATTCCCTCAGGAAAAGGGGGTACCCTGAGAGTGAAGGGATTTGGTATTTCTCTAGATACGCCTCCACTGTGTTAAGATCCCAGAGGCACATTAGTTTGCCCTGATTCTTTGCAGTTTGAACTCTCCTCTTCTGGCTCTGTTGGCAGGCACCACCAGCAGGAGGACTAATTAGGGAAGAGTGCTCTGGGGAGATGTGTTCCCTTTGGTCTTGAGGTAGGAGCAGATACTGTCACGCTGTTTCAGATAGTTTATCTAACTTGTTCAGAAAGATGGAACTTCCATCCTTTACTTTTCCAGCTTTATAATATTCTTGCTAGTGAATTTTTCTCGGTGTATGACCTTGCTGCAATTTAATTAAGCCCATTATTCCTTGTCCTAACCATTGTGGTCATGTAGAGCAGACATTATCATATCTCATTACACTTGTCCCTTCTCTGTACTAACCAGTACTTTCATTTTACTACAGATTATTTTCTAGCCGTTGGCTCTCTGCTTTGGATTCTTTCCAGTTATCCCATTATCTTTCTTGAAGTGTGTTGCCCCAAACTGGACACAAGACTTCAGCAGAAGCTTTGTCAGTGCCAACTGGAGGGAGAGGACTCCTCAACTGGTCTCAGTGGTGTCAGAAAGATGAATTTCCTCCTGAGCTTCTCTTCCCCACGCTGAGTTGTCTGAAGTACTTGTTCTCAACTCTGACTGATGTCCATGTGGTTTGGCACCTGAATTATCTGTTCTCTGCCTCAGCTTCCTTACAAGTCAAAAAGAAAAACTTCCGTATACATTTTACCTCCTATTTAGCCATTTGAATTTTTTGGATGAGGGGCGCATGCAAAGTAGGTGGAAAATGATCAATACATGTGCAAGCCAATTAAAAGTTCAACAAAAGAAAAGAAAGGGACAAGATATTTTATAAAATACTGGAGGGTACAGACAAATGATACTTTCCAGTTTAACCTACAGCATTATTTTGGAATTTCTTAAGAGATTGGAAGTCACACTGTAATAGTCTTACATTGTAGGAAACCGATAATGCCTCAGTCTCTTCTTGACCTATATAATTCACAGATTCTAACTGGGTTGTGCAAGCCTGAGCTGTTAATTTTATAAAGTAAAAACAAGAAGAAACATTTACAGGCTGACTTCTTGTGCTCAGAAATAAACATGAAAACTGCATAGTGCAGATTCACACTATCATTTAACCCCAGCTTTCAACATTTGGTTTGGCTAGTATCCACAAAACCCTCGTGGCAATGGAAATAGCACACGTGTCTCTATTTTCTTTGATGGCATGCAGTCAATTGCATTCAGAATATAAAATTTATGAAGGAATTTTCTGTAGGCTTCTGCAAAATTAAATTAATTTCACTTCAGAAGAAAAATCACTGGAAAAAGTGGTGTTCTAAATAGCTTTCATCATTGTGTGTTCATATGCCCAAGAGAAATAGGTAAATTCACCTTCATTTCACTGCATATATTCCTGTCATTTGTATAGTTTCGGAGAGTTAAGATTTTATGATGTGAAGGAACTTGATAGGTTAGTTGCTCAAGTGGTCATAACTGATGGAAAAGTATTGAGTTGGGTTTGATACAGTAAGTTTTTGCTGTGTGATATAGCTCTCTGTTTTACAAGCAGAGCTTCCACTGATGCATTTAGTGTAAAGACACAGTGTTACATACAGCAGACATCTTCTCTGAGAAAAGAGATTTTTGCTTGGATGTATAAAAGGGATGAGGAATGTCATATTTGTTGACATTACTTAAAAGCCATGTACTACTTTTTGTGACATTGAATATTCATCCACTGCAGAGTTTCACTGCAAGACAGTGCTGAATTGCATGGATGCAGGTGATTGTATGGAGCACAAGGGCTGGATTGGAGGTTCCCTAGATATCCTCAGCTAGCGAGGGGCAGTCCCCTGGATCTTGCATTATAAGGTCTGAATGAGGTTCTTTCTAGTACTGTAGGGAGCTAGTGTTTGCCCAGGTCTGAGAGGAAAGACAGGCATGATTTTTTGGAGCAATTAATTTTTAGGGAGTAAATCCCCAGGTCAAACTAATTTGTTTTTATTTTGTTTCAACATTCTTTCTTATGGTTTTGAGCATCTTTTTGGACACAAACATGCAGAGACTGCTTGTATTTAAGGGTGACGTTATTCTGCAAGTTTGAACTCATCCTACTTTGAAATCTAGCCAAGAAAATATTACTGAATTTCTAGCCCTAAATGTAGCTATGTTTGATTTCAGGTGTGGCTATCCTCATAAACTGAAAAATGTCTATCCGAGGCCTGAAGAAGAAACAACCAAAGACTTTTAAAGTCAAAATTATAACAGTGGATGCTGAAATGGAGTTCAGCTGTGAGGTAAGAGTCCTCAGAAAAATACTAGAAAGTTGGAGATTGCCCTTTATATTAGCAAGACATATATTTGAAAATTCTCTGAAAAGCCACGGTGGAGTTGGTGCTGGACAGTAGTTGCTATTAAAGGAATGGAATTGCTGAAAAGATGGGATGGTGGGTTAGGAGAAGTTTCCCCACTCTGCTGTAACTTCCATATCGAGCTGCAAATCGGTGCAAAAGATTTTGATCGGTAGTACTAGCCATTGTTACATGAAGAACAGTTCTGCTATTAAACACCCCCCAAACTGAAGGCTGGTGTCTGGGATGGGTAAAGTTCAGATTACCAGCTCATGGATGGCTTTAAAGTGATCTATAACTTTTATAAACAATAGATCACTTAATTTTTCAGATGCATTAGATCACTTAATTTTCAGATGCATTCTTCTGTTAACTTCAGAACTTCGAGCTGTTTCCATTAAATATTTTTGACTGACACAGCTAAATTAGCAGTAGGCCTGCTGTATTCATAAACATCCCAGCACAGGATGCAGGTCTTGTTTGTAAGTATGCCTACTTGTCTACATTTTTTTAAAATGTGACAAGGCTCTTTAATACACTGTTGGCTTGGATGAAGAAGTCTGGTCAGAGCTGGTCCTAAGATGTTGCTTATAAAATAACTTACAAAGTGATCTACGTTTGTGCTCAGTTGATCTGGGAAATTCTCTTCAAATATGATTTGCCATTTGTAAACTCAAGTTTCTTTCTTGAGCTAGAATGTCTGCATTATATCTTATCTGGGCAGAAGAGAAGAATGATCAAACATAAAAGCTAGCTTTTCTATTAATTATGGCTATCTAGTAAATTGGAAAGAGAAAGCATGGCAGCAGAAAAATATGGAAGAATACATATATAACAAGTGATCAATTGATAAATGAATTGGGCTGCGCTGTTCAGGGGACAGAACTGTGCCTGATTAATTCCTAATCATCCAACAACAGCGAAAAAAAAGTGCAATTATTTTGAGAAGGGGAGTTAGAAAACTGAGGTCCACTGGGATGTCAATTCTAATGAGAGAGTTGACTGTCTTGTGGGGCATTTAGTATTTACTGGATCCCTCAGGCAGAATACATCAGCCACAGGCCGTGCATTTCTGTGACTTAGTGATCTAGAATACTTGCAAGCAGAGTTGTGAAAATTAAGAATTTGGAAAAGTTGGTTCAGAGCTCAGAGTCCTTGTTAATAAATCCAGCTGGATATATTCCTTCCTTTGCTATCTCCCTTCTCCTCCAATACTGCTTTTTCTGGGTTGATTTCCTCCTTTCCATCCAAATATTGCCCAAAAGTTTTTTTGCCATTAAGTTTAGTGGCTGACTGTGCAATGAGACAAAATCATCTTTTAATATGTAGCCAAATAGAAGAAACAGATGTGCAGCCTCTTCAGTGAAAAATGAGACATTGTATGTGTGAATTTTGGGACCTTTAATCAAAGTTTCTGTTCTCTATGGAGCTAGGCTAGTAAATTAGTCTCATTCTGCATCTCTTCCATTAGATTAGATGACTTTTTTTACTGGATAAAAAAAAATTCCTGACTATACTCTGCACTAAATCCTACTCCTAGAAGACAGGCTTCTGCTCATTTAAATCAGAGTAGCATAAAGGCTTGGCTTATTGCCACTGAAATAGCTGAGGTATGTGAAAGATGGATTTGCTTTGATTGTTTGGCATTTCTACTCTGTGCCCTGACACTCCTTTGATTTCCCCTGGCCTTCTCTCAAGACTCTCCAATTTGTATAAACTGTTGAATAAGATTTTTACAAATATTAATAAAGCCTCGCCATGTCCTAGGAGATCAGTAGTACAATCCTCATTCCCTCTGCTCATAAAGTGCTTGATGCTGTGATTAAATGACTGCTGCTTTGAATGTTTGGAGGAAAGGAAGTAGAGCATTACAGCTATTGTGCCTTTGCTGTAGGCAGCAGTAGGCACGTTTCATTGAAAAGCTAAAGGTGAGATAATAGTTTGTAGAACCTGGTTTGTTTGCCTAAAATGCAGCAAGTTCATTCAAGATAAATATATTTTGTTTTATTTTCTTTTTTTTGTAGATGAAGTGGAAGGGAAAGGACTTGTTTGACTTGGTGTGCCGAGCACTTGGTTTAAGGGAGACTTGGTTCTTTGGCTTGCAGTATACAATGAAGGGAATGTGCACCTGGTTAAAGATGGACAAAAAGGTATAGAAAACAAAAATAGTAACCTGCAATCTTCTACTCCTAAAGGACTTTTTTTAGCTCGGGAGCTAAAGGAACTTGTTAAATGACAACACATAATTCTAGATGATACCTTTATTTAGGGCTGAATTTCACTGTGTTACACAAACTGCTTGTATAATATTTGGCCTGAAGTGTCACCCACCGATCACCACTGTATGCACTTGTTAATACATTAAAGCTCAGCATTGCCCTTCCTTCTAAAATATGGAAATGCTGCCTTAACTGGATTATTAGCTTCCTTCTGATTTTTTCCTTCAGAATATTACTTTGAGACATTTCTGTACCATTTTTGCTGCTGATTTTGGTTTTATTTTTAAGCAGGTTTTAGATCAAGAAATCCCCAAAGAAGATCCCATTAGCTTTCATTTTTTGGCTAAATTCTACCCAGAGAAGGTAGAAGAGGAGCTGTTACAGGAAATTACCCAGCATTTATTCTTCCTTCAGGTCAGGAGCATTTTTTTAACCATGAATTCCTTCTGTGTTCACCCTGGTCCCTTTATATTGTCTTTGATCTTGTTGGCTGCTGTTAGGCTCGGAACAACTTTGCTGGCTTCAGCCATATCATTGTCTCTGTAAATATCTCATTTTTATAAAATACAAATATCTCTCCTGGCTACTGTGGTTTTTTATACTGGTAAGTTGAATGTTTGCCTTCTGCAGGTTTTTGTTCTCATGATGGCTTCTCTTACTGTTTGTGCTAGGAATGGGAGTTAAATTGCTGGGACCTGTAGTTTCATGTAAAATGATTTTTACACCTAGCAGTTCCAGTGGTAATTTTGCATCTGGATAACCCAGACTTGTTTTACTCCTAGTAGTCTGTGTTCAAAAGAAAAAATAAAAAAGCCAAGGAAAAAAAAGCATGCAAAGCTGGCACTGCTTGAAGAACTTTATATTTGAAGCTAATGGTAGAAGGAAGGAAGGCTGCAAAACCAAACGTTTTTGGAGATGTTTATTCTGTACCCTGGGACTGATACTGTTTGAGGTGGGGCAGAGAAAAGCATATCAGTTATAAATTAGTGACCCTTTAACTTTGAAATGTGTGTAGGCCTTGAGTTACAAAGCTTCCCACTTTTACTGAGGTTTAGAGCCTGAATCAGGGAGATGAGTCAGCAATGTTGGTCATACTCCATTTTTAATTTTGGGAGGAAACTTTACGTAGGTTGGAACTGCTTGAGATAAGTCTGCTTATTACTGCCTTGTATTTCTGAGCTAGCATTTTCTTCTCCACAGCCACTCTTATTACTGGACCTGGTATTTTCACACTCAGAGGACAAGTAATCTCAGATTTATTTGTTCCTTATTTCCACTGCTATGCAGACATGAGGGCTCTTTTTCCCAACATAAATAGGACATCCTGACCAGCTTCTACTTTTATCTGTTACAAACATTGTTTTCTGAAATCTGTGAAGATTCCTTTTGTTATATTTTAGGCCATCCGTGTACCAGTTAAGGGTAACCACAATGCAAATTCTTACCAGACTTCCTGTCCTTATGGAGTACTGCCTAAAGTTGTCAGTCTGGGAGTGGGTTTTTCAAGGTTTCTGCCCTAACTGTTCAGTGGTGAGAATTATAAAGTGAAGGCCCCATTTTTATCAGCTTCAAGAGTTATCTTGAGGACTGTGTCAACTGGTCTGCTCTGGCTGCAGCTAAGTTGGATGAAGAGTCTCAAAAGTTCTTTGTCATCTCCTCTTAGACCTGCTGGTGTAACCTCTTGAGTAACCATTCCTTAACCTAGACCTTTCAAAACAAGGATTAGAAGAGACCTGTTATTAGGTGTATGAACTGTGTGAGGGAGTAACTACACAAGTAATTATGGTGGCAGTTGTGAAGGTGAAAAAGAGGAAAGGAATGGTGATAAACAATTGGGGACAGTAAGTTTTTTCACTGATACCAGCTGCAGATGGAACAAGACCCAGGACTGCAATCTATCTCTGAAACTAAAACTCCCAAGCTCCTAAAAATAGTCCAGGTGGTTACCGTGGGAGATCTTGTTGTGTAAGACTGTAGAAGGCATAATCACTAGAAAACAAGAACTCCCTAACCTGTCCTCCTTAGATCTTCTTTTTGGACTGTAGGGGAAAAAAAAGATCACAGAATTTGATATCTATCCTGAAATATAGGTTTGCTCATCTAGCAAGTTTCAAAAGGAGTAGAGCAGCATAGAGACAGCTATGACTCAAGATTCACTAGTCTGTGTGATGCTTTTAAAGACAGTCTGGAGGCATCATATTGCCTGACAGTCCCTGGATGAGAAGTGCTATTCCCTTGGTATGGTATTGGTATTCTTCTGAGACATCCAGACTTGTACACCCTGACTTCTGCAAACCAGAATAGCCAGTTTGAATTTGTCACCTGCATTTTTGTCCCAGAAATTGTTAGGGTTCTCTTAGCTCCATAAAAAGTAGATGAAGGAGCAAATTCTTGGAGTGCAGTGCCTGGTTATTGAAACAAAGATGCATCGACCTAGAGCAGGAAAACCATGCTGTGGCTCCATAGCTGCAGCAGTAGGCTGTAGATGTAACAGTAGGTATACAAGCATTGAGTTTTGGATGGTCACTTGTTGGTCAGCTGTTTTTTCTAACATCTGTGCCATCCAGCTTCTCTCCTGAGTTGCTGTGGAATTTTCTAAATGTTACAGACTTCTAGTGTGTTGCTTTATTCTGGTAGCTTTCAGTAGTATGTGTCTGTGCCAGTAGGTTGGATTATAGAATAAAATCAGTTTGCATCTGTAAATAAACACAGTAAATACACTGGTTCCCTGGGGAGGATATGTTAATGAAGCAATGGGAAAATGCTGTTAATTCCAAGGGTTAATATACTAAATAGAACTCACCAGAACCCTTAACCATTTGTGAGTTTGTTTCTTAAGCTAAGTTTGGAAAGGAGTGAGAGGGGCAGAACTCTTCCTACTTTTAATCCTGATTTCTTTTCACTTTTTCTCCTTGAACCTGCCTTGACTAGCAGATATGCAATTAGCAAATTCTTCTCATTCCAAAGTAGAAAAACAAGACAGAAACAAATTTGAACTTGCAAAGTTTCCTGACTATAAGAACTTAAGATCACACCTGGATGCTAATAGGAAAAACAAGTACAGACATCTGGATGCCTACAGATTTCAGTTCTACTCACTATTCAGACTTTACATATTAATGTGTCATAACATCTTTTTTTGCTAAATGTTGAATAAACAAATGACTAAAGCTAAATTTTCTGTTTAACGATAATTTGCACCTTTTATAAGGATGTTTTGTTATGCTATTTTATAGAATTGATCAAAAAAAAAAAAAAAAAAATCCAGACACTTACAGGAGACTTATCTTAAGTTGTTCTCAATTCTGAAATGTATTATTTGCACCATGGAGTATGAAAGCTGGAGCTTTCCAATTTGGAAGAAGAGTCTTTTCATTCTTTCCATTTTAACAGCTTAGAAAGAATTTTCCCTGTACTATAACTCAGGTTCATATATTGTGCTCACTAGAGACTAAACTTAAAAGAAAAACTTTCTTGATGGTTCATTTCAGTTCACGGCACCTACAGTTCCTAAGTGTGTTTGTAAAGGCAGCTCAGTACTATCTCAAGTAATTTTTCTTTTTTGGAAACATTTAAGATTGTGCATTATGCAAAATTTTCTTATCTTGTGCTTGTTAGGCTAAATACATTACACCTGAGAGGAGGATTTGGGAAGATTAATTTATTCTTCCCCTTTTGGGTTTCCAGGTAAAAGTTACCCAACATATTTAAAATCAAGCAACATCTTACAAACTATTACAGCTGTGCTCGTGCTAGCACCATAGATTACTAAAACAAAAAGAATGCTAGAAGACTCTTTACCGTTTATACTATACTTTTATTTTTAAGCCCCTATGTTTTAGTTGTGCTTAGACCACTGTAATTGAATAAATCTAATGCTCTGTTAGGCAGTTTCTCTTTGTGGGGTGCCCTTCATTGTGTCATTCTGGAAAGCTTGTAAAGAATCTATTAATGGTTTTAGTATAACATCTCTGTCCTTGGCAATGTTCAAAAGGCAGCTGGACAAAGCCCTGAGCAATCTGGTCTAGTTGGACTTGCTTTGACTACATGACCTCCAGAGGCCCCTTCTGACCTAAAATTTGGATATTTTACATGTGGTAAAGCTAACTTTTTTCTAGCTAAACTGCTTTCTTGTGTTATAGCTGTGTAGCTCTTTAGTGCTATTTTAGATGGCAGGTCAAATCACCGTCTAGTGCAGCACATTTAGTACAATTGAATACAAAGAAGTTATGATGATTTGCAATAGCTTAGGAGCTTACCTGCCCCTTTTCAATGCTGAAGGTAAAAATGGTACAGCTTCATTTTGGGAAATGAGTTGGTAATAAAAGGGAGCATGAGAAAGGTCCTTAATGCTATTCGTATGAAGGAAGAATAATAAAAAGCCTAGTGAGACAAGATTATAAAATTTCCACTTATTTATGGAAAAGGCCTTTTCCTGTCATTCTAAGCTGAATGTGCTTGAAAATATAACAGTTGATATATTTTCATTGAGTTGTCTTGCTGATATTAAAGTACTTGGTCAGCTCTCATGCTTATTTCTAGGACTATAATTTACAATCAGGTGTGTGTGTATATGTATATACACAATCAGTATAGAAGGTCCATTTATACCCTTTGGCATCCTGTAGAAGCCAGGAAATGCAGGTCATTTTGTACCGCTAGACTGGAGTAAAGATGCCTTCACTCTGAGCTAGAATCAAGCCTCTAATCTCTAAGGGGCATCGGCAGACAAATTTCAGGAAAGTGCTTGCAGTAGTTCTGTAGTTTTTTGATAGCCTCTGATAATATTATGCACTTACTAATCACATTTATTCAGGGTGCTGTACAAACTTTAGGAAGAACTAACTGTATCCTAAATTATACATGAAGGGCTATTCCAAAGCAGGAAGTACCCCCCCCCCAAACAAAAAAAAAAAAAAAAAAAAAAACAAAGAAACTCAAAAACATTAAAAGGAATTAAGTGCAGATGATAAAATTCATGTTCTGCAGCAGCTTCTTTTCCAGGACTCCCTATATAAATGGGGGGAGATAGTTGTCTGGCAGTTCTATGAACTTAGAATTAAGACAATTTAACTTTCACAAGTTTTTTCATTAAATGTAATGCCAAGGTTTCTTGTGTTTCTGAATTCCACTTTATTGTTCTTTACTGTTAACTTGTGATAGTTGGTGCCAAGTTACAGTCCATGCATGTCTACTTTCATTTCAGGCCTGACATAAGTCCTGACTATGATCTTCTTCATCTTGGTCCCTTTCTCTCCTGATTTAGGTTAAGAAACAGATATTGGATGAGGAAATCTATTGCTCTCCAGAGGCAACAGTTTTACTGGCTTCTTATGCTGTTCAGGCCAAGGTTTGTGCATAGCAATGCTCTTGTTTATTTTTAACAAACACATATACAGGGTGGTATGTAAAACACAAGTGTTAAACTTTGCTGTTAAAGTAGGTCATGCTGGGAGGCACAGGTGCAGCTGG
This sequence comes from Anseranas semipalmata, assembly GCA_013399115.1. Classification (NCBI taxonomy): domain Eukaryota; kingdom Metazoa; phylum Chordata; class Aves; order Anseriformes; family Anseranatidae; genus Anseranas; species Anseranas semipalmata. Next base: position 114,236 of record VXAA01007018.1, read on the forward strand.
AAAAATAAGTGTTAGATACCATTACAACGATTTGGAGAAGAAATTAGTTTGCCTTTTTATACTATGCTTTCACAGTTTAGGGGATTTCTTTTGTCATAGCATTTTAATGTAATTTTTCTCGCAATTGTAATTATTTTCTTTTATAAAAGTGTCCATGGATACTGAGGTGCTGATACCATGAGCTTACAATGGTAGGACATGATACTGTTTAATATCTTTCAGAACATAGTTACCTTCATGCCACCAAGAGCCCAACTCATAAAATGGCAGGAGGTGAACACAAATTCTTAGCAGGGCTGGCCCTCTGCAGCAGCCCAGCCTATACGGAGTAGGAGGAGGTGAGCTTACACTCCAGAACATATTCCCTAGTTCAGAGAAGCGTATGAAGTCATGGGAGATCCCTTTATATTTGCAGTTAGCAAGAGGTGCAGGCTAGGACTGAAATGTAAGGTTATAGGCCATCTTAGTGGCTGCATTGGAACCACATGTGTAGCACAAAGGCTGGAACTAACTTCCATGGACAGTTCAGATGAGGGGAGCCTGTTTTATTATGCTTACACTGTATATGGGAGAACCAAAACAAAATCTGTCTCAAGCAATAGCATCAAACTGCAGCCAGAAGGTTCTTCAGAATTCTGCATCTAACAAGCTGAAATATCTTTTTTTTTTTTCTTGGGACAGTATGGTGATTATGACCCAAACTTTCATGAGCCAGGCTTTCTAGCCCACGATGAACTTTTACCCAAAAGGGTAAGTCTTTATTATGTACAAATCCAAACTTTTGAATCTGTGCTTTGATGCAGAGCTGGTACTACTTTGGGACTAACCAGAGCATTAGAAACTGATTGTGTTTGCCTTGAACTTGGCAAAATGACCAAGCTGTGAACTGCATTGCTGCATTTACATTGCCTGGGAGAGGCAGCACATGTATTTGTACCTTCAAAGGAAAGCAAACTCCTTCCTTTCTCTGTAGGTCCTCAGGCAGTATCAGTTGACAGCAGAGATGTGGGAAGAAAAGATTACTGCTTGGTATGCTGAGCACAGGGGTATTGCCAGGTATGAAATAATTTCATTCTTTGGAAATCCTATGCATTTCAGTAACTGGTTATTTGCTGTCTTCAATGAAATTTGGCTTTTGTAAGTGAGCAAAGAGATGCTAGGTTCCAAGCTATGCTGCTAGTAGGTTTTTTTTATTACTAAGGAGGAAAAATATCCGCTCACCCAGGGTAAAAAGTATCTTCTGTAGGGCACCAAGTGCTTGTAAACTGGACTTGCTTTGAAGTGAAGAAAACAACTGAAGGCTCTTGCAGAGCTTCACAACCTAACACGTTTAAAATCTGATATTTTACACCTTGTTAAAATCATGGTTCAAAAAGGTGTCAGCATACTTAGTAAGGTACCAAAGCGGGATAGACATTGCATCATAGTTCTAGGACTGAGTTTTGGTGCTATTCTGTGTAGATGTTCAGCTACTTCTAACACATTCAGCATGCCTGGAAATTCAATTAAGTGTGAGGTAGGAGCTGTTGGCACCCAGAGGCAGCCATTCCTAATATTTCAGTTCAATTTTTCTTTGGCTGTTCTAGATGCTTCTTAGCACTATCTTTCCTGAATATTTTCCTCAAGACTTGATGCCTCAATTTGGAGGGAGAACAACAATGGGTGGAGAGACTTTTCTTTGGACTACACCCAAAGCCCTGTTTATAATTTGTCAATGAACTCTGCTTCCTGAAGGGAATATCCTCATGTTATGGAAAATAGTGGTAGAGTAGGTCTCCAAGAAGTGATAATGGAGTGGCAAAACTAACACACGAGGATAAGACTGGACTTGAATTTTAATAAAGATTGCAGTATATGTGACTCAAATCAAAATGGATACAGCTTTGTCTTCTGTAGAGATGGTGTTTTTATTATCCTTTTTCTGTTGAGAGTAAGACAGTAAAATTAAAGTACAAAGGACCAGAATGCCTGTTCTTTTTGAAGTGGGAAATACACTGTCAGTTAGGACAAAGCTTGGATAGGAATCACCAGCTGTAATCATGGCCTTATTCTCTAGGGATGAAGCTGAGATGAACTACCTGAAAATTGCCCAAGACTTGGAAATGTATGGTGTCAATTATTTTCCTATTGCTGTAAGTGCTTTATTTTAGCAGTTTGCAGTTGCTGTAGATGGTGGTAGTGTCATTTTAAGAATCATCTAGGGAGTTTGGAGCTGGGACTCCTGGGTTCTGCTTTTCTCTGCTGTGGGTGGGCTCTGTCGTGATTGTCCTGACTTGGTTTACTTGCCTGCTAATTGAGTAGGTGAATACAACAGTAAAGGTTATTGTTCTATGATCCAGCAAAGGTCTTGGGTAGCTCTGGGTATGTAATAGGAAGAAGGATAAATAAATTAAAGTTTGGGCTGCTTTATTTAACTGGGTTTGTTAGCTAATAGTGGCAACATTCATAATCTGTTTTGTAGAAACAGCCATTTCCTAAAAATACAAATAAATATCAGTTTATTAGAATAAGTGTGGTTCTTGTCTACAGTTGTTTAATGTCACTACAAATAGCACTTACTGATATGTTATTTTTTTTTAGCAAAATAAAAACCATACAGATCTTCTACTTGGAGTTGATGCCAAAGGCATTCATATCTACAGCATTAATAACAGGTTCTCTCCAAATAAGTCATTTGAGTGGAGTGCTATCAGAAACATTTCCTATAGTGAGAAGGAGGTATGATGGATCTGATATATTATTCTTTTTATATGGGTAAGGGTGTGGACTGGGATTCTTGGAACAGGCTGAAAGCGGTCTCTGTTTAAACAATTTGGGGGAGGGGGGAGAATCCTAGGGAGCTTTGTTACGAAACTAAAACTATAACAGACTTGCCTTTCCGATGTGCTGCATAATCCTGGTTCCCCTAGGAGCCAAGGGCTGCTCTGAGCTCTCTGAACTTGTGGAGCCCACTATTCTGGTTCCTTCCCTGCTGCTTGCTGTTTGCAAAACAAGAGTGTTGGTCTCTGTAAAAGATAGATATTATGAATGCCATCATAGCTGGCTTTAGTTATCTCAGCAGAAATTAGATGATCTGTAAAGACTTGATGCTAGTTTTGCATGCAGAAGTTGTCCTGATAGATGAGGTTTGAAGCACACTGGCAAGCGGAGACGTGCAGGGAGATGTACGTGTTTTTCTGCCTGAATTCTACCAGATTATCAGCACATGATTTCAGTCTTCAGCACAGCCCTACCATTACAATATCACTGTGATTTCAGGACTCATCTTCTACTTGTAGAACGTACAGTGGGGAGCAGGTGAAATTTGGAGTAATTTCAAATCATGTGGCTACATGGAAGGGTATAATCAGAAAAGCGAAACCAGCAAAATCACACTGGTAGTAACATACCTGGAATTTGTCAGCTGAAGGACAGAGTGGCCTGTACCTTTCTTTCTCTGGACCTTTTGAAAAGCACCGAGGATGAGATTTGCTGTCCAGGCTTTGATGTGCATACATTAAATCAGGCAGGGCAGCATACAGGAGAGTTCTACCTCCAAAGAGTTCTGTTTTCTTGACATTAAACTTCCCCTCTGGTCTTGTAAATAAGCTGTTCTAACTCGCTATTGTTGGGAAATTGGGCAGCCCTATATTAAAGCTCCACTATATTTGGTGTCACATTCACAGTCCCGCTCCTCACAAGGCAACACATTAAACCAGCTGTTACCTACAGGGTGAAACGAGCTGTAGGATGTTAAGGTCTTGGTGACTCAGATGGCCTGAAATTATACATTGCATTACAAATAAATTATAGGAATAGAGTGCTGTCCCATGAGTCACAGAGAGCAGGATCTCAAAGAATGGAGCTGTTTTTTGTTATGCAGCCAAACTGAGCACAGCATATGAAGTAAAAGTGTGTACTGACCTGGCAGCATGAAAGCCTTTCATGTCCTCTGGAAACAGCTTGGGAGATGGGAGTGAAAATGTGAGAAAGCAGGAGCTCCAGTACTGTTATCTCATGGTCAGAAAAACAAATCCTTCAGGCCTTTGATATGTTTTGTTTACACCTGGAATGATTGAGCTTCAGAGAGGTGTTTGACATCTCCCTGACTTTACTAATCTCCAGAAGTTGTATTCTTAATGTATTCTGTTTTCCTGATAACCGGTGCTTGTTCCAGTGTTCTCAGTATAGTTTGCAATGCCCAGGTAGCAGTATTACAAAAAACACCATCCACTGGCATCCGGTGTGGGTCTGTGGGAGGCTTTATCTTCTAAAATGGCCTGCTATTTTAGATGAGCAGATGAGGAACCTGTATAATAGATAGCAGCCCTGGTTCCGATTCTTGTGAGCAAAACACTTCTGCATCACTCTCTCCATATTTGTGGCATAAATCACTGGTTCCCTGGAGAGAAGTGGAGATGGGCTAAAGTTTGCATTAATATTAAATAGTTTCAGCTTTGTTTTTACTCCTTTTCACTGCTTCCTCTATTTTGTTCTTCTGTCTGTACAGTTAACTATTAAACCTCTTGACAAAAAAGCAGAAGTCTTCAAGTTCTTTTCCTCTCAGCTAAAAGTAAACAAATTGGTAAGTGTCCTGTTTTCCTACTTTAAAACTGGGCCTGGCAATACCGAGTGATATCTGAGAAATGTTGTTTGTCTGTGAAACCTATGTAGAGGCCAGGGAGCATTGAGTTTCAGCATGTTTTCCATAGGATTCTTCTGTCTGGGAAGTCAGGGTGCATATGTTTGTCCTCTCCCTGTTGGGAGGGGAGATGATAGGTGAAAAGTAAGATGTGAAAGAGGGCCCAAATCACAAAGGGAAATCCAGTTACTAGAAAGGGAGGATGCAGTGTATGGAAAAGCGCAAAGCCACTGCAGCATCTGCTTATCTGACTGCTGTGGGTTCTTAAACATCTATTGCCTCTCCTTTTCTGGGAGAAGCAACAAGGAGGGGACCTAATCAACTGGCTAATTCTATCATCACTAACTGCTTCCTAGCATGACCCCAGGGGCTCGATCACTTCTCGGTGAGCTTGTGGAAGGGCCGTCACAGCTGACCATTCCCACATAGCTACCTCCTGTGTACTCTTAGCCTAGCCCCCCTACCTGTTCTTTTTCAGGAAATGGAAACCAGACAGGGATGAAGGATGGAAGAACCCCCTCATCCTGTTATGTTTTCTGAACTATTATGTACCTGAGTATGAGCCTGTCCCGGGTGTCACTTTTCTTGGAGGGAAAGCAACTGCCAGCACTTGTGCTGAAGTCAGAAATGTTAACTTCTGTCCTGTGAGACTGGTGTGGGGTTCTTTCTGCCCCTCTGGATGGGGTGCAACTATGTCACAATCACATGTGCTTTGCTATTTCTATCTAGATTTTGCAGTTGTGCATTGGAAACCACGACCTGTTTATGAGGAGAAGAAAAGTGGACTCAATAGAGATCCAGCAAATGAAAGCACAAGCTAGGGAAGAAAAGGCTAGAAAAAAGGTAGATTTTCTGTTCCTCTGTTGCTGAAAACACTGATTATTATTCCAGCTGGTGCCCTTGCTGTCCATGCATTGCATCAATATGTGTGTGGGAGGTGAGAAAGTGCAGCAGGATTGAGTGTGGGAACAGCTCTAGTGTGTATGCAGCATCTGAGGATGTAAGTGATGTTTGTGAAACTGAATAGGTGATCACAGAGATTTGGGGTATGTAACCGATCGATCTAAGTGTTCTTCCAGCAGTGTGAAATAACCAGTGTTACCAGTTAGTGGAGTTCAGTGCTGCTAAAGTGCAGGTAGCTTCAGCATTGCATCTCTGCTGACTGTCAACTTACCAGCTAGAGAGCAGTCCGTTCTTCATTAGATTCATTTGCTGTGCTGCCTCAGGCCCAGATGAGATTCTGCTGCAAACCCACAAATGTGGTATTTCTCATTCTCTTTCCAGATGGAGAATCAAAGGCTGGCCAGGGAGAAGCAGCTCCGAGAAGAAGCTGAGCGAGCCAAAGAAGAGCTGGAAAGGCGTCTTTTCCAGCTGGAAGATGAAGCCAGGCAGGCCAATGAGGCCCTGGTGAGTAGCACATAAGCTGAATATTCTTGTGCTTGAAGGGGCTTTCTTGATTTGGAAGCTTTCTTTTTTTTCTCTTACGGCTTCTGTGAGGTGCTAGAAGTTACGGTTTATATAAGGCTGCTGTTTCTGGTCAGTGGTAGAGGAGGCATGCTGGAATACCTGGGAAAAGCCTGACCATCCCTAACCTCCATGTGCTGTGAGCCATTCTCTTCCTGTGTTCACAGCACTTTCTTCAGGCAAAGAGAGGAAAGGAAGCAACCTTGTGAGCTGAAACTGGGAGAAGAGGGCTAGGTGTGTGTTGCACGGCACTGGCAACTTCTGACAATTTATGGTTGATGTCTTCGTCCAGCTCTGAACAAATGTCTCCTTGCTGTATAGAAGGGAGGCAGGAAGGAAGTTGGGCTATTCTAGAGCAGAGGAGGAACACCAGACCCTACAATTGTTTACTTTTTATCCCTTGATCTGTTCAAGAAAGATATCTTCTTCCTGACTGACTGCAGTGTTGAAATTGTAGATGCTAGACAGGGTAACTACAAAAATTTTTCCTCTTAGCTCCGATCCCAGGAAGCAGCTGAGCTGCTGGCTGAGAAAGCCCAGATTGCGGAAGAAGAGGCAAAACTGCTGGCCCAGAATGCCGCAGAAGCAGAGCAAGAGCGACAGAGGCTGGAGATCACAGCTCTGAAAACCAAGGAGGAGAAACGCCTGATGGAGCAAAAGATGCGGGAGGCAGAGCTGATAGCAGTGAAGCTGGTGAAGGAGTCTGACCGGAGGTTAGATTTGCTTGAGTGGGATTTTGTGGCCCCTACTGGGTTGCCTGGGTGGAGAGAGTGCTACTTTTCTCAGAGCAGGAAGGTGAGGTGTATGTGGGGGAAGGAGCCCAGCTGGCAGGGATTTTTCCCAAAGCAACACTTTGGAGCAAAAATGCCTTTGTGTGTCTTGTTTCTTCCACTGGCTACCAGTGGTTGTGATGCAGGTCAAACACTTTACAAAGGATCTGATGCAAGGCTTTAGAGATGCTTAGTATTAAAGATCCAGAATGCAGAAGCATCTTCTATTTAGCATTATCAAAAGAGCACTGGTTACCTAGCTACCTAAATTTAACAACTTGTATACCCTGTACGCTATGAGACTTTTCATTCATTAGTACTAAGTGGTGGTGTCTCATACCCCTTTCAGATCTTTGAAAAGTATAACCCAAGTAAACTCATGTGGAGTATAATCCACGCTGTAAGAGTTTGAATGTTCCATAGTACTGTGCTGCCTGAAGATGCAGAGCAGACTAGTGTTGACAGAGGTTGTTCAACATTGCTATTAAGGGCCTTCTGCTTGTTTTAGGATACTGCCAAAAAGCTTGCCAAAATAAAGACCAGATATGTTGCACCCCTCCTCATCTCAGGGAGGATCTCTGACAGCCTGAAGAATCTGTATCAACAGGTCATAGCTGAGCCCATGGGAATTAGGAGTAGGAAAAACGCATCGATTTAGCCAGTTCATGTAGGATTGTCCTTCAGAGTCTGTGCTGTGTCCAGTTCTCCATGTGACTATCCTACCATAAATGTCTTTGGGTAAAAGAATCACTCAGAGTAATGAATCTTACTCTCCAGAAACTAGTGAGATGCATAACTCTGAAATCCATGTGTTGCTCTATACTGGAAATCCTCAGCTATTCATGTCATGATATTTTTCTTGCAGAGCCAAGGAAGCAGAGCATCTGAAACAAGATCTGCATGAAGCCAGGGAGGCTGAACGGAAAGCAAAGCAGAAACTATTAGACATAACCAGGCTTAATTATCCTGTAAGTTTCTGTTCTGCTGGGCACCGCTTCATCTCGGGAGATAATCATATGTTGATTGCATGCTTTTAGCTTCATCAGGCTAGGTCGTGGCATGTCTACGCCTAGCTGCGGGACAAACACCTATAGGACCAGTTGGTGATTGAACACAGTGTAGCTGGAATGCAAGTTGTATTTGTTAAAGGCACTGAGTCAGGAAGATAAAGGTGAGGCAAATTTAAAAAACAAAACAACAAGAAAACCCTAACCAAACAAAAACCAAAACAAGATTCATGTTAGGATTTAGGGAGCGGAGATGGTCTTGCCTGCATTCATACCCTGATACTGACTCTCTGCCATCTCAGGCAATACTTTGTGGAGGTGGTTGTACTGAACTAGCTTTGCTATCCTGGCATATGATTTGCCTGTGAGTGTCTTCAGGTGAAGCTGTCACAGGCAAGAAGGTGGTGTGCCCCAACTCCCTCTTCTGCTTCAGTCTTGCTGAGAATGGATTTCCATTCTCTGCTGAAATAAGGAACACTGCAGACAGGGTACTTCTCTGCGCTTAGATCTGTGGCTTGTGGACTTTGGCAGTTCATCTGGGACCACTCAGGTAGAGGGGAAGGTCTTCAGGAGCATTGGTTTCTCATAATGCATGGGTACCTTTTCAAATGGCTCAGCATGGCATTCTTGAAGAAGCTGGTGAGATAAAACCAAAATCAAACAATCAAATCTTACTGACAGTGCTTGTGTTGCCTCTTTTAGCACATGGTCAAGTACCCGCAATATTTGCCAAGTGACACCAGAGATGCCAACTTTGACAAAGGGTCTGTCAAGCTGGATTTGAAGGACATTGACCTCAAGAGACTCTCCTTCGAGATAGAGCGAGAGAGGTATCAATATACTTATGGTGTGAATAAGTGAGAATATATTAATCATGGAAAGTACAGAAAGGAAAAATTCTTTGGGAATCACAGATCACATCATTAAGAACTCAGGATGACCTTCTCCTTGTATGCATGACTGGAGGCCTTTTACTAAGCTGGTGCAGGTTGTCTCTGTAAAACTAGCTGTTTCACACAGAGAGGAAGAGTTTTGTGGTGGCATCAAGCTATGACAGGTCCAGAACCCTTCTGTCTTGGAGACCGTTATGTCAGGCACAAAGTTCTTTGCTTGAGTAGCAGCTAGAGGACAAGAAGTTTCCCTCTAGTGTTCAAGTGTGGTATTGCTTCGGTACACAGAGGCTTTTCCTCTCTTGGGCTGGAGGGAAATTCTTAGTAAAAAGTTAGTTTGTGAATGTTGAGGGATGGAAGCGAACCACCTCCTCCCTGGAGCAGGGGAGTCAGGCTGACATGTGCCAGACTTTGTTTTGCCTATACAAGGGAAAAAAAGGCAAAATGAAACAAAGAACTTCTTTCCCTCCCACCCTGCATGCACACACCTCCTCCCCCCTGCTCTCCAGTTATGTTATGCTAGTAAGTTCTTTGTCTCTAATGTGTGGACTACAGGCTAGATTACTTAGAAAAGAGCAAAAAATTTGAAGATCGACTGAAAGAACTGAAGTCTGAAATTCATGCATTGAAACTAGAAGAAAAGCAGTCTGGGCTTTACTCTCATTGGACTGAAGTACTGGGATCCTTGGATCGCTCCTTAGGAAATGTATGTACCCTAAATACCTGCCACTTTTTTCAGCATAGTGGGAATAGTATATGTGTGTATGCCAAAGGTAGTTGCTGTATTTCAATTCAACGCACATTCTTTAGGACCCTTGATACTAAAATATTAGGAGTGTGAACAGAGAAGAGGAATACTCATGTCAAAAAAAGTTTCTTCCTGGGCAGGATACCAGTAATATAAGCAAAAAATTGTAACCCTGTTGTGCAGATTATGAAATCAGTAAGGTTTACTGTCTTGGAACAAACTAAATTCTTGTAACTTGACGCATTTAAATGTGGCTTCTCACAGTTTGCATCACATTCTCATTCACGTGCTTTGTGGTTGCTATTAATCTGTTGTAAAAGTCTTGGCTTTTTTCCTTCAGGCAGTGAAGAACTAAACTCAGATTTTAGTCATAAGTTTCTTGTTACTTATATAAACACTCTTCCTGAACCAGGGCAAGAATAGGGCTGTCTTTGCTTCTCCAGATTGCTCCACATATAATAAAAATGGCCCTGAATAAACTGAGAGAGAAGGGAGGCTTGGAAAAATTGAGGGAAGACGGCCTGTATTCTCTGGCTATGCATTTGATGTTCTTTCTGGCTTAATGAATGTTGATATAGAGAGGGCATTAAATTTCCATGTGTTCTTTTCTTTTAAAGACCCCGTCATGGATGAAAACCTTCGAAACTGGAGATTCATTGGATATAAATCTTCAAAGACCTTTCCCTGCTTACTCGTTAAATTCTACAAGCAGCTGGCCTTGTACCAACAAAATTCAACACACAGTACCAGTGGAAAAGTCATCTTTTCAAACAAATTCCTTGGTTGCCAATAGTGTGGGCACAGGAACCAGAAAACAGATTATAAAGGTAATCAGATTTGTAAGTAAATTCCCAAATATTGACTAGAGGTTTAGAGTTCAAAGAAGTAAAGAATAGCTGGCTTTAGGGAACTGTTTTATCCAGCTCTGTCAGCCTCTGAAATGACAGGTCACAAAACATGGCTGTTCCACAATTCTGGAGGCTCTGCATTGAAGCACCGTTCAGGTGCTGTTGAGGCCACCTGTTTTTTCTCACTTTGCTTTCAGTAGAAGTTCAGAGTGGAACTAATTTTTCCTATTTGATTTGCATATAGGTTCAGCAGCATGACTCGGATGTGATCTACATTTGAAGAGTCTTGTTTCCTTACCAGACTGGTAGAACCTGATTGCTGTCTGTTTGGCTGCTGCAAAATGCACCTATGTGAGGACATTTGTGCAGCACTGTCTCCTGACTGTCATCAGCATAAAGACGTGGTTCTATAGTTATTGGTGCCATTCGGCTTCCAGGCAGGTAACAAGCTGGGAGCATTAAAACTGCCAGTGTAAAATGGCTAGTCTCTTTGGGTATAATGGTAAACACACAAACCCGAAGGAGCATTGTTTACTTTTTATGCACTTTTAGAAAAACACTTTACACTTCACTAAACCTTCCTCCCCTAGGTATTTTTACACACTGACTTACCAGTATGGTACTCTTTGTGTAGAAAAGATGCTAGGCAGCAAGTGTCTGGGAGATGTTTGGGATGAGGAAAAAAAATTGTACATGACCTTGGTGTTTACCTACACAATAGACTAATTCTGTTTTTGGTCCTGTCCACAGGGCATGACTCTCACAGAGCTGCTCAACATTTTAGTGTTTGTCTGCCAAATATTTTCCTTTTCCTACCCAAATGTTTCTCTGTTCACTTAATTGATTTGCATTTCTCTGTGAGAAATCTCAGCTTGTAATTCCAGATGTAGAATTGGACATCTTCAAATACCTCTCATTCCTGGGGGAATCCTTTGTTTGGAATGCAAAGCTTCTGTTCTCTCTACAGTTTCTGACTAGATCAAGCACTTTCTGTTGCTTGCCGCTCCAGCAAACTTTGCATACATTAACTTGTTTCCCAGTTCTGTGTAACACAGCTTCCAAATTAGACAAAGACAAAAGATGTTATTGGTGTCTGCTGAAGTTGGACTTGCTTCTGATGGAGAGGTGCATGCAGCAAAATGTCTGCCTCATTAGTAAAACCTACTTGCATTTTCTAGTTTTGTGTTTAAGTATCTGTTTCACCAATAAATCTTTGGTCTGAGGACCTCTGGGGAAGCAGACAATACGCAGCTGTAGCTAAAGTAGTAGCACAGTTGAGCATGTGAGATGTGATGTAAAAAATGGATGTTAATATTGTTAAATATCTAGTTCTAAAAGCTAAGATTAAAAAAAATACGTTCAATAAAAAGCTTCAATTTTCACTTGCTAGTGACAGCTTTGAACTGAATGGTGTGTCAATATTGCAACAACATTAACAAGGCAAGTTCCAAGAGCAAACATGCAAATCCCCTCTGTATACATCTACAACAGACTGAGAGCACAGTGGGAGAGCATCTGTAGCCAGCTCTGTTCTCAGACTTTTAACAGTCATGACAGTTACACTGCAAGATGCACATAACAGCTATCTGCAATGGTGTCCTGTTGTCTTTTTTCCCAGCCATAAGAGTGTTTGCTGCTGCCGGCTGGCAGGGGAAGGAGTGTTAATTCTCTTCATGGCTCTGATATGACTTTTGCAGACTGTTGACTGTTGCATGTATAGTTGCTGATTGGTCTGGGGAAAAGCCTTCCGTGTGAGATGGAGAAGACACAAAGGGGAGGGGCAGATGCTGCGAAGGCCCCAAGGTTGGACTGGTGGTATTGGCCAGAATTGGATGGTGGTGAGGTAGGAAACAGTCTTAGGGGAAAACAGTAAAAAGCAACTCAGAACTTGGCATTCTCAGTTTCTGCAGGGTGAGAGGAGTGGGATGAGGAGTGCTGGGATTTCCCTGGTTTCTCTTCCTGTTTCTTCTTTTTGGTGTTGCCACAAATAATGAAGCTTATACCCTCATTCTGCCACATGTGCTGAGGCATCCTTTCACTGTCATATCGAAGCTGCATCATGGGACAGGGCAGAAGGGAAGTGAAATGCTTCACATACATGATTTATTTGGACTCAATTGGTGAAATCCTGTATTGCCACAATGAAAAGGAAGACAGGGTCACGCTGCTGCCAGATTAAAAATAAAGCTATCTACACAATTCGTTCTCAGCCTGCTGGCTCAGGTATTCTTGCTGTGCATTGCTAATCTGCAGCACCCCATTCTTGTATACTTGAACAGGTATTGTTTGAAAGGTGGTTAAAAAAACAACAAGAAATGCTTGCAGAACAACTTAAAACCTATACAGATACTTGAAATGATTATACTTGTACGTTGCTGCTTCTGATGCTCTTGCTCACTTCTAGTATTGACCACTTCTTAAAACAGGCAACTACAACAGTGTTGAGAATGTGAGATTTTCTTTCAGTTGAAGACAGTGAGAACTGCAAGCCCTGAATTCCCCCAGAGCAAGGAAGAGAACAAAGATGTGCTGTTCTAATCAGTCATTGCATGATTCCTCATCCTAAAGAGTCAGGTATATATCCAATGATGCTGTCAGCATCTTTGAATGTTTGAGGCCAGAGATACAGCTGCCATGGTGAAGACCTGTGGACCTGCAGGCAGCAGCCAGCAGATGGTGCTGCAATGCTGCTCTGCTGTGCTGCTCAGATGTGCTTTACAACAGTGCAGAGAGACCTCGCTATAGGATGTGAAAAGGATTGGCAATCTCTGCCAATGTGTATGTTCCCACACCAGCCTGAGCTTGCTGGTATTCTCTTCCTGGAGTTTAACCTGCCATAATTTTTGATGGGAATTCAAAATGTGTAAGTCTATGGTCTGAGAAGTGATTATTACACAAACAGCTTAGTCCCATGGGTATGAGCTAGCTCCCAGTATTACAGAAAAATCCTATAAAAGTCCTGACACATCATTGTCATGATCAGACTGTGAAAATGGCCTTCAGAGTGGATTTCATCCATGTCTGCCAGAAGCATTTGGGACCCCACAGGTCCTGACAATTTATTTCCATTAATGCTGTTTGAAACAAGCACAGGCCTGTTAAATTTGTACAGCATGGAAATGTGTACTCTAAAGAGGGTGAGTCTACAACTACATAAAGGGCTACTGCAAGGAGGAAAGAACAAAATCATCCTCGGTTTCTATGCTGGATAAGACATGATATTCTGGTCTCAAACTACAGCAAAAAAATGGAAGAAGAAAATATTGCAGCAGTGAGGAGGTGCTAGTAGATCACCTGGAGAGTGAGGAAGTTTGTTCCTGGAGTAACACAGTGAGTGTTCATCTTCTGTGTGGATGCGAATGACTCTCTACAACCCTATTTTCTGTTTTCCTGAAAAACCACTTGCTCTCTAAGCCTGAGGGCCTCTCCTTGCCCTAATAGAAAGCTTAGATGGGAAACCACATATTCTTACTCAGGTCCTGATCTGAGCTGTGGTAGTGAGCAAATGCAGTTTCGCTAGACGTTACCCAATGGGTCCAGTGTCAGCAGACCAGAGTTGCATCCAGTTCGTGCCTGATCTGCTGAGGCATTACCATGCTGCTGTCCCCAGACCCAGTGCATCCCCTCATCCCACTGCCTGAGCCCCCTGAGACTGCCATGCTGGGACATCTCAGCATCCTCAGAGACACCATATCTTCTACAGGCATCTGTCTTAAAGATTAGCCGGTCCATATTCAGCTAGCTGGGTTAACCTGGCACTGGAAGGTGGGTGCTGCAGTGAGTGTGGCTGACTCCTGACTCATCTGCCCTTGACCTTTTCCTCCCTGTGCTGCTGTTTTTAGGGAGGCCAGTCAGCAGCATGATGAGTTCACATCCTGCCTTCACTGACTGATGTTGCAGAATTACTCTCATGAAGGCTTCTTCCTCTTCTTCCTCCACAAGCAGGCTGTCATCCCTGCATCTTGTTCCAGCAGCTGAGGCTGTGCTGCTACCTCACTTCTGTCTAGCCACGTGCACTCTGAGCCAGCAGGGTCTATTGTTTCTTGTGCCCAAGACTTTTATTCTCTGTTGCTGGAGGCAGCTGCCAACTTTGTGTCCTTCCCTGAACATCCCTGGCACTTATGTTTAAACCTCTGAAGTGTGTGTCTGTGGGGCTATTAGATTAGCCCCATTAATTTGACTCATGTGCTCTCAGCTTACTCTTCTGGGTGATGGGGAGTACAGTGGGGCCAAAATCCTGGCATGGCGACAGCTGAGATGAGTCCTTTGTGGCAAAAATCACAGATCAGCCTGCAGTGGGGACCCAGGCAGCCTAGAGTCTAGGCTCTTTGGGCAGTCTCGCATTGTGGTGTTGTCTCACAAGGATGTGTGGTAATCTCAGAACACAAAACCCATGAAAGAGGGGCCTCAGAGACCATGGTCTGCTTTGCATGCACTCCTGCAAGGGCTTTGGGCTGAGGCACACAAGATGAAGTAACCCTGCTCTGGCACAACCCCTGCTCTTGCCTCTGTGAGCAGCAATTCCCTCTCTCTGATCTCAAACTCGCAATGTGGGAGTGAGCCTGAGTCAGCTCTTGCAGAGGACTTTTTTCCACTCCAGCTTCTCCCATGTTCCTCCAAGGGCTGGGTGGTGTGGGCAGCATGGTGGTGGGACAGGTCTGGTACCAGCAGAGCAGCTCTCCAGCAACCAGGAGTACTTGGCATCGAAACAAAAGTCTTCAGGATGGGATACCTTTCCCCGTCAACATCCACATGTCTGGTGGTCCCTAGCTGGGCACATGGGTGACTAGGACAAAAACAGAGCAGGGAGGCCTGCTCTGATGATTCTGCAGTGTTATTCCTAGCGGTGCTGATCTTCACACAGCTTTATGGGTAAAAGATGGGCACAGGTGCAAGACTGAGCCATGTGCTGTTATTTCTGGGTTTTGGCGTTCCTTTGGACTCCTTTCCATTTTCCTGCAATGCAATTTCAGGGGTAGTAGGGTCAGCATTATGGAGGGGCTCGGGGCACACAGGGGAGCCCAGCCCTGGGATTGCATTGAGACATCTAGACTGGGGTAGAGAGCAGTTTTCACACCAAAGAGCACTTTGAATCAGGAGCCCCAGGAGAGGGCCTTATGCTGTAACACTAGAGTTATACCCAGCAGGGTTATGGCATGAGGTCTGCAGGAAGGAGCCGTCTCTGAAGGGTAGTAAAGGGCTAATGCTTGCCATTACTCCAGGCTTGGTCCTAAAAGCAAAGGCAAGATGTGACAGCTTGTTATCTGCTAGGCCATAAACTCCTGTTTCTCCCTGGGGAACTCACAGAAGGAAAATTCAGTCCCCTCCAGCTGAAAAGTGGAAGAGACTGCCCAACGAGACAGCTTCATGGCTGGGCCATGGGAGTGGGGGAATGCTGTGGGTGCTGATGCTCACAGGCTGCGGGGACAGAAGTGAGAGACCTGGAGGGACCACTAAGTAACTCTGCCTACAGTGTGGTTCAGTCCTGCAGCCTGGGGTTGAAAGGAGCAAGGGGAAAGGGATACAAATTGACCCCTGAAACAGCATTGTGCCAGTAAATTCAAAAGGGAGATTCCAGAAAAAAAAAGAGGAACTCAATAGAAAAAGCGTGATAATTTAAAACAATGTTGTAAGAAGCTTTTGACTCAGCAGAGAGGCAGCCCAGGAAGTTTGAGGGACTCGCAAGAGATGATCAGAGCCAGGTATGCAGAGGAAAATGAAAAGAGAGGAATAGAAACCTCCGGTCCTGGAGGAGATTGGGTGCACTCAGGTACTGCTGTGAAGGTGACCATGATCCTGGGGACTGTGGCAGCAAGGACAGCGAGCTGGGAAGGGTAAATACAAGGAAGGTGAAGAGTAAAAGGCTGCAACTGCAAAACTAAATTTACTTCTGGGCAGCAGAAGCAGCAAGTAGTCGGCATAGGAGATGGGGAGTGTCTGCACCTTCAGCTACTCCTTCAGGGCAGAGAAAGAGGAGCTGTTAGAGATGGGAGTGTCCAAAAAGGATAATCAGGAGGAAATTTATAAGAAGAGGGATTATTCAGTGGTTCTAGAACAAATGGTTGAGCTGAGCAGGCCAGAGGAGTTTCACAGTGAAGAAGTTAACCATATATCAAAACCCCACAACCACTGAAACCACCTCCAGTCCTAGAGGGGAACAAGTGAATCTAGTGATTGTCCTGGGACTAACGGAGCAGGCAGCTGCCTTCTATGTGGGCCGACTGCCTTTGCACAGCCTCGTGGAACATTTGATTCCAAATCGGCGTTGTGGTTAGTGACACCTTTTAAAATAGGGCTCCAAAACGCTGCTGTGAACAGGCCCTCCTAAAGACAAAGCAGCCCAAATTCAGAAGGAGAACCATACCGCCAATCTGGCAGGTGTTGCTTGGACAGTAGGACTAATGTCCCTCTGAACAGTGGTGGTTTTTATCTGTCCTGCTTGGGTCAGAAACCTGCATGAGAAACTCACTGCTTCCAGGTGGAAATCTCATTTCCCACCTGTTTGTGTTCACAGCCAGCTTCTAGCCCTGTATCCTTACAGCTGCAGTGTCCACCAGCTGAAATAGCTCTTTTCCACCCTGGTGCTGGCCTCTGTGATGTATTCCCACAGACCAGTCATAGCCCCTTGTTTTCCTAACCCCCACCCCGAGCTCTTTGCATTTGACTCCTCTCATGTTGTATAATACCAGGGGCTTGTCACAATCCTGTGATTCGGCATGGGTCTTTCCCTGCCCCAGACATTTCCAGCTGACAGCCTCCCGCACTGGGACGGCTGTTCTTGCAATCCGTTGTCCCCAGCAGCATGCTTGCACAGTCTGCACTACTGAATCAAACCCTTCTCCATTACTCCAGTCCTCAAGGTCATTATAATCTTTCTCTGTGATATCCTGGCCTCTTCTGGATTGATGATAGCATCTCATTCTGCCTCATCAGCAAATTTCCTTTGCATTCTCCTGCTTTTTGTGCCAAGATCATTAATGCAAATGTTAAGCAGAATCATTTTTTGAGGCAGAAACTCAAGGAACTGCACTGGTAAAACCCGCTCAGTCTAACACTTCCCCTTCCAGCTGAAACTATTACCGTGCCCCTTTCAGGCGGCTCTTTACCCACTTTACATTACATATGCCAGTCACATCTTCTCCTCCTTAGCTAATAATTTACTGTGTGGCACCATTTCAAATGTCTTACTGAAGCCCAGACAAGTGAGATCTACTGCATTTCCTTCGTGGCAAATATCTGCGAACTTATAAAAGGAAGCTATGAGGTTAGTGTTGGTCTGCGTCAGGACCAATACTGCATGATGTACTGTCAATATGTTGCAGCTTGTGCAGTGCCTGAGGATCTGGAGGAGAGGAGTTCAATGGAAGGCAAATGTTTGCAAAACACAAGATTATTTACATTAATCGGGGTTGGAGAAGGCTAAGGTTTAACCGACTTAGTTGACTGAGCAACATGCTAGCTGGTCACTGTCGTCAAATGCACTCAGGAGTCGTCTGAAATACTGATTTCTGTATCTGTGGTCAGAAGAACTGCAGCTACCTGGAGAAGAAAATGGCCTGTGGTAATGTTTTTGAGTTTATGGCCAGATTTTAAAGATATTTGCATCCTGAGCATGTGGCCCATGTGACCTAGAATTCTCTGTTCCATTCCTCTCCCATGATGTTCAGGTCCCCTAAATGCCATTTTCTTTAGAAACTGAGGCTTAACATCTCCTTATTTTCTAGAGTTGATCTTCGGTGCTGCAAGTCCAAGGATTAAGCAGAATATTGAAGTGCATGAAGGATGGGACAGAAACTAATTCTCCAAATGCCGTAAGGTTGTTGTAGAAACCAGCAGGATGATCTCCGCATGCCACATTCAGCTCTGATCATTTTGACTCAGAGAAGGGTAGAGCCGACACAGAAGACTTTGAGCCAGGTGATGAAAGCATTTAGTTACTTGGAGATAAAAGATTGAAAAGAGTGGGGCAAATAGATGAAGGGAGCTTAAAAATAAACATTCAACATTGATTATTTACCCTTTCATGCAGGAGAAGAAAGGGATGTGGTTAAAACCATTTAAAGAGAGAAACAGTATACTAGAAAGAAATATTTTGACACAAAGCATAATAAACATGAAACTGGCAGAAGGTCTCATCAAGGGCAAACAGTAGAGAACAAAGACAGAAGCAAGTACATGGCTATGAGATAACCCTAGCTATGTAAGTTTCGATAATTTTTTATTTTTAGCCTGTTTTAATAGAAGTGGGGCTTATGCAATCTGCCGTCTGGGTGCAGGAGTTAGCAATACTTGGTGTCTGCAGACTCAAAACTGAAATCACTTTTTGCAGTCAGACAACTTTTTTTTAAAAGTCCCAAAGAAGCGTTCATGTGGGCAGGCGCAGATCTCTGCAGAGGCAGCACCTGAGACCTGCTGGCTCTGCCAAATTGTGCAGAAGAGCTGCAGGTCGGTACCCGTGGGAGACCAGAGTCCACATGCCCTTGCAAAGCCAAAGCTAGCTCTGATGAGAATCAGCCCCAGGGTTTTCCTGCACCTGAGTGCAGGGGTGGAGACAGGAGTCCAGGTGCAAGCTATGAGATGCTGGAGACAAAAAGCAGGATGTGGGGCTGGGGCAGGGGTGAGCACTGTGTGAGGGCAGAGGGGGAAGCTGTGGGTGCTGTCTGGAGGCAATGGGGCAGAGCAAAGCTTCACACTGTGGCAAGAAGGAGCCCGTGGGCTCGCAAGTGAGCTTCTGACATGAGTGTTTTGCTGCGCCTTGTGCTCTGAATCCTGCTATTTACAGGGGGATGTATTTGTATTTATATGAAGTAGCATTCTTATGTAAATGCTTGCCCCTTGCACATAGCATTTTTTTTTTTTTTAAAATGTATCTATTTTGCTTATGGAGTATGTGATACTTGAGATTCCCAAATCTGTCTCGGAGTCAATATGGGGAATTTGGGTGAGAGAAACTGAGGCTGCAGCCCTCTTGGGGTGAGATATGTTCCATGGAGTGGTCTCCAGGCCTCCTGGAGGCACAGCTGAGGGTAAGCAGCTCAGGGGGGCCCTGTGGCTTGGTAGGGCTGTGCTGGGCACGTGGATGGTGTCGGACACATCTGCCTGCAGGGTGAAGTTACCCTCCTTTTGTTGGACCATGTTCATCCCCTTGTGTTTTTCTCTAATGCATGCACACACAGCTGTGCTGCAGCCTCCTGCCTGGGGAGAGATTGTTTGCTCTGTTTTCTTTCTGTTCTGTCTGTTGTAGAAGTCACTCAAGCAGGGGGGGAGAACAGGCATAAATTTGATCTAGGACCGTGGAAAAATCCCTGTTGTGTGTCTTTGTGCAGGGCATGGCACAAGATCCTCTGAGGGTGAAGGATGATCAAGGCTTTGAATCAAAAAGATATCAATGGGGATTGGTTTAGGAACTTACCTTTGCTGAATTATCCCCATAAAGCAATATATGCAAGGGTCAGCGACAGCTCACTGCGGAGTGAGACTGTTTGGCTGATTTGTGTTTCCTTGCAACCTCCAGCCACGGGACCTCTTTGCATAATTTTTATCAATGATGAGCGTTGCTTCCCAGACGGATGTTGCTTAATGCCATGCGGTATTCTCTCTACACTTACATGGTATTGTGGTGTTGGCAGTTTCTTCCATTTTTTTTCTGCCTGTGGTTTCCTTGCTCTCTGTGTTTCCTTCTGTCTCATGCTGGAGCACAGTGAAGGCAGAAGGGCTGCTGTGCTCCATTTCTTGCTATGGAGCGCAGGCCCCTTGTGTCTGGCAGCCTCTGCTGAAGGAGGTGCAGAGGGCATCCCTCTGCCCTGCCTCGTGGTCAGAAATGCAGCCTGCTTCTGGCAGCTAGCAGGCGTTTGTCCTCCGGGCAAACTACACAGAGCTGGGGAGGATTTCCTAAAGCTGGCCATGCACTAAGGCTGTTCTCTCCTCTTTCTGTAGAGGGCTTGGGGACTAGAAGCGATGCTGTCCATCTCTCATCTTCTGTTTTAGCCTAAATGAATCCTGTGACATTGTCTGTCTTCCCTGTCTAGACATGGGACCTTCCTGCTGCTCTTTTCTTATCACTGTCTTGAAATGTGAGGTCCTAAGAGGCAAGCTCCTCCCAGCCGCAGCCACCCCAGCGCTGGGCGAATTTGGAGATCTGCTGTGGCTGTGCACCGTCCCTGCTGCATGGACAAGGCAGCCAGAGACAGCTCTTTGTGTGTCCCCATGCCTTGACTTGTCCCTCCACCCTCGGTAATGGGTCTGTGTTCACAGCCCCCGGGGGTAATGTTTTTAGATATCAATTCCCTCATTTTCTTTGGAGACACACCCAGGGCAGTGCTAAAAGCATCTGCTAATGGAAGGCTAGTACTACGTTTGATCATCACTGGCTTTCTGGTACCTCTCCCACTCCATGTGAGTTTGGTGTGTTAATTGCCAGTGGTTCAGAGATGGCCACAGCCTGGTTCGGGGAGGGCATTGGGGGAAGTGTTGGAGCCCATTGGTTTGACAACACCTGCCTTATCTACCTCTTCCTTACCTATTTGTTCTCTCTTTTTCTATTCTCACCTGTGTGCCTATCCCCTGCCACTAAATTTTATTTGTGTTGAGTACCTGGACACAACCTCTTCTTTTGTTATGTGAAGATGAGCCAAAAAGACACTGCGACTTTGGCTACTTGCTCACCTTCCCAATAGGCTTTTACTTCCTTTTGCTTTTCAAATTTTTATTTGTAAAGCTGGGTTTTCTGATCTCCTGTCTTCCTTACAGGAATTTGGAAAGTTTCACTGGGAAGTGCCCCACCAAGAAGGCAAGTTGTTTTCTCCCCAGCCTGGTTTTTGAATTTCTCCTGTTTCTTCGTCAGATTAGAAAGTAATCTGATAACAGATGACTTCTGCCACAGGAGAATTAAAACCATAAGTCATTTCTTCACTCTCTCCTTAAATCAGTTCCTTATATTCAATTCCTTAAACACACTTGAACACAAACTATCTGCTTTTGCTGAGCTGCAATTTTGTGCAATTCATTGAAATATCCTCAGTTCCAGTTAGAATGGGAACTACTACATCAGCATCCAGTAAGAAGTCCCATCCGGCTCTGGTCTAAATAGAGAACTGAAAGCCCGGACAACAAATTCTGCAGTAAAGAGGAAATATTTTCACCATTTCCATCAAAAATAATCTTCACATTGTGAGATTTTTCCATGGTTTCTAATGAATGACAGGCTTTTGTATGGTTACTGTTAAAGCCAAAGTACATCGTGCTCCTGCTTTTCACTGTGATTATCTCTGTTTCTCATATTTTCTGGGCTGTGGGATGTTCCTCACCGCCATCCTTACCATTGCTACTCTTGCCTGTCCCTCAGCAGGCACCAAGCGTCAGGCTTCTGGCCCGTTACAAGGCCAGGCCCTCGCGGGGTTTGTACAGAACCCGGTGATTTTACTTTGGCACGAAGCTGAGATGCTGCTTCGGCTCCTCCATCCACAGAATGCAGCCGTTCACGGGCACCTCTGCATGAAGCATTTTGGCAGCAGGTGGATGCTGGAATGAAAGCAGTGCCTCTGTGACACTGGGGACAGCCTGTCACAAGGGGTTTGATGTTTGGGGGTGGGTGTGGGCTGGGGGACAATGATGCTGCCCTGTCTTTCTGGTTGGCATGAGGCAGGAGCACAGCTGAGCCTGTGGGTGAGGTGGTGCCAGTGGGGCTGCACTTCTAGGATGCATTGAGTTTGTTATGCCAAATGCTCCCTTTCCTCCAGAAGAGGGATGGCTGCTTTGAGGAGGTCCCGATCCCCTTTTTCTCTGCTTGGTAAGACAAAGGGCGTCCCACCACACCAGCATCACCCACTGCCATTGCTCATGTCCACATGGGGGCCCTGGGACTCCCTTCTCCTGCTCGCCCTGGCTTGGGGCTGCCCTCCCCAGAGGTATCCCACCATGGGCAGCTCTGCATCCTGCCCCATGGCTCACCCAGGCAGCAATTGCTCATTGCCTTCATACCAGCAGCCTGCTGCGTGCTGATGTCCTCCCTCATGCTTCTCCTTGTTGGGCAAAGCGAGCTGGCTCTGGAGAGGGCAGGGGAGATGCCAGAAGGGGGTGGGTGGTGGGCAGAGCTCTGGGCAGGTCGCTGTGGGAGATGTGGGGGTTCACAGGCAGTGAGGATCCCAAAAACACATGAGGTTTCTGCCGGTTAACCCCTGAACTTGGGATTTGTCTGCATGTAGAGGATGCTTTGATGATAGGAGAAACCTCTTTGTGCCTGTGAGGGCACTAACAAAAACTCTTGTTGGTCTTCAGTCTTCTGGGAAACTGAGGCTTTTCCTTCTGCTTTTGGGTATCCAGTGCCATTTGGCAGGCAGGAGTGCTTACAGCAGGTGCCACCTCTCCTCCAAGCCCATCTCAGATGCCCTGGACACCATTAATTACAGAGCAGCTGAAACAGAAATAGCTGCAGCATAGGCAGTTGAAGAAGGGAGCTGGAGAGGTCATTTCTGCCCACACCGCTGCTCTGGGGCAGTTCAGTGCTGCCTGGCTCCTCCTGAAGGTCTCCAGAGAGCTGATTTACTCCTGTTCCCACCCTTATCCTTTTGATCTTTTCTAAAAGAAACCATCAGGATCTTTTCTCCTGACACCTCCCATTGAACCAGTGCTGGCTCTGAGGGATGCAGCCTTTGGGCAGGGAAAGGCTCTATGGGCAGAAGGCCATCGCAGCCACCATGGGGTTTATCCCTGCGCGTGAATGGGGAGCACCACCCCTGCTGTGTGGCAGGGAGAGGAGGATGGGCACAGCCGTTGTCAGCACAGAGTCAGACTTCTCCCTTAAACCAGGGCGGCAGGAATTAGTCATCCCGAGCAAGGGGCAGGAGGGGGGAGGCTGGCAACGAATCTGCTGCGGCACCCACGGGGCAGTGTGGGCAAGGCTGGAAAAAGGAAAAGGAAAAAAAAAAAAAAGGAGGAAATTGCAAGTTTTGCAGCTCCTTCTGGGTGTGCACCCACGGAGGCACTGGGAATTACTTTTGGGGATTGCAGCTGCTGCCGCTTTTCAGTTGCACTGCAATTGCCTTGAGGTTTCATCCGCAATGAGCTGGTATCAGTGGGTGCCAGCAGAGCCCTCTCCTCCCTCCAGCTCCTACCCTCGGTGCCCTGTCTCTTCCCTGAGACCAGCCTGTTTGCTTTTTGGGGGATAAACCAGTACAGAGAGCCTAACCGGGATGAAGTTGTCTGTCTTGTGAAGAAATGGACAAGCATGAATTGCAACAACTCCACTCTCAAGAGGCTGCAGACCGCAGCCAAAGCTCAAACCCATGGGCAGAGAGGTGTACAGCCCCTGTTTGTCCTGGGGACAGGGAGGGTGGCAGGCCAGGCTGCAGCCTGAGCATGCTGCTCTGGCTCTGGGGCAGGGTGACAAGAATCCAGACCCTACAGGCTACCTGGTTCTCCATGTCTCTGCAAGCTTTCCAGCCTGAGAATGCAGCTTGTGACACAAAAAGGGACAAATGTGAGACCCTCAGTGAGTTTTTGATCAACCCAACCTCATCCCTACATTATCTTCCTTTCCTAGATGTCCAACAAAGAGATGCTGTTATCAGTGGCGGTGAATGTATGTGTGCTACATCATTTCGGAGCTAGCTCTGCATTCCTGCTGTGACCTGTGGAGTGGATTGAGAAGTGCGATTTGTGGCAAAACTGTGGATAAGTTTGGATTTTTCTTCTGGCAGTACTTTTCTGCCAGCAATAGCGGTGGTGGCTGGGGGTATCCATGCCATGCATCTGGGCTGGGGTGTGCTGACCTTCAGCAGAGCAGCTCTGCAGCCCCTGGACACAGAGATGCTGCTGGAGCTGTTGCAATGCAAATCCCTGCCCAGAGCTTGCTGGCTGCCTGCTTGGGATTCCCATCTGGGCTCCGGCCGCGGAGCTCCATGCCCCAGCCTGGCTCTCGCTGGCGGAATCATTGCAGAGTGGCAGGGTTGGCATCACGGGGCTCTGGGCTCTGGTCGGTCCCCAGTGGGCACCAAAATGGAATCTGAAAGCAGTGGCCCTTTGGCTAGCGCTTCCCCTTTTGTGGCTTCCTTGCCTTCCCTAGCTCAGCAAAAAGGGGGGATACTGACATAATTTTCTTGGTATGATGCATTCATCTTTTTTCCTTGAAACCCTGCTACCGCCCAGCAGCCAGAGGATAAAAGGCGGCAGCGGCAGCAGGGGCCGAGCATCGTGCAGAGGAGAGCCCTGCAGCCACCCCAGCTCCAGCCCCGCTCGCCGTCCCCTCGGTCTCCGCAGCACCATGAAGGTCTCCGCAGCTGCCCTGGCCGCTCTCCTCCTCCTGGCCCTCTGCTCCCCAGCTGTGGCCCATCTTGGTGAGTCCGGGTGTTGTTGTGTCCCCCCGGGGCCGGGTGCACTGGCCCTGCCTGGGAGCCCCCTCCCCATGGATGGGACCCTGGTGGCGGGGTGTGAGTGATTGCCACCAGTGCTGGGACTCAGTCTTGGGGCTGGGGGTCTCCTGGGGCAGACCACCGTGGGGGATACGACATGAGGGGGCAGACGGGTGGTGGCAAATCCCCGGGGAGCCCCAGGCAGAGCATCTGCTGCAGTGAGGGGTCTCACCGGAGCTTTTTCTCTGCCACCACAGATGGCGTCCCCACCTCCTGCTGCTTCAGCTACCAGCGCCGCCCCGTCCCGCGTGGCCTCATCACCTCCGTCTACACCACCAGCAGCAGCTGCTCCCAGCCAGCGGTGATGTGAGTACCCACCATGGCTGGGGTTCGGGGTGCAACGCCCGGGGCAGAGCCCTGTGCGTCCCCAGGGGTGGCCGGGGGGGGACGGGAGCGTGGCTGGGGACACGCAGGGTGCTGTGGGCAGGATCCAGCGCCAGCCCCCTCCTGCCCCGGCCCAGCGCCCTGACGCTGGTTTTCTCCCTGCAGCCTGGTCACCAAGAAGGGGAAGGAGCTGTGCGCGGACCCCCAGGCACCCTGGGTGCAGGCACACCTGAAGCACTTCCAGAGCAAGGAAAACTGACCCTTCCCTGCTGCTGCCCCCAGTGGGCTTGGCCCCCAGCACCACACATGCAATGGAGTACTTGAACCACGTCTTTCTTCCAAGGAAAATTTATTCTATTTAACTTATTTAAGTTAAATTAAATATTTTTTGCTAAAAAAAAGGGAAAATACAAAAATAATTTAAAAGATATCACTATGCCTTGCAATAAGGAGTCAGGAGTTCTGATGCCTAATTAAAGTGTTTGGACTATAAAACCCCTTTGTTTGTCTCAACTCCCTGCTGGAGCACATGGCACCTCCCATGGTGCTTCCCCCTCCCCAGGCTGGGCTCAGCTCCCCCGGTGCAACCCCTGAACCATCCCCACGGGGTGATGCTGGCAATCGGCTTCGGTATGGGCAACAGCCTGGCAGCACCAGCAGTGCAGTCAGGAGGGTTGGGGCCACCGCGACTGCTCTGCCCTGCAGTGCTCAGGCACATCAGCAAACCCACCTGTGATGTTTCACCCTTTTATTAGGGACATCCTGCAGGGTTGTTGGTCAGCGTCCGGGAGGCTGGGGTGGCCGAGGGGCTTTCTGTGGGCTGGGAGGGCAGCCGGGTGTCGGGGTGTCCTTGCAGCATCCCAGCCTCCTGCGTTGGAGCCAAACTCCCAGGAGCTGGGGTGCTGTGCGAGGGTCCCTGCACCGGAGCTCTGGGGTCGGTGTTGGCCACTCTGGGTGACACCGAGGGGGCTGCAAGGGGCAGGGAGATGAGCGCAAGCACCCTCCCTTGCACCCCTGTGCCCATCCCCAGGTCCCATGGCAGGGACATCTCTCCAGGGCAGGTGGCCATAGTGGCCACATGTCTACGGGGACTCTGTCCCCCCTGCTGCATCTCTCACCGGTGCCCGTGTCGATGCAGTCGCTGCACTCCCAGGAGCTGGTGTCCTCCCCGACAGCGGAGCAGCGCTGGTGGGTCCCGCAGGAGCCGCAGGAGCTGCAGAGCAGCAGCCTCCAGGGCCTGGGGGAGCAATGGGACCAAGAGTCCCATGGTCACCGAGCGTCCCAGGGCTTTGGGGTGCCAGCCCCGGTGGGGTCCATCCTGCTCCCACCCCAGCAGGCAGGGTTGAGCTGCCAGCGTGCACCTTGTGCCATGCTGAGCCCAGCACCCCAGTGAACCTCCATCCCAGCCTGAAGGAGGAGACAAAAGCATCATCCCCTCTCTGGGGCTGGGGGGACGGGACCACCGTCACTCACCCCGTCTCCTCGGACTGCTCCCGTCCCACCGGGCACAGGCACAGGCTGGCGTCACAGGAGCTGTGCCGCTGGTAGTGCTCGTCGAAAGCCCCATCCTCCTCCCAGGCGGCGTCCCTGCGGGAGACGGGGACAGCTCAGCCTGGGGGATGAGGAGGGACCCTGGGGAGGCAGGAGAGGCATGGCCGGAGCATGGTAGAGTGAGATGGAGGCAGGGAGAGGGACGCTGACCTGTCGGGGATTTTGATGCCGAGGCGAAACATCTCCGCTTGGAAGGTCCGCATGTCCTGGCAGAGCGGGCAGCGGAGGTGGTGCAGGGCCGAGCGCAGCGCCTGGCCCTGGGGCAGGGATGGCATCAGCAGGGGGGGTCCCACGTACCCCCCTGGGGCTGGGCGATGCCGGGGGGCCGGGGGCGATGCCGCCTACCTGGATGCAGCGGCGGTGGAACCAGGCGCTGGTGCAGACGGGACAGACCAGGGTGTCGTAGCAGGGCCGCCCCGCCACCGCCTCCAGGCAGATGACACACGGGGTCTGGCCCTGCTGCGGCGCTCGCAGCCGCTGTGCCGGCCGGTGCTGCCAGCAGAAGGACCTGGGGGACAGGGCTGAGAGCTCAGCTCCCTGCTCCATCCCTCCTTCAGTCCTGCGGGGTACCTGCACTCACTTGAACTCCCCGAAAAACTGGGAGACGCAGCCCCGCTCGCTGCCGCAGGGAAAGTGGAAGTTGCGGGGACATCTCCGGACCTGGCAGGTGACCGAGGCGCCCGGCTGCTGGCAGATGCAGCACGTCTGGGGACAGCAGGAAGGTGGCTGGTGTCAGCACAACGTGCTCCCAGGGAGCCCAGTTAGCTCTTGCCCAGCAGAGCCCCGTGACGTTCTGGTGGGCCACCTGCCCGGTGACACCGGACCACCGATAAAACCATAAGCCTTCTCAAAATCCTCAATTTTTGAAGAAATGAGTCGTTTTGGACAAACAAGGCTCTGGTGGGCTGGTTGCAGCTGGCTGCTGGAGCATCCCAGCCCCGGGGCATGGGGACCGAGGTGGGCACATGTCCCCCCCACCTCACCTTCTGTGCCACCCTCTGCAGCTCCTGGTGGATGTCGGGGAGGAGGAAGCCGTAGAAGCCCTCTCTGTCAGCCCCTCGCTGGCTCAGCCCGCTGGCGTGGTACTGCAAGGGGGAACCGGGGGTGCATGCAGGGGGCAGCTGCTGGCAGGGAGCTGGGGGGCCAGGGGCTGAGGCCCCCAGGGGCTCACCAGGCAGTTCTCGTGGATGCAGAGCCCGTCCCGCCGGCACGTCTGCCCAAAGACTTCAGGGTCGCAGTCTGCCCGCTGGCACAGCCTGCATGCTGCCGTGGGGATGGTGGCATCGTCATCCCCAGTGCCGTGCTGGGGGGCCAAGGGGGGGGTGACACCAGTACATGGGAGTGGACTGTGGGAGTGGCACATCCCCTACAGGGATGCTCTACGCTCACCTTCCTCCTTGGGGATGTGCCGCTTCTTTCTGGGAGGGGATGGCAACTGGGGGGGCCCCGCCGGTGCCCGCAGCAGTGCTGTGGGACAGGGGGTGCAGGCGGGGGGGGGCTGCAGCACCCTGCGGCGCCGGGACCTCGGCTCCATCACCACATGTGTCTGTGGGGAAGTCAGTGGGGCCAGGAACTGTCCCCTCCCTGGTCCTCCAGCTTTTGGGACAAATGGGAGCTGAGGTGGTGGTAGTTCCCCGTCGCAGAGGTCCCCGCACTGGGGGGTGGGGGGGTGACACGGGCGTGTGACGCGGCCCCGCGCATTGTGATGGTGCAGCGAGAAATCTGTGTGTAGATGACGTGGCGACAATGTCATGATGAGAGAGAGGTGGGGGTCTGACCACCCCCGGTGTGCTGGGGGGCCCTGGTCAGGATGCCAGCATCACCCCGTGGGGCCCCGCTCCCGCCTGGTGGCTGCAGCAGGGAGTTCACAGACACACACAGTGTTTTGCAGTCCAAGCGCTTTATTTAGGCATCAGAGCTCCTGACTCTTGACAAGCATTTTGGTGTCTTTTGCATCACCTTTGTATTTTGACTTTCTGAGCGGCGGTGGGGGCAGCAGCGGGGGCAGCAGCGGGGAAGGGTCAGTTTTCCTTGCTCTGGAAGTGCTTCAGGTGTGCCTGCACCCAGGGTGCCTGGGGGTCCGCGCACAGCTCCTTCCCCTTCTTGGTGACCAGGCTGCAGGGAGAAAACCAGCGTCAGGGCGCTGGGCCGGGGCAGGAGGGGGCTGGCGCTGGGTCCTGCCGGCAGCACCCCGCGTGTCCCCAGCCACTCTCCCATCCCCCCCCGGCCACCCCTGGGGACGCACAGGGCTCTGCCCCGGGCGTTGCACCCCGAACCCCAGCCATGGTGGGTACTCACATCACCGCTGGCTGGGAGCAGCTGCTGCTGGTGGTGTAGACGGAGGTGATGAGGCTACGCGGGACGGGGCGGACCATGTAGTTGAAGCAGCAGAAGGTGCGGACATCATCTGTGGTGGCAGAGAAACAGCTCTGGTGAGACCCCCCCCACTGCAGCAGATGCTCTGCCTGGGGCTCCCCGGGGATTTGCCATCAGCCGTCTCTCCCCTCATGTCATATCCCCCAAGGACAGACCCCAGGAGAAGCCACCTCCGAGGCTGAGTCCCAGCAATGCTGGTCACCTGCTCCCCGCCACCAGGGTCCCATCCATGGGGAGGGGGCTCCCAGGCAGGGCCAGTGCACCCGGCCCCGGGGGGACACAACAACACCCGGACTCACCAAGATGGGCCACAGCTGGGGAGCAGAGGGCCAGGAGGAGGAGAGCGGCCAGGGCAGCTGCGGAGACCTTCATGGTGCTGCGGAGACCGAGGGGACGGCGAGCGGGGCTGGAGCTGGGGTGGCTGCAGGGCTCTCCTCTGCACGATGCTCGGCCCCTGCTGCCGCTGCCGCCTTTTATCCTCTGGCTGCTGGGCAGCCACGGGGTTTCAAGGAAAAAAGATGAGTGCATCATATCAAGGAAATCATGCGGGGATCCTCCAGTTTTGCTGAGATGGACAAGGCAAGGAAGCCACAAAATGGGAAGCACCAGCCACAGGGCCACTGCTTTCAGATTCCATTTTGGTGCCCACTGGGGAACGAACTGGAGCCCAAAGCCCCGTGGTGAGGGGGCACAGAGCTCTGTGGCCGGAGCCATGATGGGAATTGGGTGGATGAAGGCTGCTCCATCCTCACTGCACTCAACCTGCGCAAAATAATGTGTTTTCAAGCACTTCCTGATTGTAAGGAATTTGGTGACATGGGTGACCACCCCTGCCTGGCCCCCTTTCCTTCGTGCTTGCCAGCAGGTTGCTGACCATCTGATGTCCCCATTGCCTCCTTGGTGTGGCAGAGGGGCTCTGGGACTGTGGGACAGGAAGGGTTTTCCCCGTGAGATGCCGGTGATTCCCAGGATCCAGCAGGAGCAGGGTCACCCCCTGGGTTGCCCACCTCCAGGGGCCCAGCCAGGGCTAAAGGACAGTGCCAAATCCCCTGACCCCTTCCTTCTGCAACCGCCAGCATTTAACTCCCTGCTCCTTCCTGGGGGAAGCAACAACCCCCTGAATCCTCAAACCCCAACCTTTCTGCTTCGCCATCCTGTGTCTGCCTACATCAGCATCCCTTGGGGCGGGCAGCTATGCAGGGCATCCTTAAACCCACACCCAGGCAGGGGCTGCTCCAGTCTGGGGGATATGGGGCCAGCCTTCACCTTCACCTTCACCTTCACCCTTCTGCTTTCACTGCCCTACTAACATCTTCTGGGCTGTTCCCAGCTCCCCATGGGGCTGCAAACCCCAGCACGACCCCTCTTTTCTCAAGCAGGATTCATGTCTCACTCCAGCCACACAGCTGCAGGTCAGAACAGGGCTCTTTATTAAATCTGTCAAAGGCTGTACACTAGTGTGGAGTGGAAAGGACGGGGGGCGACGGCAGGAGGGGCCGGGGCTGGCTCCGCAGGTTGACGAGACACCCCGAGCACGTGCAGGTAATCGCGGGGTACCAATAAATAGAGCTTGTGTCGGCGGCAGCTTCATGCTGAGGAATTGCTTGGCTTCTGTCCCCGCAGGTACTGCTGGAACCAGCGCTCCGTGGGGTCCACGCAGTACTTCTTCCCCTTCCGCAGCTCCACACTGGGGGCAGAGGGGCAGTGTTAGCTGGGGTGCCCCCCTCCAGCCCCCCCAAAACTGCTGACTTCCAGCAATCTCAGATTTCTTCTAAACCTCGGCTTCCTTCCCATTTTTATCACCGAAACGGGGGGTTGCTGGGACATTTGGAACAAAGCAGTGTGGGGNGAGGACAGGTGAAGCCGCAGGGAGGGTGGGCAAATGAGGGCGAGGAGCGCGGTGAGGAGGAAGGCTGCGGGAGGAAGACTGCGGGAGGAAGGCTGGGGGATCTGGGCACTCACATCACGGCTCTGCGGGAGCAGTGCGGGGACGTCTCCTGGTAGCTCCGGATGAACGAGGCAGGGATTTCCTTCTGGATGAACATGTTCTTGTAGCAGCATGTGCCGGAGGGTTTGCGGACTGAGGAGAGGAAGGGGTTGGTGTTATCCCGTGCCTATCCCCAGTGGTGCTGCTGCTCCTGGGGGACCTTCCCGCTCCCACTGCTACAAGGGTCCCCGTCCTGTCCCCAGCTCTGCGGGTTTGCCCCAGGGACGGAACCCCCCCGGTTCCTGCCCATCAGAAAAGCCCCAGGAATGAGCGTTTGTTAATGACCCCCTGCCACCCAGCGATGGGGCACGGCCAGACCCCCTTGGCACCTGCTGGAGCTGTGCCCCAGCCTATTTTGGCTCCTTTTAACAGGAACGGGACAGCACGGTGCTCAGGCTGCCCTTCAGCACCCAAAGTCCACAGCAGGAGCCGGGACTGAAGCTGTGCCCCTGTCCCCAGCCCCAAAGCCGGCAGCTGGAGAAGGCACCGGGATGCAGGGAGAGGCTCCATGTCGATACTTACAGGACAAGCCCCAGCTTTCGGACCAGACAGCAGCGAGCAGCAGAGTGACCATAGCCAGGGAGAAGACCTTCATGTCCAACCTGGGTCTCTGTCAGCTCCAGCAACCAGTAACTCTTGCTGGTTTGGGGCTGCTGAGAGCTACCTGCCTCTCCTGCCTGAACCTCGGTGTTATATAGCCCCCAGCCAGGATTTCCATGACAGCTCTGGACTCTCCCCAGTGGAAGAACCGCTCGTCGGTGTTAATAAAGGGCAATTGGTGAATGGAAATTCCTCTCTCTGGCCGGCGCTGCTCCAGCCCCTCCTCACGCCCAGCCTACGGTGCAAGAGGACTGCTGGAAAGTCTGGTGAGGAGCCCCAGCTCTGCGCCGCCGATGATGCGCAGGGACCAGCAGTCTATTTTGGGTTCGGCTGCTGCCACCGACAAACCACACAGGATGATGCTCGCGCTCACCAAGGCCCCGGGAGAGCTTATTTTCAAAAACCATCCTGGCTGCGATGCTGCTCTTGCAGTTCTGTACTGGGGCGAGGGGCTCAGCTCCAGCTGCAGCCAGGCTCATGCCAGCCCACCCGAGACCCCATGGCTGGGTGCCCATCACAGTGACCATGCTGGTGGCCGTGCCCATCGCATCTCCTCGTGGCAGCCCTGGAGTGCGGGCTGGCGCGACGGCTGGACTCTGCACCACTGGGGGGCAGCTCTGGTTGAATTTTGGCTGGGGTCTCCACTGACTGGGACAGCTGATGGAGGAGCACGGGAAGCTCCCTCCTTGCAGGCTTGGCACCGACCTGGTGCTGTGCCCACCTCTCACCCCTCTTGCTGGTGGCTTCCCCAAAGCCCGTGTGGACACTTCTTGACCCCGTGCACCCCTCGGACCCCTCCCCAGGGGACAGGGCAGGAATGACCAGGGCTTCATCTCTCCCCAGCTCTTTACTGAGCCCAGCACTCACAGGTGTTCTTTCTTACCCAGAGAAAGCCAAGAGCGGGATCTTGCCTGCTCCCCAGACACTTGCACAGCCAGATGTTTACACTCACAAGGTTGTGTTTAATTCCCTTCATTGTGCTGTACAAAAAGCAACAGTGACGCTATTCCCTCTTAACCCCTGTGCTGCAGAAAGCTTGAGGAGCACAGTGTCACCAACATGCCGGTGCTGCTGCCCGCAAAGCAGTTGTCCCCTGGCTAAGACCTCGTCCTGCCTTGGTCCCAGGGTGGAGGACAGCGAGAGATACAGGAGATATGGAGCTGCCTGCATGCAGAGCGATGCTGAGAGCTCCAGGGTTTGGACATCCCAGTAGGACGCTGGATCCGGGGATGGAAAAAGCCCAAGGAGGTGAGTGCTGGTCATCCTGGAGCTGAGCACGGGGCTGCGATGGGAAGGACATCCCTGATGAGCTGCATTGCCCCTCGTGTCCCTGCGGCCACCTCCATGATTGGGTCACCCTTGAGGGCCCCGTGCTGTTCCCACAGCCACTCTAGCTGGGGATGGAGAAGGAGCTGACTTGGAAGCTCTGCTGGTACCTCTTCACCCAGGCCCTGCCCGCCTGGGCGCAGATCTCCTTGCCGTTTTTCACCTTGAAGCTGGGCAGAGAGAAGCAGGAGACTTAGCGGGGATGCGCTGCGGGGCCGCGGTGCTCAGTTTTGGGGGGGCTCGGAGATGCCTCAGCCCATCCCACACCTGGGCAGCGGAGGAGCAGAGCTGGGCACAAAAAGAAGACGCAGAAATACCTGCGTCCTTCAGCAGCACCCACTCCCCGCTGCGCTGAAGCCGCCGGAGGGGCAGGGGGTACTCACATCACAGCCTGGTGCGGGCACTCGGGGCTGGTGGCGTAGCAGGTGACGATGTTGTCCCTCTTGATTCTCCTGGTCTGGAAGTTGAAGCAGCACTTTTGGGGCACAGCCGGGGCTCCTGGGGGGGACAGCGAGAGCTAAGCTCAGCCTGGAGGCTCCCAGATCCCATCCCAGTCCCCTTGCATGAAGCAAACCTATCCCCATGCACCCTCTCCCTCCTCGCTGCGGTCCCCAGGCTGTCCCCGTCCCCAGTCCCATGGCTGCGCTCACTCTGGGCCAGGCTCTGGCAGCACAGTGCGATGAGGAGGAGGACGCAGAAGGCCACGGCTGCCTTGGCCATGCTGGGCTGCAGGAGGGCTGCAGGCTGCTCCGTGCTCCCTTCTGCTTGGGATGGGGCTGCTGGGCTGCTTTTATGGGGCAGCAACAGTGCTACTTCCCATGGGGACAGCCGTTGCGCAAGCAGGGGGTGGACCTGGTCCCTGGCCATGTCCCAAAGCACAGAGGGTGCGTGATATCTTTCCCTTCCCAGAACAGCTTGAGGAAGAAAAACTGTTCCAGACACCAATGAAGTTGGGATTTTCCAAGCTTCTGCCTGTGGCATTAGGGCTGATGGGTGGGTTGCTCGCTGGGTTTGGCTCTGCACCCCAATCCCCGGGCAGGTTGCATGGCCGTGGCAGGGCACGTGGGGCAGGACAGTGTCTAGGAGCTATGTGGGGTTCTGGCAGCTGGACACGCTCCCAGCGGACATCACAGCTGGGAGCAGCAGCTCCCAGTCCGTGGGAGCATAGCAAAGGTTTGCATCCCATCACTTTGCATCCCAGCACCGGGGCAAATGGCCAACCATGGCCCCCAAACCCGAGAAAGCCATAGAGAAACAGCCTCTGTTCAGCTGCAGAAGGTACATACGTGGCTCTGCACTGGTTTTAGGGGGATTTGGGGCCCCGTGGGGGCTGGGAGAGGCCGGGCAGGTGGTTCCGCTTCCCATCTCTGAAGCCAGAGCATCAGCTTATGTTTTTGGCCATGACGAGCTGGGAAACAGCAGAGACTGGGGCCTCCCTGGCAGGTTTTGCCTACCCAAAGCTGTCCAAAAACCCCCCTCTCCCCCAGCCCAGACAAATCCCAGGGTGTCTGTTCCAGCTGCTGACAGCTGGCGGGTGGTGGGATGCAACCCACCTCCGCGCAGATGCGCGTCCCCGCCAGCATGGGGCTCGGGGCACCTGCGGGGGGCTGCGGGTGCTGGTCCAGGCTGTGACCATCCCCAGTGGGAACCAGCCCCCCACCATGGCAGGACCACACCAGGCGTCCTGCGTCCCTCCACTTGCTCTTTCCCAGAAATCAGCCTCGAGGTTTTGGCTGTGGAAGGCTCCCAGGCTCCCTTGCCAGGGCACACGTGTGCAGGGCACAGTGAGTGGGCTGCGGGGTGTGCAAAGAAGGGGGCGTTTCATGTTTCATGGTTCTGTGCCCTACAGCAGCCCCATCCCATCATCAGCCCACCACCAGTTTCATTTCTCCTCTTCCAGCTTGAGCTGACCCTGGGGAGCAGAGGAAAGCAGACGCCTCCAGCGCAGCTGCCTGGCTCCATTTTCACTTCCTTGATCCATCCTTTCCCCACTCTTATCCCCCTTCCTGGAGCTCTCCTGGCCCCACTGCCCCGACCAGTACGGGCTGAAGCCCTGCTGCCATCCCAGGCCGAGCCCAGCTCCTTCCTGGGTGAGAGCCCGGCACGGCTCTGCCCTGGTGACCCGCTCTCAGCCGCGCGGCTCGTGCCGGACGCGGCCACGGGAAGTCTCGGCTGGGCTTGCTGGCCCCACGCTAGCACCAGCTGTTTCCGGCCAGGGAATATTTAGCCCCTGAATTATGGTA
The DNA here is from genome assembly GCA_013399115.1 of Anseranas semipalmata. Lineage (NCBI taxonomy): Eukaryota > Metazoa > Chordata > Aves > Anseriformes > Anseranatidae > Anseranas > Anseranas semipalmata. The sequence goes on from VXAA01007018.1 coordinate 149,399, forward strand.
TTTTCCCTGCAATAAGAAAAAGAAACAGAAACACAAGGAAAACAGAAAGGTTTTACTAGGCTGGGAAAGCCCCCTTTTCTAGACTCCCATGTGCAGCGCTGGGCTGCATCAAGCTGGGGAAGTCCGAGGACGATGCTCCCAGCACCGGCAGCCTGCCTTTGCCCTGAGCCCGGTGCTGGCACCAGCCCCACTGGGATAGCAGGCACTGCGGATTTTGGAGCCTGGGGGGTTTTCAGCCCTGCTTGGGCCCTGGGGATGGGAGCCTGTGAGCACCCCACACGCACCAGGTGATGCTGTGCAACTCACCCGCAGCAATGTCATGATTTCCCATCTGTCTCCACTTTTTCCGACTTTCCCAGTGCCTCTGCACTCACTTGGCCTCAGGATGGAGGCAGACCTCCTGCCTCCACCATGTGGGGCCGGGAGGGCAGAGGAGGGGACACGGGCACCGCTGCTGTGACCAGCGGGTCCAGCAGCCTCTCCTTCCCTCCGGCACGGGGCTTTTGTCCCCTTCCCTGCTGGGAATTCCCATGGGATGCAGGGGCAGGCAGTGGGTTTGGGGGATGGCAGAAGGGTTTGGGACCACTGATGGGGCTGAGCTCTCGTTGCCATCATTCCCACCAGATCACAGGGCAATGCCCCAGCCCAGAGTTCATCCCTTAGAAATAGAGTGCAGAGAAAGCTGCCAGGGCAGGACGGGCGCTGCCGCTGCTTTCCTCTGTGATGCCCGCTCGGTGACAGCTGCTTTTTCAGATGTGTTTGCACAGGCTTTATTGATGCCGCAGCGTGCTCCTCGTTCCATCTGATCGATAAACCCAGGGGACGAAGATCTAAGTGCAGCGCCTGCGGGACAGGATGGTTGCTGCAGCTGGGGTATCCGAAATAATGACTGTAATCAAAGCAGCGCTGCCAGGTCGGCTCTGCTTTCCATAAAGCCGTAAGGATTTGTTTGATTTATTCTTCTCCCTTTTAGCTCTCTGTCTCGGCTGGAACAGATCAACGTTTCCATTACCTTGCCGGGGCTGATGGCGAGATAACCACTTAATGCACACCCCACTTGTGCAATTTCCTTTCTAAAGGCTGACAGGGTCCCCACTGTCCCTCGCCACCTGGGACTTCCCCAGCCGCTGGAGGAGAAGGTTTCTATTGAGCCTGCCGTGAGACCCATCCACCCTCACCTGTCCCCGGGAAGAGGTGGCTCTTAGTCACCCCTCACCACAACCCACACCACTGTGGAGAGACCGGCTGGAAACCTGGAGAGGTGCCATCATCTTCCCCCAAAAGTGCTGGAGTTTTTTTGGTCTGAGGCCGGAAAACCCCATGGGGATCACAGTCTCACCCTGAAACCCAGGCAGTGCGAGGGTTGGGAGCGGGCGTGTGGCCCCTGAGGCATTGCATGGCACTGGGAGCTGCCCCGAGGCTGCGGGGATGGGCTCGTCTCTGCTCCCAAATTCTATTGGAAGGTGAAAGCAGATAGAAATAGGATGGGACAGATGGCATCATCCTTGTCCAGGGGAGAATTCACCAAGTCATGGCCAAGTCCTGATTTCACAAACAGCAATTGGGAGCGACTGGTGGTGAACGCTGGCTTTGTTGCTCCATCCCATCACCAGGTCCAGCCAGCCAGGCAGCCCGGTAACGGCACGTCCCAGCTGAGGAAACCAAAAACTGAGCAAAAACCATGGAACTGGGTCGCTTTGCTGTAAACCTCTGGTGTGCTGGGGCCATGGGGTGCATGGCTGGTTTTGGGGTGCGTAGCTGGTTCCTGGGCTGGGGCATTCCGCCTTCCCAGTGCTGGGCTGTGGGCTGTGGGTCCCCCTCATCCCCATAGTGGGGAAAACATCCCCAAAGGGAAAGGTTTTCCACCCAAAGCAGCAGCTGGGGGGCCTCGGTGGCTGCAGTGAGTTGCAGGCTCAGGGACCCCAAAACTGTTCCCAAAGCCCCTCAAATAAAAGAAAAAAGCTGTTTTCCAGGATGATGGCTTCTCTCTGGACAGCTTGGGGAAGAGTCTTTGCTGTTTCCCCCTTTGGGATGCTCTTCCCCCAGTGTTCTCCTCTCCAAACTGTCCCTGGCTGAAGTCACCGCTTGCCCCGGGCATCCCCGTGCGTGACTCATTTCCGTGTCCTTTGGTCCCCAGCATCCTGGCTGCCGCTGAGCAGCCCTGGCTCAAAAGCTGATTTCACACCCAGCTCCTCTGCTGGAGATAACAATCGGGGCTGGGCTGCGTGAGTTGAGTGTTTTCTTCCCCTCCCTAACCTTGGCCTTTCAAAACCATGAGTCTAAAACTAAAATACTAAAAACTGCCTCCTTATCTGCACTCTGACTTCTGAGCCTGCAGGTTGCACACGCATCATTTCCCAGCAACCCAAAAGGCAAGAAGCAGCATTTATTGGTGGAAAAAAAAAAAAAAGAAGAAGAAAAGAAACGCCCCAAGATAAAGTAAGATGCTCATGAAATCCTCTGCACCAGGGAGCTGGGGTAAAAAAGAGTCCAAAAATCTGCCCTGGGGACTTGCTGGGATCTCCATGTGCCTCCAGCATCACTTCTGGGTGAAGACCATTGATGCCATTTAGTAATCTGGATGCTTTTTCTTTGGGCTGGATTTTCTCCGGGCACAAGACCCGAGGCTGGGCAGCACCGGAGGGACCCGGGGAGGTGGTGATGGGGAACAGAACGGCATCAATGGGGAGCTCGGCTGGGTTGTGTCCTCTGTGCAGTGCTGTCCTTCCGCGGGAGTTCATCGCTTTGGGAAATTTCCCATAAATGCTTCTGCAAGTGTTTTCGGGGAAGGCAGTGGGAAAAACCTTCCTCCCCTCCGCTCCTTCAGCCAGGCAAGCGCAGGGGAAAGTTAAAGCCAAGAATTGGTGCGCTGGACGTGGCATGGATGGGGACCAGAGCTGGGAAGCACCGCTTTTCCTATTACTATTGTTGTTATTATTTTACAGTTTGCCGCTGCCCGTGCAAGGCTGGGGAGAAGGGCGTCCCGCCGGCTGTCTGCTCTCGGGCTGGACATTTCCCCGAGCCTCGGCTGCTGTTTTTCCACCGTTCGGCACAAGATGTCAGTGCTGCCCAAGGAACGGCCTCAGCACCGGCCCGCGCCGTGCCCGCTCCTCCCGCCCGCCGCCCATCACCCGCCTCGGGGCTGCTTGGCTGCTCCCGCGGCCCCGGCCGGCAGCCACCCGGAGGGGACCCTCGGGGGCTTTCGGAGGCTGGAGGAGAAGGGAGGTCCCGAGCCGGCCCCCTCCTCTGGGGACACCATGGGGCTCGCCGGCCCTATGGGTATCGGCCGGGGGTTTCTTGGGATGGAGGAGGTGGAAGGGGATCGGCCCCATCCCGCATCCCACTGCGTCGCCATCAGAGGAAGGGGGACACGAGGTGCACATGAAGGGGACACAAGAGGGACACGAGCTGCTCTGTCCTGGGAAAAGAGATATGAAAGAGGATATGGGGGAAAAAGAAGTGGGGAATCAAAAATGAAAGGTTCTACCAGGCACACGTGGAAAGGGGGAAAAAACTCTCAAAAGAGTGTTGACAAGTCTGGAGGCTTCTGGGCCTTTGGGTGACCAGAAAAATAACACATCAAAGACCTCATGTATGCCTGAAGACAGATAAAAATTCTGAGCCAAAATGTTCTATGAATATTTAACTACCATCAATATTTAATTAGGAGATAGAGAGAGATTAAGAGCAAGGATACCCATCCCCTGCGTGCGCGCCAGCCCTGCATCATGCGGTGTGGGGGCCCTCGACAGGGGCTCGGTGCTGCTGGGCTGGGTGCAGAAGTTGGGATGCAGACACCCCAAGAGAAGGGAAGGGAAGTCCCAAAGGGAGAGAAGAGGCTCAGCCTTGTGGGACAATGCAGGCACCCCCCAAACTCAGCCCTTCCCGAAGCTTGCCCGGGGCGCAGCAGGATGGAGGATGCTGCAGGGTGCTGGTGCCCGCGGCCAGGGGACACAGCCCCGCTTTGGTCCACCCCGTGCAGGTGCCAGCTGTGCCGGTGGCAGCGCCTGTCTGTCTGTGGAGCTGCTCTAATTTGATAACAACCCCGGCTGGCGCGGAGATGGGCGACGCGGGCCCCAGGGAGATGCAGGGAGCTCCCCTCCTCCCCAGGCTTCGGCTCTTTGAAGTCTTCTGCGCTCAATTAAAGCGGGAGTTCAGAAAAGCAAGGAGACAAACTGCCCCAGAGCTGACGGGAAAGGGGGGGAAGGCCTGGGGCGGCATCACCCACCCCTGTCATCCGCTCTGCCTTCCTGGGTGGGCGGAGGGAGAACGTGCTGGGGTCTCCATCCTGCCCTGGTGACAGTGACAGGTGTGGTGGGGCAATGTCCCCCTCCCTGTCCCTCTTGCCCTCCAGGGGACGTTCACCCTGGGCTACTGTGGACAGGGTCAAGGAGGGGGATGTTTACGGGGTGCATCCCTCCTGCACCCCACAGGCTCACCCTGGCCATCCCTGGTGCTGCAGTGAGAGCTGGGGCTGCAGCACAGCTTGGCCCTGGGCTTTGGGCCCCCCCTCAATGCTCGGGGCTTGTTTCCCTCTCTGGGGGCTGCCTTGGCTGGAGGGGGGCTGGAGAGGGCAGTCAGAGCCCAGCTGGGGGGGCTGCGTCTGGTGCGGGGCAGCACTTCTGCAGCAGGTTTGCAGCCCCCAGATGCCCCAGAGGCCCTTCCCAGCCCCTTCCCAGCCCGACGGCTCTGTGTGCAAGCCAGGAGGGGGCCCAGACCTGGTGCATTTGGTCTGCACCAGTTCTCGGGGGTGAGGGTCTGGGCTTGGGACAGGGCCAGGGACATGCCACACTGCCCCATCCCTGCTTTCTGTCCCAATGCCAGTCCCCGTGTCCCATCCTGCTGGGTGCTGAGCCATGGTGACACATCCTTTTGCAGCCAGGGACATCCCAATGGCTTTAATCTGGGTTTTGTGGCTGCCGTGGTCCTCGAGCATCTCTCGAGCTGTGAACGCCACTAAGCGTGGGGCTGTTTCACATCTGCTGATGGCTTCTGGATGCCTGCAGGGCCATTGCCTGAGCAAGCCCATCCACCAGACACAGGGAGGGTCCCAGCCCCCCGCTCTCCATCCCCTCCCCGCCAAGCCCCAGCAGTACCCGGCTCCCATCCCACCCCATCCCGCTGCCGTCACCCACCACGGGACCCGCCGCCGCCGAGCACCGCAGCGCTGCCGTCACCCGCCACGGCCCCGCGTCGCCCCGGGAGGACGGGGACGAAGCAGGAGCGCTCGTGTATAAAATTGCTTCTCGTGCGGCGAGGAGCCCGTCGGCAGGGGAAGCTGCCATCGGCTCTCTGCGCCTCCTTGGCCGCGCGGCGCGGGAACCTGCCGGGCTGGCGATGCGGCGGCTGCCGCTTCCGTATCTGGGCCATTCACCACTCGAGACTTTTAGCGCCCCGAGCAACGGCATGTACTGCTGATGAGTTCTTTCTGCTCCAGTAATTACAGTGAGGAATTTGTCAGAACGAGCTTTCTAAAACCTTCTTGTCTTGTTCTGATTTTACCTGGAGTGTAAAAAGTCATTAGTATGGTAAAACGGAGGCTGTGCTAAGCCAGCAAGCCATCCAGATAACGCAGTTTACATCCACTACACTCTCAATATGCAAAAAAAAAAAAAAAAAGCTGGCTTTATATTTTACCCAGATGGAGTTTTCCACAATTGAAATTAGCAGGATGGGATGGAAAGTGGAGAAGGCGGCAGGGCTGGGGCTGTGCAGGGCGCGTTGCCCTGGCTGGCGACACGCTGTAATTTTGGGCAGTTTGGGTTTCATCTGCATCTTTTCCTCCAGGAGCTTCCTGGCACGTGTCACAATTGGAGTGGCTCCTGCAGCCCCAAACCACTGCCTGGACCACGCTGTCCCCATGGCACATGCGGGGAACGGAGCCCAATTTGGCCAGACCCCAGAATGCATTTCCTACACTGCTACAAACATGGAAACCTTGCCTTGATGATGCCCCGCTCCCACCGGAGCCACGGAGCATCCCCCAGCCCGTGGGGAGCAGAAACCCCTCCCGGCCCCACCGCAGCCTGAAAACGGCCTCGTGCATGGCTCCGGATCCTCCCAGCCCCTTTTGGCTCCCGCGCCGGTGTAAGGGATTTTAGCAGATGTCAGGGAGCGTCTGGGGCTGAGCGTCTGGGGAACTCAGGCTTGAAATGAGCCAGGAAAAAAATCATCTCTGTGGGATAAAAAGGGAGCCGAGGTCAGGAGGAGTTGCGAAGCATGTGTTTGCGCCCTGCCCGCTATTTTCAGCCGGGAGCTGCTGTCCCCGGTGCAGAGCTCGGCCGTTCGCCGGCAGTGTGAGCGCGGGGAGACCAGCGCTGCCTGCAAAGGGTCGCTGCCCTGCATGGGGGAAGGATGGGCTCGTTTTTTTAATTTTCCAGCCAAAAAAATAATAATCAAAATTTAGCACAATGTAAAAAGCGATGAAGAGTATTCTACCGAGCAGGTTTTAGTGGAAAGAGCTGAATTTGTGAGCCAGAGCTGCTCTGGGAGCACAGGAACACATGATCTCCCCCAGACCCCTCCTCGATCTCCCCCCAGAAGATGCTGCCCACCAGGGTACCACGTCTGTCCCTGCTGCTGCTTCATCTCTGTTCGGCCGGGAGCCCAGCGGGGAGCCCGCACCCCCACGGCCTTTGGGCTTTTTTGTTAATGGGAGTGCTGGAAAAAAGAGATGCTTCTGTCTCAGGCTCTAATCAAAGCATTTGGGTTCGGATTTAATTAAGTGATAAGTTTTTGGGGGCTGAAAGGAAACTTCTGGGGGGGGGGGCTGCTTGGATTTCAGGGTATTTCCAGCATCCCTGAAGGCCACTTCAAAGAGAAAAAATGATTGCAAGGCAGAGCATCTGTCTGCCGATGCAAAACCCAAAGCATTCTGATTTCCTCAGCTTTTATTTTTTTTAATGAACGACTTGGCAGAATTCAAACAAGTTTGTGAATGTTTTTGGCATCTCCAGATCTGTCTTTTGGGCCCAGGAAACCCAGGGAAGGGGAGAAGATTTAATACCCAGCATTATCTACTGGAGACACAGAGGTTCCCCTGCCAGTGTGCCATGTGTGCAGGTGACAGGCAGGTATTTCGTGCTCAGATGGGTATCTGGGTAATGATGTTTATAAGCCAGGAAACAGATTGATCCTCTTGCACAACAAAGCTCAGCTTTTGCTTTTCCCCTTCCTTTTTCTCCCATGAGCTGTTTTGGGGTGGAAAGACCCCAAAAAGGCAGGTGGATAAGATCAGGAGCTCTCTGCGCTGGGAACGTGTATGCTGTAAAAGCCTTAACTGGTGATGCCCAGAACCAGCGGCAAAATAATTCAGCATTATTTGTGTGATGCCAGTACGTTGGAGCCGGGCTGGGACCTGGGCTGGCTGCAGTGCGGGATTAGGGTCACTTTGGGGTGCCGCCAGACCTGGCTTCGGCTTCGGTGGTGGAGAACAGCAGTGCTCATCCGGCCGCTAGTTTTATTTAGCTGAAAAACCGTGGTTTTGGGTTGGCAGGGGGAAACGAGACACCGATTCAAGGTCGAGTTCTGGACAGTTTGGTCAAAAAATCAGCAAAATAACCCTGTGCGGATGGTTTGGAGCGCCTGGCTCGGCGCTCCCAGAGGGGGCTTCGCTTTCAGCTCCACCTCTCCCCCCACATTCCCCCCAGCCTCTCTGGGCAGGGGACAAACGCAGACGAGCCCCATGGATCCTTCCTTACACAGCCTGAGCAGAGCTGCAGCGTCAGAACAGCAGCGAGCGCGGCGCCGAGGAGGTGTGAAGAGATGACAAATTGAGGAGCACCTGCCCGGCAGGAAGCGGTTTGCAGAAAAAAGCACATGTGCCGCGCTATGGGGGCGTGCAGGCTCTGGTTGCAGCCCCGCTGACGGCGTTTTTTCCTCTCCCCACTGTCTCTGGGTGGCTCTAGGGAACATCGGGTGGTTTTACTGGGCTGGGCTGGGATTTCTTCAACCCCCCGCCCCCACTGAGAGCCTTCTGCATCCTCCGGGCAGCATTAGGGCTCTGGGAGCAGGAGAAGGGAGCTGAAGTGGTTGGAAAATGCTTTCAACTAGATGCGAAGATACTTTGCATTCTCGCATTGTTTCCAGTAATAAAGTCAGGTTATTACAGAAATCTATTACCATCAAAAGGCGCTGATAAACCTTCAGTCCTTCTGCGCTGAGGTTTAATATTCCTTCTGGAGAGCTTTCCGCTTTCTGTGGCACCAGGTCCTTATCTTCCATCAGCCCACCTGAGCGGGCTGCGCTGCTATCAGATTGTATTTGTCATTTGTTAGGCTGGGTTTTCGTGTTTAATCCCCAACTTGATTTCTTTTTTAGCGTTCCCCATTTGCCAGAGCTGCTGGGTCCTGCTGGGCGTCAGGGCATGAGGGGCCATGGGATTCAAAGGGTGAGCGTGTGCATTAGGAAACCAAACCCACAACCAAAACCCCATTAATTACAGAGATTTTATTAATAGAGAGACTATCTGCTGGCAGACAAAGTGCAGGGCTCCAGTCCTGGGGTGCAAGGGCTGCTGCAAAGAGCAATGGTTTTGGGGGGGAATCTGCACCCTTGAACTGGGCTGGAAGCAGAGCGATGGGAAATGGGTTTTGTCACCAGTTTCTGGCAGTTTTAGAAAAGGGAGAAGAGGAATTTGCTTTGGGGTAGTTGGAAACTGCTGCTTCTCCCCGTTCCCCAAATCACCTGCAGATTGAATGGAGGCAGAAAGCAGCTCTCTGCCTTCAGACGTGGCAAATGCAGAGTAACGTGGATTTGGCGGGGATCATCAGGACAAGCCAATCTCCCAGATTTCCTGCTTCCAGACGCACCGATTCACACTTGGAGCAGGAGGGATCCTCTCCCCACAGCAGAATCCAGACAAATGCCCCCAGCTGCACTGCTGGTGCCAACTGCCCGTCCTTCAGCAGGGAAACCCTGGTCCCCTGCATGAAATGGGAAAATATTCATCCCAGGAAAAATATCATTTGATTTTATACAGTGGGGCTCGGGGGAAGTTTATTCCTTTCTATATGAAGCTGTCTGTCCCTCCGACACGGAGAAGCGTGCATGGATGCGAGGGGCTCCCAGTCTGGCAGTATGGCATCAGGGCAGCACAGGGCACCAGGGCAGGGTCTCTCAGCCTTTTCCACTTCCAAGCCTTCATTTTCCAGCACAGGGGAAAAAAACCCTTGTCAATGTGTTTAATCTCTGTTATGAAAACCTCTGAAACCCGCAGGCCATCAGCGCAGGCAGGGGCTGGACGGGCTGCAGCGCCGCGTTAATGCACTTGCTGTTTCTCCTCCTAATGCTCTCCCTGCCCGTGCCTCCCCATGGGCATCCCTGAAGCCAGCCTGGAATGAGATCAGGGTTCGGGGCTGCCGGGAAGCACTGCGCCGCTCTCACTGCCCGCACCAAAGCATTGGGAAATGCTGAAATAGCAGAAGATGCTGAAATATGAAGCTGCCTACAACACAGCCCTTTGCATGCAGGGGAAACCGAACCCCGGGTCTCCCTGCTATGGGCGCAGCCAGGGCCAGCCTCAGCGATGATGTCCCCTCCGGAATGTGGCCACCCCCAGCTGGCCCCGAGGTTTCTCTTGGGGAGATGCTCCCAAGGCTTTCTCTTGGCTTTCCCAAGGCCTTTTACCTGGAGAGCAGCACCCAAAATACTCCTGGTCTCCAAAGTGAGCTTGGAGTAGAGCATCTCCACATGCAGAATAATGGAGATAGGGAATAAGGGAATAAGGAAATAAGTAAATAAAGAAAAAAGGAATAAGGACGTAAGGAAATAAGGAATAAGGATAAAGGAAAAAGGAAATAAGGAATAAGAATAAAGCATAAGAATAAGGAATAAGGCAAAATGCATAAGGACTAAGGACAAAGGAATAGGACAGACTCCATTCCCAGCCCATGGACGGGCACTGTCCTGCTGCTGCAGAGCCTGAACACAGCAATATCCTCTTTGCAGCCAGGTTTTGGGGCTGCTCACGCGTGGGGTGCTGGCAGCTGCAGGGTGCTGGGGGCTGTCGCAGCCACTACTCGCTTCCAGTCCAGGTAAATGGGAATCCGGGATGGAGGCTTAAGTGAAAAATTGCTTGCTTTTTAGTGGGATTAAAAATAGCCGCCTGGCTCCTGGGATGGCACTAAGGCTCTGCCAGGTCTGGCTTGCGGCCGTGCTGATAACTCCGGCGCCGGTGTGTTTTCCGGAGAGCTCAGCGCCGGCAGACGCAGGGAGACAGCGAGCCCCGCGGCCCTGGGGCTGCCGCCGCGGGAGGCAGTGGCAGGGGGACTCGTGCCCGGGACCAGCGTCAGGCCCCGTCAGACCTGGGGATGCATCCATCAGGGGCTGCGGCTAATTGCTGTTAATTGCAGGGCCCCGCATCGACCTGCAGATGCGCTGGGGCAGCTCTTTGCTACCTCTAGGAGATCTCTCCGGTGCTTTTGGAATATCAGATTGCGAATAAAAGCTTTGCAGAGTGTCAGAAGCAGCTCCCTGGCTCGAAGCCACATTTTAACGCCCCGAATCGGGTGCCAGGTCCAGCAGGGCTTGGCGCTGCGCTTGCTTCGGCTTCACGACCCTTTGCGCTGGGCATGGCAAAGGCTTCACACGCAGCAGACCTGAAAATCTTTCTGCCCAGAGGTTTGTGGGGAGAGACGGATTATCGCTTGTTTCTTGCAACAGCTTTAGGTTTCCCTTTTTGAAAACCAAGAAAAAAAATAAAGCAACACTGTGAGCTGCATAAGGGGAACCCCTGCCTTCCTCCGCCCTCCTTCTCAGGGACAAAGGTGCTCAAAGGGGAGAGAAAAGGATGGGACCCCCCAGCCCCTTTCTTTCCACCCTCTCCATCGTCATCAACCAGACAAATGCAGTTTTGAAGCTTCTCCCACTGGTGGCCAGGGGCTGCTTGCCCAGTTCGGTGGGTGCTGGCCCCAGTGCGGTGGGCTGCAGCCCATGAGGAGGATGGAGACTCGTGGGGCTGGGCAGGTCCCTTTTGGCGATGGGAAGGATTTTTCTTGGGTTTTACCCAGAACTGGCTCAAATCGGCGCTGTGCCCTGGGCAGGCTGGTTTTGGGGTCCCCTTGCTCAGGGCTCAGACACAGCCCTGGCATCTCACAGGCACATCATTAAGAGAGGGTAGTGCAAGGTGGGTACCATCTGAATTAGTTAGGATGGTAACTACTTAAGATCACTAGTGGATGGAGCTGGGCAGGTGCTCACAGCCCCACCAGCCTGGCTTTCCCCTGGGGAATAACCCTGCTGGGGGGGATTTCTGCCTCCAGCCCTGGGGCTGCCCCTGCCCTGTGTCCCGCCACACTGGGAAGGGCTTTGGGGACCATCCTGGTGCTCAGCACCTGCACCGAGCCGGCCTGGGGCCTCTCGACAGCTTCTGGAGGGGGAACATAAATCTTTCAAGGCTGCAAATGTCTTTTTTTTTTTTTTTCCATTCTGGGTGAGGAAAATGGATTTTTTTTGCAACTCTCTTCAATGTCACTGGTATAAAGAGATGCTGTTGGTACACCGCAGACCCCCTCGCTGCCCAGCCAAGCGGAAACTTGCAGCCTTCCCTTGCGTGGCCTTTGCACGCTTTTATTTTCCTTGCTGCCTCGTTTCTTCAGCAGCATTTGCAATACGCCCCACTGCAGAGCTCCCCTGAGACCGGGCAAAAACAGGGATCAGGGGCAGCTCCGAGGGGAGCAGACGGACCCTGCTGGCTGCATTACGCATTTTGGGTTGTTCTCTCCGTGCTCTGGTGTTGTAAAGTCAGTGGCTTCATCCTGGGTGATGCCTGATGGTGTGGAGAGGGAACTCGTGCAGCTTCGGTGCCGCTCTGTCCCCTGGGCCAGCCCTGGGCTCCTGCGCTGCAGCCTGCAGCGGCCGCTAAGCACAGCTCTCCTGTGCTCTGAGACCCACATTAAAAGGATGCTGTGAAGTTAAAATTAAATCACCCGCTGCCGGGCTCGCAGAGCTGCAGACAGGGGCTGAAACCCGGGGAGACACCAGGGAAAGGGCAGAGGAAAGCTGGCAAAGGGGACTTGTCCGTGCCGACTTGGGCATCCCCCTCTGATGGTGAGCAGGGCGAGCGGGGCCGAGGCAGAGAGAGGTGACGAAGGCCACTCTGTGTGCCAGTGGCAGGGTCTCAGCCTCTTCACCTGCCTCTTGCAGAGCCCTTGAAGGCTGCTGGAGCCTGCAAAGCATGGGCACGGGGCACTGGTGCAGCTGGGGAGCAGCCAGGGGCAGCAGCTCGCGGTGGAGCTAAGTGCAGCGAGAGCCTGTGGTCTTCAACTGAGTTATGGGAAGGCATAAGGGGAGATGTTATTTGAAAGCTGTGGATCATGGTGCATTTTGTTTTCCTCTTGGCCCGTGGCTCAAAAATGCAGCGAAATGTGGATATGGATCTGGCAGCCGCCAGCATATGTGAGACGAGGTGGTGCTGGGTGCATTGCTCAAATGGCGTCAGAAGATGGAGGAGCCTCTCCCTCCATGCCCAGCTCCAAGAAAGGACGTGATTGTCCATCAGACCTCAAAGTGGTGCAAAACGGCTGTGCTGGGCCCCCCCCAGGGTGAATTCCCACCCTCCCAGAAGATGCTGGAGCCCCTCCTGCTGCAGACCAGCCCTACATCCAGCCCTGTTTGTAGTATGGATATAACGGGGGCATCCAACATGGCACTGAATGTGCTGGGGGGGTTAATTGAGATGTGAACACCTTTTAGCCAAATACTGAATCATCTTTGGCCAGATACTGTCAAGGTCACGAGTGTTCTGCTCAAAAACCGCTGAGCTCTAAAAGAAATTCTTGCCAGAAGTCTTAAACACCATCTTTTTCCATGAAATCATTAGCCTTTCCCTCCTGGCCCCCAGAGACAGCCCATAATATGTCCCGGTGGAAAATATCCCCTTTCTCCTGATTATTTCCCATCCTTTCCTTCCACATCCCAGTTTTAGTGGGCTTTATTTTCTTTTCAGCAGCTGCTGCATGTGGAGCAGAGACAGGACGGTGAAGGAGGCTCTGCTGACCCCAGCGCTAGAATTATGCCGGACTCCAGTGCTGCATGAGCAGCTCGAGCACCTTTTTTCCTGACACCCCCAGCCCCAAACCTGACTGGTCAGGAGGGTGGATAAAAACCCACCTTTCGCCCCCCTCTCCAAAATCACAGCCTCCCCTGCCCCCCCCGGGGCTGCTGAAGGGGTTAATCCACTTTGCACAAAAACAGATGGGAAAATGTTTCCCTCTAATGCTGCTAAATACGCTCCTGAAAAATGCATGGCTCTAAGTGGTCTTGCAGGGTTTTTCCCCCTCCCCGGGGAGGGTCGGGACAGGCTGCAGAAGCAGAGTGGGGGGCACAGCAGCCCGAATCCCGGGGGGGCTGCTAATGGCACGAAGCAAAGGGCTTTGCCGGGGTTCGGCTCCAGATGGGACCACGTGCCCCCGGGACAAGCGCCTGGCCATTAGCGGGATGGCCATTGCTGAATTAGCAGCTGCTCCTCGTTATCCCACCGGCCCCACGAGCGGGTTTGGGGGGAGAACCGGGCTGCGGTGCCCCCCTGGGGCTGGTTGGATGGCTCATTGCTTGCAATTAGCAGCTCCAACATGCCCGTTTGATGGGGTCTCCGTGAACAAACACCTCTTCAGTCACTGGTTGCCAGCTCAGCCGTGAAGACCCTTTGCTGAGGGGTGCTGGGGGGCTGCATGGGATAGGTGGCATTGACGGGGAGATCCCGGCAGGCTGCGGATGCTGAGCCGGCCTCAGCCCTTTTCCCAGCGCTTCCCCCGTCCCCGATGAGCACGGTTGTGACAGGTCCAGCGAAGGGGAAAGGGAGGCCCTGCTCGCTGCCGGGGCCTCTCGCTGCTCAGCTGGCAGCTGCCCCGTCCCTATCCCTGTCCCCACGGTGCAGGGCAGGTGGCAGAGGGGGACACTGAGCTGCTGGTACAGGGTCCTCGCCTGGAGAGGTCACAGTGGCTGCAGGGAGGGAGCGGGCATGGGATGGGGAGCATCTGGGGTGGGAGGTAAAGGGAGGGGTGTGGGATGGTGGAGGAAAGGAGGGATGGAGAGCGGGATGACGGGAGGTGGGAGAGCAGGGAAAGGCTGTGCATCCATAGGGAGGGATGGGCAGGGAGTGGGTGTAGGGGGATGGGTGGATGGATGGATGGATGGATGGACAGAGGGATGGATGGATGGATGGATGGATGGATGGATGGATGGATGGATGGACGGATGGACAGATGGGTAGGTGGATGGAGTGAGAGCATATAGGGAGGGGTGCTGGCTGGCTAGGTAGCAGCTGGCAGCACCAGCGACAGGATCCAGGGGCAGACAGCCCTTTGCTCTGGTCCTGTCTGGCTGTGTTCAGGCTCCCCAGGGAAGCACTGCAGCCTCAGGGAGCAGGCAGAACCTCACCCCAGGCGAACCATGAGCCCGGCACTTTCCGAGCCCGAGCTGTGGGGACAGCTGCCCTCCCGCCGCAGGAAGCTCCCCTCCCTCTGCCCCTCTGAAGAGCCCTTTTTTCTCTTCATCCCCACCAAACATCCTTTTTCTTGCAGTTCCTAGCTGAACCCATCCTAATGTTGGCCAAAATCCCCTGGGGTTGCAGGATGCTGAGCACCCACGTTTGGGTACACGCCAATGGGCACCTCTTGGGGAGCCCAAGCTGTTCCCACACCCTACCTCTCACCCTGCAAATTAACCCAGCTCCAACCCAAACTCTCCACAGCCTACAAATCGCCTGGGACTGGCTCAAGCTGGAGAAATCCCTCTGGGGAGATGGAGGTGGAGGGGAAAGCAGCTCTGATGCTGCCCAGAGGGGCACGTGGACAAGCAGGGAGAAGCAGCCCTGGGGACGCAGCGCTCACCGGCTCTGACCCGGGCAGGTTTTGGGTTCGGAGGGCATGGAGAGGTGCCACTGGGGTGGGATGGCCAGCAGCGGGTGCTCAGTGGTTTGGGGACAAGGTGGAAGCTGACGGTGCCATGAGCTCAGCCCCGCAGCACTGCCAAGAGCAGCCCCGAGTCCTCCCCCACGCAGCCCTTATCTGATTAGGGACTGGGGGAGGCCTGAAAGCCTCCGGAAAATTAAACTGCCTGAGCCGAGCCAGCGAGGGGGTACTGGGAAATCAGAGCAAATGGGCTTCTCTCCTCCTCTTAAGTGCTTTTTGCTGTCTGTCCTTCCTGCTTGGCCAGAGAGGCAGGGAAAGGGGGAGGAGAGGGGTGGCAATGCAAGTTGTGGTGGGCTGGTGACCCCAGCGGGAGAGCGGGGAAGGGCGATGGGGACCGTGGCCCCAGGGCCACCTGCCCTGTACTGGGGACACGCCACCATGCACCCTCCTGCACACTGCATGGTCCCAGACAGGACCACGTCCCCGGAAAATATGGGGAATGAAGTTGGAAAAGAAGGGGTCCTCCACTTATTTCCCATATGTGATATATGTATGTATCGGTGGGGGGGTCTGGGTGGGTGGACACAGTAACTCCCCCGAGAGCGGGTCCCCTTGTGGGCTGGGGGTTGCTCACTCCCGCCCTAGAAATAAATGGTTGCAACTTTGGAGCCATTTGGAGATGATGAGCAGCCCCCCCTTGTCCCAGCGAGTGAGTGTGCATTCACAGGGGCTATAGGGCTGTCTGCTGGGTGTTGCGTCCACCTATGGAGGCTATAGCTCTCTCTCCTGGGCGTTGCTCAGAGTTTTTCTGCCAGTTCTCGTGCACCCCAGGCACAGCAGGCTGGGCAGAGGGGTGCTAAGCCCCCACGGGGGCTGTGGCTCGGGGGGCGAGGGACAAGGCTTTGGCAATTGGCAGGTTGGAATCTGGCTGTCGCCAAAATCACGCGTTCTGGATGCAAAATTTCCTTTTGCTTAAGGCAGAATGTGTTGCCTTTGATTTTCTGGCATCTGCTGTTTCCTATCTCGGCTCTCGTTCATTGAAGACTTGTTGATTCAGGTGACGCAAATCCCCTTTCCCTCTCCAAAATGACAACAAAATCACACCAAACACAGGCTGGTCCTCACCTGGGGATGTGTCCCCCACATCCAGCACCACCCCGCACTGTGCCTGCCCCACAGCACAGCCCCAGCCCAGCACTGATTTTGGAGAGCAGCTTTGTATCTCCTCAACGTGGCTAAACACTCCCCCGAATCTGCACGGGTGTTTGTCTTTGGGGGAAAAAAAAAAAAAAAAGCAAAGAGCAAGGAAAGAAAAGAAATGCTATTGCTGGCCTTCCCGGCTGCCAGATAACCGCCCCCTCCTGTGAAGCTGCTGTAATTAGGTGCGTGAATCCCTGGCGCTGGGGAAACGCGGCATTCGTGGGTTTTCTGCACGGATGCCGGGCTGCCTCCGTGTGTACGAGGCATCGGGCAGTGTGCTGGTGGCTGGCCCATGCCTGCGTGCCAGAATCGCCCCATGGGGTAAGAATTTGGGGAAGGGAAGGGGAATAAATTGGTGCTGGTCTTTTGAAATGCTCCCTTTGAAGCACTCACTCTGCAGGGTTTTCTGCTCATGGGGCTGTTTCGTTCCCCCGCGCGGAGCCCCAGCAACTTTGGTAATGCTGACTTGTTATATCAGATAAAATATTAAAGGCCTATGATATAGCCCCAAATTAATATTTTAATAGAAAGTAAAAGTCGAGGCAAAGATGAATCCAAACAGTAAAACTGAAATGAAACATTTTTAGCTCGCAAAACCAAAATGGCTTGGCGCTACTGCTTTGATTCACCCTTCCGTTACTTTTATATGCCATTAAAATATTTATTTTAATATTATAAATATTGCATCTGACACCCTCCGTGCCATTACACTCTTTGGGGTGCCTGAAAGCCAAACCAATTTGCTGGCCATGGGGCGAGCTCCAGACCTGCAGGGCTCAGCGGCCCTCGAGTCAAACCCAGGTGGAAGCAGGGCTTTGAGGGCAGTCACAGCACTGCCTTGTCCCCTGGCATCGAGCTGCGACCCTCCTCCCTGCTATCCTGTGTTGGGAGACCGGTGGTGTGTAGTTTTTGGGGGTTTCTGGCTCCTGTTGCCCTCCCTCTCCCCCTCGATCCCAGCTCTGGTAAAAGAATGAAACCAGCTCTGCCCAGTTCCTGCTTTTCCCACCCATTTCTCTCTGCGAGCATCACCCCGGGGAGATGGAGAGCTGCGGGGTGGCCACAGGGACCGGTGACGGGGACAATCCCCAGACTGGTCCCACTGCTGTTGCTCCTGGCAGGCTCCTTTCCCACTCTCCAACCCTCCATGGAGGAAGCCTGGAGAAGCCTCGTGCCCTCTGCGGAATTTGGGTGAGATTGGCCACGGCTTGCCGGGACTTGGGGAAGAAAAGTGGAACAGAGCCACAGATGCGCGTAAGGAGCCCCAGCCATGCAGTGACATGAACCCTGTGAGGAAACCAGCTGGACAATGAGTTACAATAAAAGGCTTTTTTTTTTTTTCTTTAGAAATAATAACATAAAATGAATTTATGGCAATTACGGGATTTCTATATTTATGTCATTATCAGAACTATATAAGGAAAGTTGGATGGTATAAATGTATTTCGGGCGCTGCTTTGAAGGGGAGGGAATTGATATATATTTTTAATCATGTTCCATCAATCCCACGCCCGCGCAGAATTAGCTATCGGGCTGGCTGTGAGTGCTCCGGCCGCTAACGAGGCAGCCGCGCTGCAAAGAGCTGCTTTTGGGTGAGGAACTTCCCTGCCTGCATTAATCCTTATTGAAAAATAATTGCAAAAACGAGAGACTTTGGCTGAGGGTTTTGCCTTCTGGGGTGTTCCCTGGGCTTGTTTTATTTGATTTTTTTTTCTTTTATAGGCAATATCTTGGCTTTGGAGGCTCCTTGGGGGCAGAGCATGAACAAGAGCAGCCCACAGTGTCCCCCCAGGTGCAAACCCCAGTCCTGGCCCTTTACTTTTCTGTCAAATCCCTCCAGAAGGAGGGGGGCCGGCACCCCTGTGCCCGCTGCCTCTGTGGCTCGGCCCCGTGCAACACCTCTGCAGCTCCCACAGGGATTAGGGCCGGATCCGGCGATTAGTGTCTGCCAGCCGCTGTTATCCCAGCGATTAGTGCTGCCCCGGGATTAACAGCAGGTGAAATGCAGGCCGGGGATTAACGGGGAGAGCCGGGCTGTCCCGTGCGGATGCTTTCAGAAAGCTTTTGCTTGGGGTTTGCTCCTGCTGCTGGGCGGGTTTGGGAAGGGGGAGCTTCCATCCTTGATTCCATCCTCGCCCAGGGCACAGAGATCGCGGCCGCCTGCTCTTGTCCACCCCGGCCCCTCCGCCTGCCAAACCGGAGCCATAAATAAAAGCCAGGCGGGGTAAAAATACCGATTTCTGAAACAGCCGAAAAATATCCCGGCGGCGGTGCCAAGAACCTGCCAGAGGCCCCGCGGGAGCACCCTGGTTTTAAAGCCCTCATCTATCAGCAGCAAAAGGCTCCGGCGACGGGGCAGGCTGTGATGGAAGCGTGGTGCCGTCACAGGCCCCGGGGCCCGTTTTGGAGTGGGGAAACTGAGGCTGTGCCCCTCGCCCTGGGGGCAGGCCGGGAGGGATGAATCACAGCCGTGCCACCGCTTCTCTCTGCCGCTTCGCCGTCCCCGGGGACCGCAGCTCGTGAGTCAGCCCTCCCCTCCCCAAAGCAATCGGGAGATTGGTTTATAAATCACGGGATTTTTATGAAAACAAGCGGCCATCGCCTGTGTGACGGTGCTGGACCGCTTGCTGCAGCAGTCGGGCTTTCTGGGGGTGCTGAACCCCATGCTCTGCCCCCCCCGGTGGGTCCAGGGGGTGGGTATGGGGCAGACCTCACTTCCCCCTGGTCCCAGCGGGGATGTCCCTCTCTTGTCCCCCAGCATCATTTTTGAAGCCTCTCCCGGCAGCACCCAAAGGTGCTGGGGTGCGCGGGGGCTGGCCTGGGGGCCGTCCTCCCCCCGCAGCGCTGCTGGGCTGCTGCTCGTCATTGCGACCGGCGGGCCCTTCTCAGGGGCATCTTCGGCTTCTGTCACTGCTCAAGGTCAATCCCGTTAATTGCTGTGAATTATTTTGGCATTAATGGAGATGTCTTACGCACTTCCACTATAAATGAGGCTTCCAGGATGAACGCGCTGGCCAATATTTCCTGGTGAAGGGAGAAAGGAAAATATATGGCAGCAGAGCAGGAAGGGAGAGGGCACGTGGGGGGCTCGGGGGGATCGCAGAGGCAGGAAAACGTGGGGAGGGGGCACGGGAGCCACGCGGGGATCTCAGCGCAGGTGTGTGACGGAGGGACGTGGCCTGACTTGGTGCGTGCAGCTCCGTGCCAGTGCCACCGGTGCAGGGCAGGGGGTGGAAGCCATGGGGTCCCCTTGCTGCAGCCCCGGCATCACCTCCCTCTGCTGCCCCCAGGTCTGGGGGAGCCGCTCCCTGCCCTCCCTTTTGGGGTAGGCACAGCTTGCTGCTGTGATGGGGACTCGGGCACCACGCGCACGAGGGGAGCGCAGGGTCCCTCAGGTGTGCCAGCAGTGGTGTTCCCCAAAATCCCATTTGCCCCCCCCAGGCTGAGGGAAATCCCTGCCCGGCCGTGCCATGAGCATCTCCATGAGCCCCGGGGAGCACAAGGGGCCCCCAGCCACCCCCAGCCCCTGCGTACAGGGAGCACGGTGGCAAGGCTGGGTCCCCCCAGGGCAGCACAGACCGAGGGGGCCAGGGAGGATGGGGACC